>CM048820.1:51962256-52354916 GCA_026586065.1 Dioscorea zingiberensis
CTATCTTACATTGATGTCACTTTTTTGAAGTGTAAGGTGGCTAAGATAAGAACTCCCCATAATGGAGTCATGGCCAGGTTCTTGGGCAAATAAATTTCTATTGTTGGAGTCAAAAGTTGCCGTAAAAGGATCAATACTTTGCACCCAAAAAGCAAAATGTTCTTTTTAGGTCTGCTAGACGTGTCAAATGTGGCAGTATGTCTAGACTCTATACTAGAAAACGACATAAAAATTAACAAATAAATGAAGTGAGTTTCAAAGATGGGATACCTGGTGCAAGAGGGTTTCCCAAAAGCTTCCTGCAGGAATATGTAGTCATAAACCAGAAGTTTCTCATCTTTGGAGTAGTACAGCACGAGCCGGGACAACATTTGGGTGCTGTCCAGAGTCTTCCCAATAATCTCCATCTCGCTGTTCAAACTCCTCTTTTCCACCATCACCTCCTTCAACCTCTTCACCACCACTGTTGTGCTATCCCTCAAGCACTTTGCTTTGTATGCTGTGCCATAACTCCCCCTTGCCGAGGACCCCAGCAAGTGAAGCTCTCAGTAGACTTTCCAGGTCAAAATTATAAGAACATCCTCGCTAGCCTACCAACTTTCTATCTCTTCTCAGCTTCTTGAACTCCACTACTAAACTCCTCTTTGGGTTTCTCTGTCCGCCCACCGTAATTATGGCCTTCCCTTTTGATGCTCCACTGGCATCTCCTACCTCTCCTCTTGAAAATGCATATCATGTATGATAATTGCAAACAACAAACAACAGGAAACCCACCCTCCCACTGACCAGTAAATTAAGTGGCTTTGTGCTTAATCTCTCCCAAAAAGCTTTTCTTGTGTTTCTTGAAAGTGGTGGTGGGGGGGCAGAGGTATTGGAGATGGGTGCCAGGAGGAGGGAGGTACTCCAGAGCATTGAGCTAGAGGTCGATAATTCACATAAGAGTGAGTTCCCCAAGAAAGAAGAATTTGGAAACTTCTTTGAAGGAAAAAATGGAATTGAACCACTTTGAGATTGTTGTAGCTCAGAAGTTCAAACAAGCTTCCAACCTTGAGGAATCGAAGATCAGGGATGGACCCAAAGAGAGAATTGTTTTGGCAGAGATTCCAATGTGCTTTAAGTGTTGAGTTAGATTTCGAACTGGGGTAACGGAATTTCTCCAATGAGAAGCACATTGTAAAGAAAAGATCAAGAAAAGAGTGAGACCTGAAGCAAGTGAAGTGGGTATTCCTCCAGACAAGTTGTTGTGCTGAAGGTAGAGATTATGCAATGAAGGAAGTTCGATAAAACATCAGAGGAGGAGGGAGACTTCCCATAAGACGGTGTTATTAGATCGAAGGCTCAGAAGTTGGAGATGTCCAGCTTTCCAAGTGTGTTTTGGAGGGATTGGGTCAATGAGCCCAATCCCCGCGTAAACCTAAGAGCAACAACTCGAGACCGATCTGCCGTAACAAGTGATGCCAACCCAAGAGGTACAGACTGGAGTGTCATTTCTCCAGTTCAGTTTCCTACCATGGGGGACTGCAGCAGAAAAGCAAGGAGAGCTTGCTTATCAGGAATTCAAGTCAGCAATGGCCCAAGGAGGAAGAAAACACAATAGGAGAGAAAGAACAGGAAGGGGATGCAAAACAAAAACAACTAAGCCTTAAATGGCCCATGGTTAGCTTCATGAAAAATTCAGAAAGAGAAAAACAGAAGAGTAGAATTTGCAGTGTTAGTGTTTCGAAAGTTCCTTGATCCTCCTCTCTCCTGTTAAGCAGATAATAAAGGAAAAGAATCAATGAATGGTTTGAGAATTAACAGTGAAAACAAAGACAAATGCACAAGAGAAAGGATTTGATGAAACAAAAAGCAACAGGCCCCACCTTTAATGCTTTACTGCAATCAGGAGAGAAAATTCTGTGGGATTATAAATATCTTAGATAGTCAAATCCTTGAAACCAGTGACCAACTTTCACAGGTAAAAACAAGTCAACAAACTCAGAGACAGTATTTACTGAGTTGCTGCAGAGGTTCAGCTGGATGTTCTAGCCTCTAAGCTACAATCCAAATGCAAAAATCTAATAGAAAGTTAACTACTACCCTCAAAACCAAGGTTTGGAGCTGAAAGAGATGCATTTAGTTTGGCCAAAGAACATTTTTGAGGTAGAAGAGGTAGTTCTACCACCTTCATAATTACAAGGTATAGGGACCATACCATTTCATCTGTCACCTTGCTAAGTAAAGCAGCTTTGCAACCAAGACATGATTCCCTTTGTAACAGTTTTGCCTTCTTCTCCTAACCCTTAGTTGAAACAAAGCCATCTAACTTATTACCTAAGAATAGCAAGGGGTTTCCATCAAGTATACATCATTGTGTACTTTTGGCACACCTAATTGAGTAGTTCCCATAAGCTTTCAGGGTGTATCAATGATCTGGTGCCCCAAGCATTTCACCTAATAATTACTTGGAAACTAGAACTGAGGAACAAAGTAGGGCCATTTTGAAAGTTTAAATCACTACAACTTCACACAGAAAACAAAATCTAGTAGTAGGAGAGAAACAGATGAACACCACAAAAATGTGGAGGCCTAAAAGTACACATTGGTTTAATTACTGACATGCTAAACACATTAAGCTAATCCAAAAGCAGAGACCCTGTCCAAAAAGACCCATTTCAAACCAAAAGCAAAGGCAAAAGATCATACTATTCCATCAAAAAAAGCTACAAAACCTTTTTTCTTTTAAGCACTATCTCCATAATACAGAGAGTAAAGTGACGAGGTGCTTGTGGCAAGCCCTTCGCCAATTTGGCGCATGTTGGTCTTCTAATCAAAGTAATATTTTTCAATTATAATAAACAAATAATTATATATGTATAAGCAAATATACAACAAAAAAGCTGGAAATAAACTAAAGAATAAATTTAAGGGTGAAGAATAGTGATTTTTTTTATAACAAAGAAAAGCATAAATCCATTCTGAATGCTTGTATTTCTTATGAATCTGAAGTTTTGGGATATCTCTTTCTCAACAAAAAAGAAAAACAAAATGTTAGGAAGAGCTACTCCTTTTCAGGAATCAAATATATGTTGTTCCTAGAATTCTCTAACTCTTTACCTGAATCAAATAGGAAGGAAAGAATCCAAATGGATCCATATGCGCTCAAACCATAAAAATCCGAGCTTTTCTTCTCCATAGCACAATTTGCCCCAACTGGATCACCCATTAAAGCCAAAAGTAAAGCTCCGAGCTCAGAGAAGCAGAACAAAAGTTAAATTTTCCACAAAACAAATCCTTCACACCACCTGCATTCCAGCGCGAAGGCTGTGGCCTTTACCTACCAAGGCAAAAGCAAGAAGACGAGATCCCAACCACAAATTTGTAAACATTCTTCGAAAAAACGAGATAAAAGGCTCTAAAACCAGCTGCTGGAGTTGAAGGCCGAGAGGGACTCCACAAAGAATCGTGGATCTTTGGAACTGAGGAAGCTGCCATTGGGAGGCCTGTCCAGTGGATCATAGGACGAACCACACATGATAGTCAGAGCCCTGCTTCCCGTGAGGCGATGACGCCGATATTGGGCTGTGGGCCCTAACTTGCTGGCCGGCCATTAGAAGAAGGAATCAGAGCTCTGTTTCTCCAAATCGGAGGCACCTGACTCAGAGAGAGAGAGAGAGAGAGAGAGAGAAGAGGGGAGATGGTGTATAGGTTTCGAATGCGATTCAACAAATAACCTTGGTTTTATTAGAATCACGAAATTACCCCTCAGCGGTAGGGAGGAGAGTGAACTCGGTCACGTACCCAATCGCAACAATCGGGGAGAGGGATCAAAACTGTTGGATTATGTATAGACACGTTTTTGGTAAGAAAAATGATTAAAAAGTCAGCAAGAAGGTCGCAAACACAAAACAGATGAGCCTCTTATGAAATTAACCTTGATGTTATTTGTTTAAATTTTGAAAACTAAAGTTTTTTTTTTTGTGAAACCACATTCTTAAAAAGGTTAAAAGAGGTGACAGTGCATACATCTTAGTATAATGTAGAGAGTTGCATTTACTCATCCTTACAGCCTCATGGTCTCTAAGTGGTTATTAGAGTCGAAAAGGGAGCATCATTTCACCCTAAGTTGAGGTGTAGTCCCTCCTCGCTTTTGATGTCCATCTGTAAACACATCCCTTCGGTTCTCGATCCTCTCATTCATTAAAGCTTGGATCAAGCGAAAAGACTTCACTTGACAATTCATTTCAATTCTACATTGGAAGCTCAAATGGTTTCTTGTACTCCATGTAATTCGCATCATACCGTACACATGATATTATAGAAAGCTAATTTCTCGGATACTTTCAATTAAAGCACACGCGTTTCCCCGTAAGCATATTTGCTTCTTTCCAACCAAGTGCTCTAGGAAATGCATCTATTATTGTGTAAGTCAAGCCACCCTGCTTTAGCTTCCTTGTGAAGCCTTTTCCCTAGATTGCTCCTTCCTCTATATATAGCAAGATCTTGCATCGAGAGGAGTGTAGTAAAGCATGTAAGAGTTGGTACTAGTGTTCCACCCCGTGTGTTTTTCGGGTATGTAACATGTTGTGCTTGGCGGCAAATCCTGTTATCTTCTTAGAAATAACCTCAATTCTATGCCCAAGCGGTTGTGATTTATAATTGAGGGAATGCCAAATTTACATGGAAAAGCCTATATAAACCCAAGGAAACCAATAACCACGGCGCTCTGAAGTCAGGGAGAGTAGAGCACCCACTAAATAGGGGATGAGATTACAAGACTCCACATCCCCCTTTTTAATAGGAGTACAACACGCTGAGAGATGATGCAAAGAGTGTAGAGAACTAATGGAAGCCCCAAACTAGAAAAAGTGTAAATCACATAAGAAAGCTTCATGCAAATCTTTATGAAGAGGTACCAAAACTTCAGAAGAGAAGAACCACCAAGAAAAAGCTTGTCATCTTGGAGCCTCACAGCAAGATAGAGGAAGACCAAGTAGTTGAAATGGGAAGTTTCCTGCTCTGTGTAAAAGGAGTCCTCAGTGGAGGTGGAGGAGCTCTCATCATGACCAAATCCTTTTCTTTCCTTTGTCAACCCTCCTCCCAAATAGCCACATAGAGCTCGGCTTTCATGTATCCCCCCTCACCTCCCCTCCCTTTGGTCTTGTGCCCTACTGGAGAAGCATAAGTTCCTGAAAGCTTCCTTTCTTCCTTAAAACACATGCACAGAGTCATGAAGCTTGCCCTTCAAGCTTCATTCTTTGTGCCCCTTAAAATGTATCATCGCACAAGCCGCTACATGTCAAAATCTTAGGGGAGCATTTTACCCATAACAAATAAGAAAGGTGTTCACTGGATTCCACATTTTCATTACAAAGATAATACATGGTTCTTTGTTCCTTTCCACCTTCTCTCTTAATCAAATTATCTGTTAACGAGCTTTTGTTGTCTCATGCTTTAGTCATACCTAATAATTTGACATTTTTCGATGCAAGAAAGTTTCCATAGATTATTCTACACGAGGCACTTTCATCCCACCATCCAGCTAGGAAATCAGAGCAGGACTTGATAGAAAATGCCAGGCCCTAGATTCCAGTCGGCGCTTCATCCTCAAAAGGAACCCGTGTTGTTTCCGAAGTACATAAGAGAAGCCATGGTTCGCGTACACTCTCTCAGTTTAAGGGGTCGTTCATAAGCGCGAGGGAGTTTTGAAGCCGGCGTTACCAAGCCCGGCCGTATCAAGATGAACATCCAAGATCGCGCGTAGCAAAGCATTATAGAGTGTGGCGCGAACTTATCCTACTTGTTAATTCTGACTTATCATCTCCAGAATCGATAGCGTTCTCTTTCGTGACTTGAACCCTAAGGTCCATTTCGGGAGGGGATTTTCATCATGCGTTAGTGGTAAATTCTTCCCGCCAATAGGACACCCGTGTCAAGTACACATTCTTATGAGGGGCCGATATATGTGTTATGAAAGTAGGAATGTTGGATCGCTCAGTAAGATGCCGGATGTCACTGCATTCGTTTGATACCTCACTACAACCATTCCTGCCTATCATCGCCACATATCAGTAGTAACGCCAGTGTTGGGTAATTCTCCATCCACCATGCTCCTCAGTTCACCACAAAGTCATTCTTTCAGGATTCACTAGTCTATAGAAACTTCTTGGACAAGATCACGGTCCGCCGAAGGAAGTCCTTTTACTGCAAGACGCCCATTCGATGAATAACCCAACATAAAGTTAAGCCAGAGAGCTGCTAACCAATAAAGTTGTGGGTAGTTGCGCAGAGACGTCGAAGGGATTTATCAGTATGTCAACGCACAAAAATTTAAGAGAGCAAAAGTCTGCTCTGCCGCCGTCACGCGCCCCGTATTCTAACTTCATTAACGAGCTTAAGACAACCTTCGCTTTATGGCGGATCCCGGAGGGGATACCTGGCAGTTGACGGGAAGCTTTTCGCATCTTGAAATTCGACGGTATTTGCCGTCACTTCAAAAGGGTGGTCCTTGGTTTTGTATTGAGGGTGACAGTTATAGTTTTAGCGATACTTTATGCAATAAATCTAGAAAAGTCATCATAGAGACAGAAGATCACCTCTAAGGGTACACAAATGCCTTATCCCCTCTAGTGCATAATACCACAAGGCCTACCATGTGACAGAGTAAGGTAATTTCCTCCCACCAATCTCCACAAAGACACCGAATAACGGTTCCGAAAGACATAGTTTGCCCTTCTTACATTAACACTCAACACAAGTTGAAAGATAATCGGCAACAATTACAAAAAGGAGGAGGGAGAGAGGGTCTCCAGTCTTAGCGGCATCACCCTTTGATTGTCACACACGTGACAGTCATTTGGCATCCAGTTTAAAAAGTATCTTGGACTTGGGATTATTTGGAGCAAGGGTCATTTTTTATCCACAATAATCCATCTAAAGGCTAAATCCTCTTACGTCTTCGAGAGCACATCCACAAGTAGGGAAACTTCGGTTGGCTTAGATCTACTATCAATCAAAGGTTGATTTTTTCTAAGTCCACCTATTCAATACCATATCCCCCAGTTTGCTTGCTGTTTTCTATTTTTTGGATAAGTTCTTGGCTACCATTGTGTTATATGTTGCTGTATTTCTGAAGCTTGTTGCTGGGACTCCTTCAATCAACCTCATGTATTACTAGTTGTAGTTTATTTGCTGATAGTACCTTGGTAGCTGAGGATTTTCATGGAGCAATTGATGAAGTTTAAATTAGATTTGGTAGTCCTATTGTGTAATCTCTTGTGGAGCCTCCCATTTTAGGGGTACAAGCGATGATGTGGGCCTAGTTAATTCTTTTTCTAGTTTCCCTTCCCTACTATGAAGCCATTCTGTGGAACAGCTTTAGTATGTTTTCTTTAATAAAGTCCCACCCTTAGGTGGTCAGGTAGATGTCATTAGGAACCCATCCAACCCGAGGACCTTATTTGGGTTAGGCTCGTGGTATGGCTTCGCTTAAGAATTCCTCCATGAGGTGAATGGCCTTTTTAGGTGCCGAGGATCAGTTCTTACCCTATCTGGGAGTTCTCATCCCAATTGGTGCTTGGGTATATTTGAGGTTCCCATACTGCAGCCAATTAGATTCTTGGTGAGTAGAAGGAGTAGCAAGCGCTTGTGCGATCTCCGGGTTTCTTTGGTGAAAGTGATGCCTTGGTTATTCGATCTTATGAATCCAGTTTCTACATCTTCCTACTGAGATTTGCCATTTCAATGAAAAGAATTTTTTGTTGTTATTGCCCTTTTTGCAGCCATGTGATTCCTAGATCCACATCCTTGTACTTGCTTCTTCCACGTTTGCTTTGATAATAATTGTCATAGCCTTTCTTCTTTTTGATGAATAAGGTAATCTCTTGCTTCTTCTTCTTGAAGGAGGTCTCTTATTTCACAGGCAAACATCCATTTCTTCTATCTTCCTTAGAAGGTCCTCCATTTGCACATAGGAACTCTTATAAGTTTCCTTTGTTTCCACCTTTCACGTAGGAATTCTTTTCCTTGGCCTAGGGATAGCTTCCCTATATCAATTAGGAGAGACTTTTGCTTCTATGTGTATGTGGTACCTTCTCACCAATGTTTAAAGCATCTCTCGGAAGCCTTCTACATTTTTCCCCATACCGTATTAATTTGAAGGGGATTCTTCTGTTGAGTCAAATGTTCCACATTTTGGACATATAGATGCAAAATCACGTCAGATTCAGGGGTATGATGATTGTTAGATCCTAGAAAAAGATGATTAAGCAGTAGATCCATTTCACCGTAAGAATCCAAATTCAGTCTTGCTTTATACATTTGGCCTAGATAAACCATATGGTGGTCAAAGTGAATTACCACATACACCACATGTATGGGAATCAAACAATTATAAAAGTTTGAACCACTTGATCCAACACCTACGCTTCTGGAATTGTTTGGTAAACTATAGTTAAGCGCATCTCTTTACTCCCACTTGAAAGTGGCGTATTTGTACCAATCTACCATTATCTATGGGAGTTTGTCCCATCTCCTCGCCACCATTAGTAGGTTCCTTTAGTCTCCTCCTATAAGGCTGCAACCTTCCGTTTCTTCTTGTCCACTCATAGAGGTTCATAGATAATGGTGAGCGTCCCCAATGTATAAAGTATCCAAGTGATATTTTCAATATACTTTGATGGGAGTAGTTACATTAAACTTAAAATGTTGGAAGACCATCTCGAATTTGTTAAGCTATTCCACTCTTGATGTAGTATCTCCCCTCGTGCTCTTAGCTAGTAGTAGGTTGGAGTGCGTTAGATTTGTATGTCTTCCCTCCAAGTGATCTCCATAGTTTTATCAACCACAGAGTCAACTTACTTTTTGCAAGCGATCGATCCGTCTTGTGATTCTGTATGAGAGAAAGTCTCACACACAAGGAATCGTGCTTCTTCGATCTTCCTAAACCCCCATATGCTATTATTAGATGAAATAAGCTTTATAAGGTTGGTTGTTGGTAACCTAATGTAAATAGATCCCGGTGAAACTTAGTTTCCCATTGGCTTAGGTATCCCTCTTGTACATCATGCCTCAAAATTTTGCATGTGTACCAGAGTATACTAAAATATAAGTCACTTTGCGTGTAGTGAACTTGAAGTTCAACAACCACCATCGAATGGTTGAGGATGAGGATCCTTAGTCGGGACCCATTCGGATAGTGTTAAATTGAAAGTAGTAGAGAGTAGAGGCCTTAGTACCTTCAGGTTGAATCGGGTCCAACCTTTTTGTTATCCATCCCTCTTGGTTTTGGGTGGCTCGTGGGTTGGAACGATCTCGATCTGCTTAGTATTCCTTGAGTCTTCCCAGGGGTCTTGGAGGAGGTTCTTCGGTGGTTTTAGTCATTAATGGGGTCTGACTTGCCTCTATGGAGGCATTTTGGTTATTTCCACTGTTTGGCACCTCCTTCTTCTCCTTTAGTAATTCCTGCTACGTACCTTCATCCCTAATCGAGATTCCAGTTGGAGCCTCGAATATATCGTAGAGGGACATTTTTCCTTGGTTCAATATTAAGGGCACCCCTCAATTTCCTAGATTTTTAGGGGTTTGAGGACTCATTTGACGTAGGTTAATACTTGGAGTTATTGCCCTTAATCCCTTCATTAGTCAGAGTTAATAGGAGAGAGATTAGAGTCCATGTAGGTTAAAATGAGTGCAATGGGCCTTCATTTTATCTACTCTCCGTGTCATTACGTGAGAGGTTTATTGGGCCTCTTTGGAAGGATCCAAAATCCTTCTCTCGGGAGTAGCTTAAATGCTATCCAACTTCGGATAGAGCCAATCCAGAAAGCTGGTCCGACGTGATACGCCTTTTTCATCCTTAGGGTAAGCTTAGGTTGTCCATTCTTCCATCCTCTACCTCAAGGAGAATGCGTCCACGCTCCCATGGCTTTGATCATTGCAAGTGAGCTTCCGTCCCTGCCCGAGGAACTTGGACAGAAGCTGGATAAACGTCATGGTGCGAAGTTGATCCTCCGGCCTCCTAGGGTGAGAAAACTAGCTTTCCCAATCTTCTTTGCAGAGAGGTATGTAGTGGTATCCTTGTGCGATAAGAGATGTGGAGACCCCTTATAAGGGCCATCACCTACTACATCTTCGCCTGATTTACTAATGGAAGTCCAGGTGTACATTGTTCAAAGTCGTTAGAAAGAAAACGGGTGGATGGTCCAAACATGCTAACTCAAATTTTTCCTTGCCTCTCTTGATGAGGGACTGTGTGACCCATGCAGCTAAATTGCTTGGAGCTCCATTGCTAGATTCTAGCTAAGCACCTCCCTTAGTGCTTGATCCAGCCCAGGGACCGTCAACATGAATGATCTCTTACTTAGAGCTCCACCACCTTCACAATGTAGAGTAGCTTCTAAGGTGTTCTTTCCCTCCCTAATTATCTCAAGCTATCCAATGATATTGAGATATGGTGGATGCTCTATTTTTCTCGAGGGTTCTACCAATGGAGTCTTTCTTCCTTTTCTTCCGGAGCAATGGCATTTGATTGTGGGAGGGTCCTTAACTTCCGCCAGTTCGTTCATCATCGCGATCCAGAGCCCCTCATTTCTACATCCTTGGAGTCGCTTCTTCCTCCTTATTCTTTGCTTGGCCTCCACTCTCATCCCTTGTAGTTCCACGGTAGCGGTAATTCACTCCATACGCCTTGATGACAAGTATTAGTATCCATATATGAAGATTTGTCCAGCTCGATTTTTGCCCTAGGTGGAGGCGTTGCCCTCATGACCGTGACATTGGTGATCACCGCTAGAGTCCACGGTGAATTTTGCAGTGCAGGTGGGATTAGGGGAGGAGAGCGCCTTTGATGAGTTCAGCCACTTTGACTCCTGAGTATTTGAGTGAGGAAGGGAGTTTGGTCCAAATCTTAATCCAATAGAGAAACAAATCCAATTAGTTCCTATACTTGACTAATACCTTTTAGTTTATCATAGCATATAAAATACTCTTTATTAGATAGTTTGATCAGGAAGCTTAAAATTTCTAAGATTATAGAAAAATAGGTAAAGAATATATATTTCAAAGCTCCACATTGGTATTTAATTAATTAATGTATAACCACTAGTTTTAATATGCATATATATATATATATATATATATATATATATATATATATATATATATGGTAGGGGTAAAGAAGTGGGAAGATATAGTAGTGGCCATCCAAATTTCGATCATCCACTTGGAGTAGCTTGTCAGAAACTTATCAGGGAAACTTCTGCACGGATTCATATATATGATCCCATCCTTAGTAAGTATGGTTTCTACTTTCGGACTCGGAACCCAACTTTCGACTTTGGACGAGAGGGCGATTCCATTCACATAAATCTCATCTCGAAATCCCACGTTTGAATTCCACTTCAGGGTTATTTTTTTTTTTATCATGTTTCACTTTGAGACACCTCTATTGGCATCATTCATCGGTCAAGTGCATCTACGTCTATACAGGGAATTCTATCTTGGGATACTTCTACTTTAAAAATTATAGTCACCCCGAACTTCGATCATACAGGCGAGGAAGGGACCAAGGGGTAAACCATCCGAAAGCCTCTAGAAGGAAGGATAGTGTTGGCGGTTTAGAGTGAGCATCAAGAATCGCTTCTCCTAGGAGGCTTAAATTTGGAGGACTTGGTTGCTTGAGAGCTTTCCACTAGTAATGAGTTGGCAAACTTGGGAGTCAAGTTTCCCACAAAACAAGCGCCATTAAAGAGTAGAAGGAGCGGCTCCATTTGGAAAAGGAGAGGGAGAAAAAGCGGTGGAAACTCTCACCTCTCCGGTAACCCACGTCTTCCCATTCTTTCTTCTCCATCTTACGCACTTATACTCTCTGGAATGTGTTTTTAATTCTTCACGTACCCAATCCTTTGATGATAAGCTTTTAGTGTGATTTTTCTCTAAGTAGGAGAGAGACCCGTGAGATTTTCTCCCGATTTTGAGGGTTTTCCCACATTAGATTTTTGCCTCCCTTTTATTTTGGCATGATTTTGATTAGTGATTTCCGGCCTTGCTTTCGGTCCCCAAGCAATCCAAAACAAATTTAACTTAGAATGTTAGTGCTGAGGTTGGATTTGACTCTTGAGGCAGAAACCTTATCAGAATATATATATATATATATATATATATATATATATATATATATATATAGAGAGAGAGAGAGAGAGAGAGAGAGAGAGAGAGAGAGAGTAGAGAGAGTAGTGTTACTTATAAGGTCAGGTCGCACTTTACACTACGGTAATTTACCATGTGACGTATAACAGCTACTTCAACTCTATATATATATATATATATATATATATATATATATATATATATAAAGTATGGGCCCATAATGACAGCGGTCGCATAGAATGGGTTGATAGAATTTAGAGCTGGTCGGGTACACTTGCGCAGTAGGCCTGCATGCATATCCACCATTCTATATATATATATACTCTCGGTACCGTAGGATCATTTGTGATGATCCAAGTACCGCCTTCCATTTCCCCCACTTCTTGGAGCATATTTGAAAAGATTTCCTTAGCCATGCGGATGGGAGAGATGCATTGAAAAATAAGCTAGCGCATCGATTTTTCATATAATTTGGTGGCCCAGATTTGGTCCCTCCCAATTTAACGGTTCTTATTTTAGGAAAATTTTAGCTTGGCCTTCAAATTTTTCACCATTAAGTTGGAAGCGACCAAACTACAGTCACCCAATTGTATGAAAATTGGCATGTGACAGAACATTATTTTTGATGCATCCCTCTCATCCGTCATCTGCTAAAATCTTTGAAGCATTACAACTTCTCTAGAGAAGTGAAATGGGACGGCCAGTCGAGGCTAAAACAGATGTTAGAGCTCACCGCACGATGAAGAGCCTCTTATATATATATATATATATATATATATATATATATATAGTTTTTCTCTTTTTCTTTTTGTTTTATTTTAATTAGATGAGAAATGCACTTGTAAAATTTGGACCATATTGCCGTTAAAGAGGAAAGTACAATTTGCCCCTGCGATACTACCAATTCAATGCCTTAAGATTAGTTTTAGAGGAAATTACATTTGTTTTCTTAAGAAGATCAAATTACAGTTTCATTTTTTTATGTTCAAAAGCGTCAAATGAGCATCAAAGTACTTAAGCTTTGAAATTAAAAAACACCCCACTTTTTCATAATTTATTTGGTTTCTATTTGTTTATTATTGTTATTATTATTTTGAATGATGAATGAGTGTAGAGTTGGACCACATCTTCAACTGCTCTCACTCACACAATGAGGATATCATCCCTTTAAAGAGCCAAAGGACCAACCCCAACCTCTGGGTCCCCAACTACGTCCATTCATTTTGTTTCCAAAGCAGTTGGGATAGCGATTATGGGATCCTATTCCGCGCATAAATATTAATACACTGCATGCTCCATTTACATGCAACTTCATATCCTCACCTTTTCCACTCTCACCTACGTGCATGCAATTCTTGAGAAGGAAGGAGGCTCCATCCATCCACTTCCCTTCAAGAGAAAAAAGAGAACAAATGGACAGATCCATGGGAATTATTTAATTAACCTTTTATTTCTCATTTTTTCTCACCATATAAATCATGCATATTATTTGTGCACCAACATTTCCAGCCACCTATTAAAGGATTGTGGGAGCAAATGTTACACAAGCTAGCAAACTTGGAATGCTTAGTTGTATCCTTGGATACAATATTGTTGAGTAATCTATAAATCAGGCTTAATTAGTTCTGTAATTCGGCTCCTGGATTAAAGTTAAAAAATCAGTATAATTTATCTTTGTTTTATATCCGTAAAATTATCACTTTTTAATATGTTTTATATCCAGCAATATAGGATGTAACACTTCTGATTTATTATGTTCTGTATGGATTAATATTTCAAAAGCAATTCAATTGCAACATTAGTTTAATTTAATTTACTTATATTCACTCTTTATTCTATGTAATAGATTATTTTGATGGGGAAGGGAATATTGCTTAGTTGCTCTATTTTTATTTTGTTTTAGGATAAAACAATGAAATAAATTCCTCTTTTTGATGTACTTGGAAAATATTTAAGATTTTTTATTTTTATAATTTTGACCAACCTTTTCATTCAATATGGCTCTTAATTAGCTCATTTATACTTATATGTGAAAAGGTGTAGGAGAGGCTTACTAGTCTAAAGGTGACAAATTTCCTTGTTCCATTTACACTGTCACCAACTCCTGAGATACAATGAAGATTTCAAAACTCAAGTGAGATGCTTCAGGTTAACATTGGACTGGTAGCATGACAGGAGTGTGCTGTCATTTTCTTTGATGATAGAATGGAACATTGCACCATTCTTAGGTGGGAATTTATTTTTGAATTTTTCACTTAAATAATTTTAAAATTGTAGATAAATAACATGTGATATAGGCTTCATTTATTTTTTCAAGCATCAATACCAAATAAAATAAATAAAATAGTAGTCCAAGTATGTATAATGTGTCTCAAATTCCATTGTTATGATGTTTCTTAAGACTAGGTATTTAAATGACATTATAATGCTATCACTATCATATAATTGAAGTGCACATATATCAATAATAAAATAGATTTTTAAAATTAAAATGACTATGTTTTTTGGTTTGAGATTATTTTTATTCCTTGTTTCCTTTTCCTTAATGGTGGTATATATATTGCCACAACAATAATAGGAGAATATTACTTGATCTTTGTTGATGCCGAAGATCCGCTTCTTTAGAGGATTGGTATGGATTTGGATCAACTAAATGAAATCTAATGGTTTAAGGCGACCTCTGAATAATTTGCTTAGGAAAGCTAGTAATCCAGGACGCATTTAGCGGACAAGTCTGCGGGATGGAGCTTAGAAAGCATATGCATGAGGAAGTAACTGATTTCGATTAATACATGATCCTGCAAGTGGGAGTCCTAGTGATTTATCTCAGGGATCTTTTTGATGATCAAGTTCCCGAGGAGGCGTTTTGAGGAGAGAGAGGGTAGAGAGAGAGAGAGAGTAGAGAGAGAGAGGGTGAGCAGTAAAATGAAGGAGGTAAGATGTTAATCACAAGATGGATATTGTGAGAAATCTTCCAGGAGAGTGAATGGATGTGGCTAAATGGAGAAGAGAGAAAGAGTGTGTGTGTGTATGTTAAAGAGGCCTCTTTATATACCCCCTGAGTAGGTCGTTAGAAGTTGTTTAGGTGCCAAGCACATATAGTCACCCCTCCCCGTCTGTATCCTGAGGGAATTTCACGGCGAAAATCCTTCAAAAGCCATTAGCTAAGCTACATTTTATCGGTTGGATTTATCTGATACGATATATTGCATGTTTGGCTTCTAGGAATCATACTTACGCGTGTTACAGTCCGATTTTTCCCTATAACAATACCTCCATAATCCTTTCTCTTTGGGACACTTTTATAATTAATGGTAGTTGTGTATTTGTCTCAAATCAATGTTATTCTTAACCAAACTCATAGAGCAATTAGTGGGCAGTAAAACTATTAATCAATGGTATTGGAAATCTAATCAAACAGTTACACATGAGTAGCTGCCCAGAAAGGCACTGACTTCTGTTAAGTAAAAAGTGGTGCCCTACAAGAGACCCTCCCAGAGTGAGAGAAGCTTATGGTCTCAATGACGTCCATGATCCTTCTAATGATCTATTAACCTAATCACATATCTAATAATGCACGGCTTTTTGTTGATAAACCATCTACTCTCTCTTTTAGGTTGGGTGGGGTTTATTCTATTGAATACCTGGGCTACACATGAGGAAGGCAGTGCTTGTTATGTATATGGTTGGATTTTAGACCTAAAGGAAGCCCCCATTTGCTTGGCCATGCAAAGGTGTAGGGCATACTCAGAGTGTCCTTCTAAGAATTGGTTATTAGGGTCACTACAAGAGGCAACATGAATAATATAGCTTTTTTATTTATTATTCATTTGGAAAGCTTCTACTTTTACCCCTTTGACTACAAATTTATACTTTTCTCCCTTGACGGGTTTGACCTAGTTGGTAAAGTGGAGTTTGTGGAGAACAATTAATGGCTGTTATTTATTTGGATGTATGTCTAATACTTTAAGAAACAACGATTAAAATTATATGTTAAAAATTTAGAGGAAGTATTAATATTAATTTATATATATATGATATTCTTGAAAAAGTGGATAAACATGATATTTATTTATGATGAATAATAGTTCCCATAAAAGAATTACAAATATCGGTCAGATTTGCTAATAAAGGTTTACAAAAAGAATATAGTAGCACCTTTCGACTCATTTGTTTGTCTCCCAATACCTTCACGGCTCCTTTGTCCTTAACCTCCCTCCTCCAACAAATTCGTCATGCATTTGGATCCACCGGAGGGTTGTTCATCATGAGGAAGTCTGGGGTTTTTACTATATTTTGTTCCCTCCCTGGCAAGATACGACTTCTTTAGCTTGGCGAGAACTGCATCAAGAAACTAGGACTATATATAAAGAGAAAGTTAGTATCTCTAATGGAGTTTAACCGAGGAAAATGTGTTGTTTCTTGGAAACATCGAAGATTTCTTTCTCCCCAAAATGTCCAGATGACCGCCATCGTCAACAACTCCCATTCTTTTTAAGTTCGTTGGGGACTCGGGCTGAGAAGGATACAAGATCACTAATTAGTTCAGTATTACTGGTTGTTGTGTGGATATTGAAGAGTCTCTCATAATGTTCCCATATATTCCTTACTATGGGGCATTGGCAGAAGAGGTGAGCTATCGTCTTATCTGCTGTGTCACATATGTAGCAAGCAACTCGAATGCCCCTCTAGTTCCTTTTGTGAAGGTTATCAAGAGTGAGGATCTTAGCCTCTCCTGGACCATCCATGCAAAAACACTTTATCTTTAGGGCGTGAGGGAGCTTTCCTAAGCTCATCCTTAGGTTTGTTCGAGTCCACCATCAATTCTAAAGAGGTGTAGAGATTTGACGGTGAAAGTGACCAATGCAATAAGTCTCCTAAGTCCTTACATCTCTTACGGTTCCTCGAGGTATAGCCTCGTGTGTTGGGAGGTGTCTTGACTTCCTTCTTTGAGATAGTGGCACTAGTTTTAACACAGTTGAATGCCCCCTTCTTATTCTTTCTAGGGCTTGCGATGGTGATATTATGTCTTCCAATTAGCGGGTTGTAGTGTTGTGAAGCAAGCCCAAGATGAGTGTCCCCGAACCCACTTATCCATCCATATATTCGCGGAGCATTTATCCCCAGATAGAGTTATGATGTTGTGCATGGCGTATCATTCTCGACATATGCCTTCCGGAAGAAGGATGCATGTGTTGGGGCGTTCTTGTGGGTATCAATGCAACCCCTTCTAAAGTAGGCATGTTTAATAATTTTACGGTAAATTCTCACCTTCCCATTGTGAGGACTCTCCACCATCATTTCCCCAATAATACACCATTGAACTCTCTTATGTTGGGAATGCCTCATCCTCCCTATTTTCTTTTTGGCTCACATAGAAACATAATTTATTCATATTAAAAACATTGAAAATAGTATGATGAAACTTGAATGGTCTGTTTAGTTCATGAAATATGTCATTCTATCATGAATTCACATTTATATAAAACTAAAAGATGGGAATTACTTTAATATGTATATCGAATTCACATTCATATTCTTGAATTATTTTGTTTCAGAGGAGGATGCTTGGGAATCCAATAGAGTTAATTTAGGAATTACATGAATAACTTTACATACACTCTCTTATTAAACAACAACAACAACAACAACAACAACAACAACAATAATAATAATAATAGTAATAATAATAATAATGACGAATAGTTTCACAAGAGTAGTATATTCTTATGAATCTTACCAATGTATAATGCTCATGGATATTTAACATTTCCGGAAATTTAATCTAAAACTACAAAGAAAATGGAGGAAAGTTCCCAAACTTTCCAATTGTTCAAAAAGCCCATGATATTTTCCCACTTCTCAAAAAACCTATTTTTTGAAAAAATGTCACATGTCATTTCTAAAAGTAATTGTGATGTTAAAAAGGTATGAAATTACCCTTTATGTCCATCACAGACTTCGTACACCACTCGGGTAGAGTTGTCAAGATGGGTCGTGAGGCGGCCGGCACGCAACACGCTAAAACCCGCCAATTGAAGTGGGCAAGGTCTTGTCGGCCACGCCATTTTAGCTTGGCTAGCATAATGCAAACCCACCCCGACCCGCCATGGATTGTGGGGTGGACGGAGCAGCCTGCCATAAATTTTAAAAAAATTCTGGTTTAAAGTTTAATATGTTTGTTTTGACATTGCCTATGGGCCATACCATGAATTTTGGAGGCTAATTCATGCCCTACTAGTCTACTATGTAACTATGTTTGATTCAAATCTTACCATCTTTCGTTCAATAATAATAATAATAATAATAATAATAATAATAATACATTAATAATAAGAAAAAGAAACTTAGAAAAACAATCTAATGAAGGATTTCAACTTACCACCAATTGAAATCTCATGGACAGAAACTACTAACCACTAGCCACCAGGTCCACCACAAATGTCAATGACTCAGAAACTACAACTAATAAGTAATAACAACTAACAAGTTAACGAGTCAAAAACCTATATTTAGATAAACTCCAATTGAAATCTCAGTAACCACTAACCACCACATATAATGAAAAATAAAATCACTCTATAGCTGCACAAAGACAAACGTTTTGAATTCCAAAACCCATTTACATTAAACAAAGTTAACAAACACACTAATTACAAATTTTCAATCCATGTAACACAAACATCCAACAACTGAACAACTTAGAAAAGCAAACATTAAAAGCAGGAATTTCAACACAACACTACAATAGTCAAGAGAATATGATTAAGATTCAAGAAGGAAGCAATAAGCGACTCCATTTCAAACACACAATCTGACAATTATCACAAACCAAACAAGTGAAGTTCATTAAAATTCATCAAGCACGACATCATTAAAATCTTTTTTCCCTCCATCTCCTCCTTCCCTTCTATCTTCATCAATAACCTCAAGAATGTTTGATCCCTCACCAGATATAGTTGTTTTAATATTTGCTCCATCTTCATTATCTACATAAAAAAAAATAAAACACAAATATAAAGATTAGTTAAAAATCAGATTTATAAATCAATATTTCAAGATTTCAACTAAATAAAAAAAATAAAATAATGATTTGTAAGTGAAATTACCAATGTTATAACAATGCAACCAATTACGGGTACAAATGAGAGCTTGTATCTTTTTTGGGAAGGGTACAACTTCTATACTTGTTGAGTACGAGCACCAATAGAGAAAGTCGATTCAGATGTAACAATTGTTATTAGGATTGCCAAAACATCACGTGCCATTAATGCGAGGATTGGGAACCTATACTTATGATTCCTCCAATACTCCAAAACATCCAAATCTTCATAAAATGCAAATTCGAGCTTTGACTCCTCCAAATAAAGATCCAATTGAGATTTCCCCGCATTTGTAATTAATTGGCTCTCAAATTCTTTAATTTCCTATAATTAATAATTAGGATAGTTTATCATAAGAAAATATAAACAAATTAAAGAAATATAATTTACGGAAAAAAGAAAGCAAGCAAGAAAGTGTTAGAATACTTACATCAAAGATTCTTTTGCCCTTACTTTTAATTCCTCCACCACTTTGTGTAGATGTAGGCGCAATAATAGAAGAAGATTGTGGTTGTGAAAGACTTGACTTATTAGCATTAGAATAATGCTCAAAAAGCTTGTATAGATTTGTCCTCACAAGTGACACCTTCTCTTGGCATTTAGTAGGATCACTCTCAACCTTCCAATAAAAATAGTCCAACATTGCCAACTTAATTTGTGCGTCAAGAATAACCCCAAATGCAAGCACCATACTATATTATCTCCAATACTTATCAAACTTTTCTTTCATCCTTCTACACATATCACTTATCACCACATCTTCACTTGACAAGTTTTCTTTTAGTAGAACCTCAATCTTCCAAACTTGCATAAAATATAAGTTTGATGTAGGATAAGAAGATCTTTGGAAATCAAGTTGGTAGTAATTAAGCATAAATGGCTCCAAGAACTCATATAATTTCTCTCTTCTTTTCTATTCTTCATTTGAAGGACAATACTTGTAGTTTCTATCATTCAATTGAAGAGAAGCAAAAGCCCTTTTATATTTAATGACACTATCCAACATCAAATATGTCGAATTTGAATGGGTAGACACATCCAATCGCAAGCCAATACTAGTGTCAATGTTGCCAACTGCTCTCACGCATTCTTCAAATTTTTTCATTCTACTCTCTGAACCTTTCACATATTTGACAGATTCTCTGATTTTATGCGAAGCATTACTAGCTACATTTAAACCTTCTTGCACAATGAAATTTAATATGTGAGCGGAACAACGATATGAAAAAATTCACCATCACATAACAAACCATGATGTAAAGAGAGTTGCTCTTTCTGAATATCTTGCATATTATCATTGTTGGATGCAATATCCAATGTCAAAGAAAACACCTTTTTTTTTTTTAAAATTCCCCATTCCTTCAAAAATTGAAATAAATTTGCAGCCAATTCAACTCCTGAGTGTGGAGGAGGCATTTAAGCAAAGTTAAGAATTTTACTATTCAATTTCCAATTTTCATCAACAAAATGTGTAGTCAAGCAAATGTAGCCCTCACTAGTACATGCAGTCCACACATTTGAAGTTAAGCAAATTCTATTTTGAATATTAACCAAAACGTGCTTAAATTTCTCTTTCTCCCCCATATAAATTCTTGTAATGTCAGAAACAAGAGTATTCCTAGAAATGCAAGCACCATCAAGATTTACATATTTCATCCAAGCTCTAAAGCCATCATATTCAACAAATGAAAATGGTAAATCATGTTTTATAACTGCAGCAACTAATAAATCACGTAATCTTTGGTCTATTTTCTTAGACTTTAGCTTCCCTTCATGATCAAGAAACATCTGTCCTACATCATTAAACTTTAACATTTTATAGTGATCCCTGTGGCGCCTCAATATAGAAGTCCTATACTTTTTACCCCCACTTTTATACTCTTTCTTACACCCCTTGCATTCTCCTATTTGTATGCCATCTAGACCAACCCTTTCTTTATAAAGAAACTCCAAACATCAGAAAATTCATTCGAAGTTTTAGGCTCCTTACTAGATTTAGTGTTTTCCAATTCTTCTTTATTTAAGTTAATACTTTGATTCAAAGAAGCTGATTCCATGATTTTGCTTTATTCTGCAAATATGTATGAAAAACATAAGAAAGAGAACACATGATAAATTTTAATGCAACATAACAAGTTAGTAAAATGAAGGACAAATGCAAACTCAATTAAGGATGTGGGATCTCCACAAAAACCTAATATCAAGCAATGCATAACTCATAATCTAAAAGTCAGAGTCATTTAACATGAATGAAGATCATATATTCATATGGCATGCATAATCGAGTAATATAAAATTCAAAAGCATGCAAATTGGGATATTCAATTATTTGAGAAGAAAAAATTGAAAAAACATTCAATATTATTCTCTTAAGTTATGAATGAGTTTTAAAGCGAGAATTAAACTTTGATCATCTCTTTAACTCTCTTACATACAGCTTGATCATTTAGCTACCAAAGAATTAGAAGCATTCTTCACCCTTTGTCTTAAGACTTGATTTCTTGGACTCATCCCGAAAACTAACAACCAACCCAAACCCAAACAACGATCCATTTAATTTTTTTCATAATGAAGCTACTATTTCATAACAAAGGCACTGTAAAAGATATATACGCAAATGTAACAACTTTCAATTATATCTCGATAGAAGTTATCTGGTGAAACCTCAAACAAGGGGTCCCTTAACTATAGTCAGGACCCTGATATGAGAGGGTCTTACCCAATACCAATACCTATGGACCTCACTTGAAACAACTTTAACAAAGTGCTGACGGACCTTACTTGCCTTTATTGAATAAATTAGATTTGAATGTCAACAGATGTATATAGGTAGCTCTTTCAAGAAAGGCTAAATCGTGCGAGCAAGATATCACCCACACGCTTATTACAGCAGGGGTGAGCAAGTGATGTAGGAGGCTCAGGTCAGTTGTTACCGAGTTGGTAGATCAACGTAAAGGCTAGAAGTGATCGAGCTAATTTTGTGATTGGAACAGTTTTGGGGGTGGTTATGTATTTTGGCCATAATTCGGAATCACAAGTTTGAACCCAATTCGGAAAGCTCATTTCAGCATGCACCACGTGGTCACCCAAATTGACTTGGTGGGCATCATCTTCGAACTCAAATTCTGCAGATTTCCCGTCATATCACTGTTTAGATATTATTTGTTATTTTTTAGCATTAAATTATTTATCAAATTAGGGATAGGATTTGAACTGATTTGATCTTGGATTTTTAGGAGTTATCTAATTTGTTTAGGGTTTTAAATTTAGATAAGTTTTAGTTTTGAATAAGAATTTGCCAAATTTTTGTAATTTAGATAAGATGATAGGGTTTCTAGGTTATTCTTTTAAAGCTATTTAACCTGGCTTGTGGGTTGGTCTTAGATTATTGAGTTTTGAATAAAAGTATTTTTCTGAATTTCAGTATTTTCTTCGGTTCTTTTGGTTCTTCGTTTGTTCTTCCTTGCGATCCTTGGATTCGGCTTGCCTGCGGGAAAATCGCTACCTCGCCCGGCGTCAACAATTGATGAGCAATTCCAAATCAAATCCATTCTAATCATGTATTTAGATTGAAAAAAATAGTTTTTTTCCATCCTTACCTTCCGTCTCTTCACTTGTTTGGGTTCCCTTTCTTAGTTTCTTCTTCCCTCTCTTGCAGTTCTACGTGGACCGTTTCCTTCTCTCGCTCCACCAGATTTGAAGAATGGTGGCAGTAGCTAAGTCCGACGAGTCATGACGATCGTTCTCCTTTTCTCTACGTGAATCGTGGATGTGGTAAGTGGGTCGTTAAGAATAGGATTCTAGGGATTTTTAGGATTTAATCTTTTCATTTTAGAATTAGGGAATTTTTAATTTTAGTTTTTATTATTTTTAATAAATTAAGAGAGGCTGACCGACACTTCAAGCACCTTAGCCCCGCCTCTGGTCAGACTCTGCTTAGGCCCAGCTCCCAAAAGCGTGTATTATTGAGTTGTATCAGTTTATACAACACATTAAAGCATTTATTATGTATATTTCTCGTTGTTTATTATCCATCAAAAATCGTTTATTATGCATACACTTTTATGTTCAACTGCTTAGGTCCCGCTATGACAACGCTGCATGTTTTTCTATTATGCCCAAATTTCATGACACCGACTACAATGAAGTAGTCTAATGTCCTCAACGATCATGTCCACCACCACCATCTTGTTGAATATATGGATGTAGGCTACACATCTCATGAGGAAATACCCATCCTCCACTCCAATGGAATATATAGTCTTGTGAATATTTAGGACGATATTACTTCACTCTCACATGAAAGTTCGAGGCTCAATGATTGCAAAATATCTTCCATCACCGATTCGCGAAATATATAGTCTTGTAAATGTCTAGGGCGACATACAACACGGTAAAGTCAAGCGCATGACCTTCTCCTTTGTACCTTGCAACAACAAAGATGGTCTTCATTGGCGAAGGGTGGTGAAGATGTAGAGTACACGCTCGAAGTGTCATGCCTCGAACCCGGGCCAGGGCACATGGACATACCGGTCGCACCCAAACAGGGATGAGTCCCTATCCAGGCGCAAGGCCCCAGAAACTCCTGTACAATCAATATCTAGAGATAATAAGAACATCAGAATTTATATAATTAAAAGGAAGGGAGTTTACACAACTCCATACAAGTACGATACCGGGTTTACACAACCCAATACAAGGATCTAGCCAAGTCACCCCTAGTAGTCAATATAACATAAGACGATACAAGTCTCTCACACACACATTTAAAAGGAAGTACGCAGACCTCAAGGGAAATGCAAACAGCCCGAGTCAGCTACTCGGTATGTCCCCGTTTAAGCCTGACCCTACTCCTCGTCGTCACCTGAGAAAACACAAGTCAAGTACATGAGCCAAAGATAAGGCCCAAGAGGGATTCCTAACAAAGCAATAAATATGGCGAAAGCCATAATCACAGTAGAATAAAACAAGTACAAATATGTAAGTGAAGCAAAATCACAAGCAAGTAACATGTCTGCAGGATGTGAATAAATTCAAAGATGTACTCAATCTCACAGCATATATGATACAAAGATACCCTCTTTGTATCGCACGCATATCCTCGGATATCGCTTTCGGTCTACGCTAGATATCAACCATATATACATGGCGGAAAAAATATCACTCTTTGATCAGCCTCTGTCCAGATGTATCATGTTTGTACGTAAGAGATTGCAAGACGTAATACCTAACAACAGTTATATACATATATATATATCCAAAGGCAAAGAATATCTTGAATATATAATAATCAATGATCTCCTCGAGATCGGAAGCCAATACGTATTTAAGGAGCGACTCAAGTCAAATAAGTATAAGAAAACATGGAAACAAATATCTCCTCAAGACGTAAAGCCAACACATATGAGGATACTCAACTTGAATATGTCTAGTAAACATCTCAAGGAAATAAGAGCACAAAAATCATAAGTACGGTAGGAGGAAGGAATACTCACAACCCCGTGCAAGAGCCTACTTGGCTAGTGAACAAATAACTGATCCTCGTCACATCTCATGCGTCTAAACCGGGATCTGGTAGATGGAATGAAACTCTTAGTTTCATTACACTTCATATCCATCTATATATATGAATGCAAAAGTCGTATTCTTTTCTAAGTGACTTATACGCCTAGCAAGGGCCTATAAACGACCACTTAATAGAATACAAAATATTTATCTTTGCTAGCACAAGGAATAGAAATGAACCCCTTTAAGAGTTTTCTAATGTGCTTAAGATCCCGCTCTTAGGTATCCCTTTACTAAGCATGGATTCCATGTCTTCAACATGGATAATTAATACGAAGATATGAACTTATACATAATACGAGATGTACTAATCTCCATCCTTAGCATAAATTGGGGCTTCAAACTTGCTTCCTTTCAATACTTAAATGCTATCAAGTTCATGGAGAGTTAAGCATGTATTTTCAAAGAAATTTGGGCAGCATCTCCTCTATTTATTGGGTCCCAAAAATGTATAATCATGCAACCAAATCTATCTTTTACAACCCTCTGATCTACAGCTGATCAGCCTCTATTCATGCATACATTCATTTATCATTAGTCTCTTAATTAAAGTCCCTTAACAACACCAACATCTCATAATTATTCAAGATAAGGGGTCCTTACTATGGCGATGGAAGGAGGTTGCCAGAGAAGGGAGGAAAGGCCTGCCTTGTTGCTCGCCGGATAGAAGGGACGGTCGACGAACTGCACACACAGGGCAGATCAGGGTGACGCCTGGCGGTGCTCATGGATCTGCGGGCTGGAGGAGGTCCAGCTCACCGGAGTGTGGTCCCGATCTGTGGTCAGCGCATGGAGGGAGGAGGAGCTTGTCGGGGTGGCGCCATTTCCGTAAAAGAGGGTAGAGGTTCTTGGGCTACGTCCGAGGAGAGAGGCCAGTAAGGTGGCGCCCTAAGGAGCTCGTACGGAGCATGGTATCAGCCGCCAAGCCGCCAGGCGATCTGGCATGGCGGCTCCACCGTACAAGCGCAAAGATGGCAGGCGAGCGACCTGGCCAGTGTGGACTCACGGCTGCAGGACAACGTTGGCTGATGGGCTTGCCAGTGAGGGAGAGAGAGAGAGAGTGAGATCGAGAGTGAAAGAGGGGTGTGGGTGCGGCTGGAGAAGAGAAAGGGAAAGTGATTTTAATATTCTCTTTTCTTTTCTCTTTGTCCATCTAAGCCCTTTATATTCAATTATTTAAATTGAATATTTAATTAACGTAATATTATTTCGTCACATGTGAATTATTGCATCATGGGTCTTTGCAATAATTCATCGTCCCGTTGCCCGACCCAGATTCGAGAATCATGGCCTTTAATCAATTCCTTTAGTCACGGGCTGACTGTGGCATCACGGGGTCTCTCAGTCCCCGACCAGATCCACTTTTCCCAGGACTCTAACTTTTGTCTATTACCCTTCAATAATTAATCTGGATTGATTAACACTTAATAATTTTTCAAAATTACATCACTTAAGATCTTAAATTTTCAGTTTAGGATTTCTGGGAATAAAATATTAATTTATTCCGGGGTAGGCTTTATACAGAGGGAAGGAAAGAAAGCAGAGACAAATGATGAGCAAAAAGACAGCTCTCATTAGACGATGCAGGCGAAGGAGGTAGACCGGACGAGTAAACTTGTCACGGCCAAGCAAGCAAGTATGCAGTAGGGGACTATACAGTGGCCCATTGGGTGGGACCTTTCCCGCCAAAAAAATCCTCAGATAGAGGGGCATTCTTGCTATTTTTCAAAATAACCAAACAGTTTACTGACATAAGGGATCTGATGGGAAGAATTTAAAAAAGGAGAGACAAACCAGGGAGCTGGAATGTCAGAGGGGCATGTCGGGAAAATGAAACTATGTCGGGGACTGTACGATAATTTTCACAATAAAATATGGGTATTTAAAATACCAATAAAACTTGTCACGAATCGGATGAAATATTTGAATTGAGTTTGTTTTTTTTATTTTTTATTTTTTGTTTTTTTTATTTTGTAAGAGTTTAACTTAAAAGTCACACGTCAACTATCTAAACTATGTAGGATGATACCAGACGGGAACTGTGACACAGCAGAGTGGGTCCCCGACAATGACCAAGACCAACAACCCCCCAAGGCTCTAGGGAAGATATGTGTAAGCCCATAGATGGAAGGCATGAGCTATGTTGATGTAGTGACAAAAAATGATGATCCCTACTTGTAGCATTGCTCCAAGCTGAAGACGAGCTCCGAACACCACTAGCGGTTATGGCAACGACCATCTTAGCTTTGTCCCTAGCGATGGGACAAGGCCAATTGGTAAGGATAAAGGACCAACGGTGACACCGCTTACCCCCACAACACTTATGGCCTCCAAAGGTGTTGAAGAGGTGTGTGGAAAATGTCTCATGCCAAGGCACCACGTAAAGGAGTATAGAAGTACAGACACATGCCATTGTTATGGCGGAGTAGGTCACTAGAAATCCAGTGATGTTTGCCGGTGAGCAATTAGGATGGCTCGGTTGCTTTCTTCAGCATTTTGTTAGCTACAGTCGTGAATACTGTGGAAGTCCTCGTTGATTGGAAGACTGTGTTAGTCGAGATGGCAGAGTGCTTCGACTCGACTAATATTTGGAGCGACACTACTGAGAGATGGAGACTAGTGATCAAATTCCCATCAACGGGCTTTCTGTGGTGATGGAGAAGATGGAACCCATCGACAGTTAGGAGTTCATGCTCAATTTTCACTATGGTCACTGACTTACGGTTACTAGAGTGTGCAGGCAATGAACAATGTTGGATTATAGCTCACCGACTTCTTTTGTTTTGTTGGCATAGAGACACCGCAAGGGATTCTCAAACCCGGTCGGAGATCTCAAGTTTCTCACGATGAGAAAAGGAGTTTGTTCACCAATAACCTCATTAGCAATGCTTCGGACCGTGGCCGCGGTGACTCCTCATGTGTAATCAAATGCGCAAAGATCGGAGTTGTCTCCATACGATGTTGGTGCAGCTCAAGATGGGCACAACCTCTCCCATGGATGTCAAATCAAGTGGGCACTGGAATGACAGGGAAGACATTGCCAAAGAGAGATACTACCCAGGAAACCTTCAGACGAGAAAAGAGAAAGGGAAGAAGGTCCCGTCACTGCTATGACCACTAAAGGGTACTCGGCAACTTCGCATGAATTTTGGCAAAGGTCCTATCACTAGAGGGAGAAGAGGATGGAAATCCATGCATGCAAAAAGGGGATATGTGGTAGCCATACCTTTGGTATACCAAGCGGTGTTAGGGGGTGGGATAGATAAAGCCACTTACGTGTCAAGCATAGTGGCGCTGATAGATCCCCTCATGTGCCATGAAATGAGCTATTGGCGGTGACAACATGTTGATTGGGGAACACTTAACGATTTGAAATGCGTCAACAGAGGAGGGGGGAACATCCTGATATGGAGCTCATAACGTAGGCGCCTACGTGTTGACGGATGAGCAGTTGACTGTCTCTAATGTAGCTCCTGGGTTGGGTGTTGATGAGGCAACAAAACTGGATACTAACGTGGTCTCCAGCCAGGAAAACAATGAAGACATGGACATTGACTTGAGAGTTGACTTCTATGATGATGTGGATACTAACATTGACGCCATGTGCCATGATGATTTGGCATGGGATGGGATCCACAAGGACAACACATCAACCAATCACACTGACACAATAAACATAGATATGGCACTATTGATGAGTGCATCGGCTCCTGAGGTAGCACCATTTACTCTACACATGGAGCCCACTATGACACATCAAAAGCTACAACCCAATAAAGAGGCAAAACCACATGGCTAGCTAGGCAGTGAAGATGGGAGCCACCACACAAACTACGCTAGCCATAGACCATAGAATGAGGAAATAGTGATGGGTGGAACATAGACCAAGGCCCATTCAAGCCAACAATAAATAACTCCAAAGGCCTACCCACTAAAACTAATGGGCGAAGCCCAATAAATGAACCCAATTTAACTACAAATGAATGGCCCAATTCCTTTAGAACAGTGGATAGGGACTTTGTGGGCCTAAGCTCAACCCGCACCCATTTGGGCCTGAAATTAAGCCCATATCTTTTGGGCCTGGGAAATGGGATGGAGCTAGACCTATCCAATGAATCCCTAAGATACATTTAGGGATCCCAAAACTTTATTTTAGATGTGACACCAGACATCCTTAAAGCAAGATATGTACCATCGCCGATAAGAGAAGCTAGAATAGGGAGCAAGGCGTGTAACACCCATCTCCAAAGCAGAGACAAGTGCCACACTAGCCAGGCCAGGAGAGCATTCTGAACCTAAGGCTGTAAAACTGATAATCAAAAGCATAGAAAATATGTACGGAAGCTAATAAGATAGGAAACATAATTTCATAAACAGAAGGTCAAATCTCCGTTTAATACTACACCAGATAAAGGCTATTGACATAAAGAATTGTCTCAAACATCAAAGGAGTTCTACTCTCTCCTATCATCAATACATAGTAGAAATACAACATTGGGTGTCGTATGGCATAATTAATACTCCTCAAACTCTCCAAGTGCATATAGCCTCTACGGACTCCACGCCTATTGCACGCATAAAAATAATGTGAAAGGGCCCGAGCTACCAATTGAGTGATGCAGGAACAATGTTGTCAGGTATAATACTATACCCATATATCAATGTAAAACAATAATCTCTGCAACATAAAAACTGTGGGTATAAAAGTAACTGAAGATAAATGTTGTACTACTAACATGCTAGTCAATACATTATATTCAATCTGATATAATCATGCCAATATGCATAAAAATCTCAAGTAAAGTCACATGCATATTTATCTCATTATTTAATCCTCGGTACTGTGAATGATTTCCGCAATTGTCCTTGGTGAGTATAAAGCATACCAATAACCTCCATGGTCGGTCACTACTCGCTATCCGGGAGGTAGGAAGTGCGGTGTCATGTAATAATCACAATACTATCATCATTAACTACACATTTATCTCAATACTGCGGAACAAGAGTGAAGACAAAGCGGCACATCCCACATCCTGAGCCTTCGGCTACGGGCCACTACTAGCTACCGTCAAGTTATAATACTATATAATGCATAATTAGGCACTCAAAGAGTATGGAAAGGGGGTTTTGTTTCATGAAAACAGGAGGTTTTAAAACATATAGTTTGGTATAAGAAACAAATCAGAGTTATAAATCACCCCTTCCCTAACCTAGTGTCGTACTCCCTGGCTCTGTAAAGAGCCACGACTAGTGCAGGCAAGTACATCAGTAAAGTATAGTCCATCAAATACTCCTCTCTATTTCTCATGCTTTATTTCATATTTTTTTAATAAATTCTTTGTATGAATTCTTCAAAAGGAAATCTATATCCAACTAGAGATCTATCTATCAATGAGCATAATATGATTTCCAAAACTTAGGAATTTTCATAAAAATCTCTGTCTCATGCTTTTCAAGTTAAAACCAACACTACAAAGAAAATAAGATCAAAATACAGAATGTACAGCTTGTTGCCTCACCTGAGTCTAGTAGATCTCTAGGACTGGCTCGGTCCTGTTGCATCTCTTGCTGCTCCTTTACCTTTCCCTAGTATCTATAATATGAACCATTAATGAATACGGGGTCGTATTCTTAGCTTATACTCTACCTTAGACTCGATAAAGTATAGCATAAGCATTTAATCCAACCCAAGCATGATTTCCCCTAACAAGTATTTCATGTCTTTAAGGCTCATAACTAATACGAAACCAACAACTTAATTAACATAAATTCCTCACATGTTAGTGAATGTAAAATACTTCATCTTAAGCACAAATTGGGGCTTCTAACATGCTCTCCTTAAGCAATTAAATGCCATATATATCATGGAGAATTAATCATCTAATTTCAAAGAAAATTAGGTAGCATCTCCTCTATTTCTGAGGCCCACAGATTATACAAACATACACTTTAGCATCATAATTAAACTCATGAAATACAAGGCGTCAAAACATAACCATTTCACAGCCCTAATATCCCATTCATCAATTAATCACCAACACTTTAGCCTCTAACTGATTCTCAGGACTCAAACCCCAAATCAAACCATTTCATTAATTCAACTTCCCAAGCCCTCTCAATTTATCTCTACCTGATCTCCTCGCAGTGCACCACCAGTTGCCGGAGAGAAGGAGCTGGAAGCTGCTCGCCGGAGAAGGAGAGAGGTTGGCCGGCCTCGGGTGGCGCGGTAGGGCGGAGTCGGCTACTAAGCTGGCGGGAAGCATGAGGTCAGGCGGCTTTGAGGCGCAGCCGTGGGAGGCAGCTGCACTCGTGGGAGAGGGGAAGGCTGGGTGGAGCTCGGACTAGGGCACTCAGGCGGGGTGGGCAAGGGGTCGTGGGCCGTGGGCGTGGAATGAAGAAGGGGAAGAGGAAAAGGGGGACGTGGATATGAGAATTGAAATCAAGAGAGAGAGATGAAGTAATTTCATTTCTATCTCTCACTTGCTTTATAATGACAATTAATAATAATAATAATAATAATAATAATAATAATAATAATAATAATAATAATATTATTATTATTATTATTATTATTAAATTGAATAATTTAACTTATTTTTATAAATATCTTCCACTAAAACCAAATTAGCTTTATTTAATATTATCTTTCCACCATGTAAACACGTAGAGAATCAACTAATTGACTCGTTTCCATCTCCGACCCAGATCCAGAAAATTCGGGTCAGATGACCCAGTCTCACGGGCGCACTATAACATCACAGAGCTTGTCTCCATACCAAACCAGATTCGATATTCCCAGCTTTGACCCAACCAAATCTACTTTACCGGGACTCTAACTTTTGTCTGATATCTCTCTCTTAATTAATCTAGATTAATTAACACTTACTAAATTTTCCATTTAATTAACCCGGCTTATACTACCTATCAACCTCCAACTATTTCAAGTAAAAGTGGCCTGGCCCAATAAGGCCTTCTCTTAAGCCCAATAGTTGCGAGGCTAGAATTTAAGCCCATTAATTCCCGATTTTCACTTAATTGAGATTTAGAATGATTAATTCATTTTATGTACTAATTAACCTCAATAAAATATTCAAAAATTATGTGATTATTTATTTAAAAAAATCCGGGGTGTTACAAGTCAACCTAGGAAGAAGGGGAATATATAGAAGATCCTTAATTAAGGGGAAGGACAAAAGGAAGCAGCAAACCAAAGAACCATCAGTTGTACAACATACAACACTTAAGGAACTAACGAGACAAAGAAAAAGGGAAAAGAGCCATACAACTCAAGTCTTGAGCAAAAGGGATTCATCACCCCTATTGACCTCACTTAGGATTCACCCAACTACATAAGAGTCTCTTGTATAATCAAGTATACTCTCATCTTTATCTGCGGTACCTCTTACTCTTTCACATTGACCTGTCAAGGATTTACTAACAGTTGCTCTACTAGTGTGTGTTGACTTAGGACCCCTAAAGGAATCCAAGTCACCATATATAGCACACATGTGCTTAATTGAAGTCGAAAGCAAAATGACCTTATGGCAAGATAGCAACAAACCCACCCAAGCCATGAAAATGGCTCACATACATGTTTTAATCATGAAAGTAATCTCTTGAAATGTGAGAGTTTAGGAAAGAGGAAAACGGTTCCGTGTGAGAGACTTCCTAAAATTGCACGACTAGGCTAATATTTTTTTGTTTTCAAGAAATAAAATTATTAGCCAAAGATAATTGTATCTAAAGATCTATAGGGAAGACCTATATGACGGAACGGACACAATAGGGGTTGTTGCATCAATTGGAACATTCCATATTACAAAATAACTAAGAACTTCATTGACCGCTTTTGACAATGTACCAGTTGCCTCAGAGGACCTAGAGAACAAAATATCTTGGATGTATACTACTGTTTATGGAACTTGTGACACAAACCAGAGGAACACATGCTAAGACAAGCTCAAATTAGTAAGAACAAGATGCCCTAGCCCATAATTAGTATGTGGAGACTTTAACACTACTCAACTAGTGAGGACAGGAATACTACCTCACACAAAAGTAAGAAAGATGCTGGGATTTAACCATTTGATATAAGATTTGCAACTAATAAACTCGCCACTCTTCAGTAAGTACACATGGACAAATGAGGGCACAACACCAACAAACGCAAGCCTCGATAGGTTCTCGCTATCAACAAATTGAGTAGAGAGGTTTCCCCATTTTGGGAAAGTTCCTCCCAAGAATTAGGTTTGACCATTCACTACTATACCTAGAATATGGTCCACATGTTCCCCAACCTTATGTATTTCGCTTCAACCGTGATATAGAGACAAAAGGAAGGTTTCTGGAAAATGGTACAAGTGCCACGAACAACTTCTATCAATAGAAGAAGCCTTCATACTTGTATAGAAATTAACAACACTCTGCTCCAAACTTAGAAAATGGGAAAAGAAAACCTTAAATGCTAAATCCAATAGGAAGAAGGACCTGCTAACAACCATCAAGCGACTCGATGTGGCAAAAGAATCATATGCCCTCATAGAAGATTAAGTAAGAGAGAAAAGGTATAACGTAGAGAATACAACCAACTAATCTTGGAAGAGAAATCCCAGTGGAGACAGAGATCAAGAATCACCTAGTTACAACAAAGAGATTAGAACATGAAATTCTTCCACGCCACACAAACCAACAAAAGAATAAGAAGTAGATTAAACAACTACATAAGCCAAACAACACTACATACCACAAAAGAGATAACATCTAAAATAATTGGGCACACTTTTAACAATTTGTTCGACACTAAGAAAGTTGTACCTATAGATAAAACAAATTGTTAGAGAATGTAAACCCATAAAAGGAAGAATGAATGGATCTAAATTACCTCGACCCCCACCCCTCCATTACGAAGGAAGAAATCCAGTGAACAGTTACAAAACTCCACAAATGATAAAAGTACCAAGGGATATCATCCCCAAGGTATTGGCAAATCGGCTTAGGGAAGTGATTGGAGACCTAGTTAGACTGTCCATGTATGGGTCAGCCAAGATTTAATAGTAATGGAATTCAAGCCTATATTATTGTCCAAGGCCCACCCATATTTTTTAAACACATGACCAAGGCCGCCCAAATCTACCTATATTTAATTTTTAAAATAAAAATAAAAATAAAAAATTAATTAAAAAATAGAGTTTACATTTTAAAATAAAAATAATTTAATATAAATTAAATATAAGTGAGTTTTGATAGAAAAATTAAATTATACCAGAATTTTACACCTTTAAATTAATGCATACAAATAAATTGATCAACTTTATTATAAATAATTATAAATAATAACTTTATTTATTTTATTTATATATAATTCGGTCGGTCCGGGCCTAAACCATCATACCCAAGGCCATGCCCATTTTAAAAGCAGGCCTAATATGTTTGTCCGAACTCCCGCCCATTTTTTCGAAAGGTACCTTGGGGCTTCAAGTGTGTAGCCTAGCCCTTGGGCGAGTTTAGACCTAGTAGACGAATCTCAAACCGCCTTCATCAAAGACCGGATGATCCAAGACAACATAGTCAGGCTAGAGAAACTAATCCACATAATAAAGTACTTCAACACTAATGGAATACTAATCAAGCAAGACTTTGAAAAACTTTCGAGATCATTGACTGGAATTTCATTATAGAGGTGTTACAAGCATGAGGCTTTGGATCAAAATGGATTATGTGGATCCAATCCCTCCTTCACGCTTCCAAGGCTAGGTTCCTCATCAAAGGGACACTAATTGGATACATCCGACATAAGAGGGATTACGTCAAGGAGATCTCTTATCCCCCCCGCCTATTCGTCCACGCAACAAATATGTTATCCATAATGTTCACACAAGCAACACGTGGCAACAATTACAGGGGCATCCCACTTGGCATAAATGACGAGGAGGACATAACCACCTTTAATACACAAACGATTTACTTGAATTTTGTACAGGGGTACAAAAGTTTAGAATCCTCAAACTAATCTTCTACCTATTTGATGGACTTTCTGGATTATGAATCAATTCTTCAATAAGAGTGTCATTATCCTAGTCTCCGCATGTGGGCACACCCTAGAGGAGTTCGCATGGATCATCAACTACCCACTAACCTTACTTCCAATCAAATACCTTGGGGGTCAATCTCAAGAGAAAGACAGAGTAAGAAAGGCTGGATGGGACTCATAGAGAAAATCAAGAGCACAACCATAGAGTTAAGCTATCCTAATAACATTATGGAAAGGAAAACTATTATATCTCATCAAAAGAATCACCCTATTAAACTTAGTGCTATCTACAATTCTTAACCACTGGATGTCGATCTTTCTTTTACAACAACGGGTGATCCGTAGCATTGATGCCATCTATAGGGATTTCCTTTGGTGGGGCACTGCCTGAGATTCATGTTGATACCATCTAGCTAGTTGGGCACGGTTATGCCAGCCAAAGAAACATGGAGGAAGGGGAATAGAGAACCGAAGGCACTTCAATGAAGCCTTATTGGGGAAATGGTGGAGAATGCTCATAGGGGAAGCCATAACATGCCTTAAAATCATTAAATATGCTTATTTTATGAGAAGGAGCTTCATCGGCCCTTCAAGACCCATATTGGCCCGCACATCCTTCTTCTAGATCTGTCAAGAACGGGTGTCAATCCTAATAAATATTACCTAGACCTCATAAAATGGTGAAACCATAAATATCTGGATGGAATATTGGGAGATGGACAATCATTGTGGAACCTATGACCATCGTTCCTACCCATGTTCATCAAAAGATTGACCTCAATCAACATGGCGAAGAGGATAATCCCCCATTCTAAAGTCAAGACCACTAACAAGAACAAAAACAATGGATTATCTAAACTCTCAAGCGACCTCCTTGAAAAATATACGAGAAGGAAAAGTCGATATGAGGATTTGGAAACTAACGACTTCCAAAAGATTCAAGGTTAATTCTTTGTACCAATTCTAGATTGAGTATGAGATCAAAAGCGAATTGCCCAAAACATTCTGGAAACATGCATAACCCCTGGAGATCAAACTCTTTGCTTGCATGGCTGACAAGGAAGAACAAAATCCTCATACTTGATAACCTACTCAAGAGAAATTGGAGGGGCACACACATAACGTGCATGTTTCCTATGTGACAATGAAAACAAAACTGACAAGCACCTGTTCATATCTTGCCCACTCGCTATAAGTGTCTAGGATCACTATGGGAACATGTTCGGACTTGCAGTGAAATCACAAACAGTGCATGATATATACCCTAACTACTTATTGCCAAGGTGGACAAAACTTTAAGGCACGGATGGGACCTTGCCACAATGTGACTATTACTTGGTGTCTATGAATAGAGAGAAACTAACGATGTTTTCAAAATAAAAAATATGTTTTCTTAAAACTCATTTGTGAAATTGATTTTTCTACGCTATCTTGGTTTGGTGTAGCTCATATATCCTAAACTTCCAAGGTTGGAGAGGTGGTCGAGACTTTGGTCAAGAGGAGCACTGCTTTCGCTCGAGAGCTACCTCCACATCGCAATTGTGATGAAGCCTCTAATGAGGGCAAAGCAATAGGCCCAGACCCGAGAAATTAAGCAGTAGAAACAACCGGGATTTACCTTGCTTTTAATGAATATATATCATGTAAACGGGTGATGTACAAGTTCTTTATAATTATCAATAAAACTTGGTTTATTCACCTTGATCAACAGAAAAAAAAAAATAATAAAAAAAATAAAAAATCAGTGAGTTTGGTCGGTTTAATAAACTTAAATCTGTTTACTTATATTTGTTTTTAAAAGAAGTTTGTTCAGGTTTAATCAATCAAGATAGTAATGTAATTAAAATTACAAGACCAGAATTGTAGCATTATCTCACTCAGTCCAATCTAATTTTGGATTCTTGAAAGATAGCCACATCAAACAAGAAATCCTATTGTCATAAAAACAAGAAGAAATCATTGACAGGTCTGTTCTCACCAAAAGAAAACATTCATTTGACTCCAAGTGATGCAACAGAACTCCAGTTCTGAACTTAATATAAACTCTCCCATCCATTGCAACCATTTAAAAGGAAAACAGAATGAGCAGAAGAGCAGAAAGAATCAGCAAATTTGCTGCAGTACATAGAAGAGATTAGAATTCTCACAAGGGAGCAAAAGGTTCTGGCAATCGCTCAAACCGGTGATCAAACTCGGGGCTCTGATCAGACTTATCATCAATGCTGTGCAACCAACTCATGTTCTTTGAGTCCTCTTTCAATAGAATTGCATCGTATCGATAGCTACCGCAAGGATCTCGCTCACCAGTGCTATCACCATTTTCTGAAATGGCTCCATTATAATCCTCAAACACTGTTCCATTGCAGTTTTCATACATATGAACTGCATTGTTAGCAGTGTGTACTGTACGGTCTGATTTGCTAGATGTTCGACCTTTCAGGCTTGATCGAACGCTATGAGGGAACAGAGATGTGCCACGAATGCCACCAATGTTTTGCCTGATGTCCTACAAGATCAATAATTCAATCATCTGCCAAATTTGTAGCTAAAATCAAGCAATGAGAAGTTGTTACTGAGAATTGGGTATATACCATATGTTTGAGAGCCATGTCAAGTGATTTCTTTGAAATGGTTCTCCCAAATCCAGTACTATCAGTGACTGAAACTTGTGTCCTGGTAGGCTTCCGAGCTGCAGCCTCTGATGCCATAGACTTCTGGAAATCAGGTGGTGTGGCCTCATACCCATTGCTATGCAACCGAGCTTTTGGTGAGTCTGGGGAGTCTGCCCCTTGTGACAATGGGCGAAGAGCTCCTGCGGTTTGAACTCAAAGAAGGTGTTACCTCAGTACTTGGAGTTGATCTGACTGATAATGCCATTCCTGGGCGTGTCCTACCAGCTGAAGCAGGTCTCTCAGGTAGTTTAGTCTTGAGGTTTGGAGGGACATCAAATGGGAAGTCTGGGATGGTGATTGGATGCACTGGAGTTCTGGCTCTGGGTGCTGGAGAACTTGGACGTGATGAAGGCTTACTTGTGGTTATAGGCCGGGAAACAGGTGCAGGGGTGCGACGAGTAGGAGTTGATGGCCTGGAACTAGGACGAGGTGCTAAAGAATTTGAACTTGCATTTGTAGGAACTAGAGGTCTGCCATTTGGAGTTGAAGGCCTGGAACTTTGTATTGGTTTTGGTTTATCACCTGGAGAAGTTGGAGTTGGACGGGTTCTTGTTGGAGTAGATGGACGTGAAGACACTGGACGAGAAGTTGGAACTGAAGATCTTGAAGAAGATGTGGTGGTGGAGCGGTTACCAGGAGTTGAAGGTCTGGAGGTGACTGAGACTATGCTAGTGTTGAGGATTGATGTTCTACTGTTGTTAGAGAAGTAATTGGAAGAGTGTGTGCTAGAGATGGAAGGCCGCATTGTTGAAATGCTTCGGGCTGGTTTTACTGAATGGGCATTCTCTGATTGAGAAACAGAAAGCTGCACAAAGAAACAGGGATGGTTAATTATTTTTTTCATAGTCATGATTCTCGTGCAAGAGCTGAAAATGAATTCTTGAACGTGATCTTATTACTAAATTATGGAAGAGGCCAACAAACACGAGATATCTTCATACCCTTGAAGTTTTTGTAGTTGAGGATGATCTAATATTAGAGTTACTTTTTGGAGCCGTTGTGAGCAGCTGGTGCTCACCAGCTTCCAAAGAAGACATGAGAGGAGTTCCAGGAGGAGTTAGAAGCCTGTACAAAGAAACTATATATCAGCTATGCAATTACTGAGATGAGAAATAGGAATTTTATTTGGATTTAAGACACAAAACACAGTTTTCTCTCTTTCCTTTTTTTTTTTTTTAAAGAAAAAAATGGGGTGGATAAACCACAATTTCACTAAGCAAAGTTCAGACTACATAGAAAATTGTAGGTCATAACGTTCGACACAAAGTTAAATGTTTGGTTTATGCTTTAGCAATAAACTGAAAAAACCACAACTCCATTAAGAAAAGTTTGGAGTACATAGAAGATGCAGGCCACAACATTTGGCACAAAGTTAAAACTGTGGTTTACGACACAGTTCAGAGTACGTAGAAAATAGAGGCCACAACATTCAACGCAAAGTTAAAATTACAGTTTATGATGTAGCAAGATCAGATCCTTCAACATCTATAGCCAAAATGAGTGTCTAAGCATGACATTGACACACTCATCATCTGGGTTGGTAAGCAATTGCCTAAATGTGTACTCTAATTTAGATCAACAACAATTCTATTTATAATTGTGGCATAATCACAAATTAAGAGTTCAAATGACTAAATCACCTACCGGTGACAATGATATTTCTCCCCTTACAAAGAGCTAATCAATAAGTTTTGAATATATTTAGTTAAACCCTATATTTAGGTGTGAGGATGACACCAAATACTATTTCACTAGTTTGTTTACTTTATATTTAGTCAAAATTTCATCACCTGTTTTGCTTAACTTGCTAAAATTAACATTAAATTAGGAACAATCAATGATCTAATTTTAATCGTTTGCAAAACAGAGCTGCAAACAATCTTGCATTAAAAATCGAAAACCAAAATAAAGTTCATTACAAAAAGAGCAAAACTAATAGAGATCAAGATCAATGATATGAACCAGAATAGTAGTTGATCTTTTACATCAATGAAGATTATCATAGATCCATAACTCTTCTATTCCGTTTTCTCTACTAAAACCCAAATCCTCCATAAGATCCATCTACAAAACCCACTGATTTTCAAAATCTCTCGATTTCAATAAAATGTGATGAAAACCCAAAATAAGAACAGATCTAGATGAATTCTCTATTCTATTACCAATCATAATCATGCTTCCCAAGCTCAGAAGACAAGAGATCGTCCACTCCGCTCCTCCCCAACTTCATCGCCTCTGCAAACAATCACCCAAAGAAAAGTTCAATTAATCTTAGAAAACCAACACATTATCACAGAGAAAGAGACAGAGAGGAATCGGATCCGTACCGTAATGGCCATTGGGTTCAGCGGCGGAGGAGATCACGACGCTACGGCGCCGCCAGGAGAAGAGATCAAGGGTCTCGTCTCCCTCCATGGTGATGGAGGAGCTCCTCATCTGCGAGCCAATGGGGAGTGAATCCCTAGGGTTCCAGTTCATCTCCTCGCATGGGAAAGAGCGAGAGAAGGGCCTGTATTTCTCAGTGGTTTAGATCTGAGAGGAGTAGTAGAGAAGAATAAGAATCAAGGGAATATAAAGGAAGGAGACGAAGTACTTGGGACCATTAACCGCCAAACTACTCGTTTCCCTCTTTTACTGCTTTGGACTCCAGGGAAACGTTTCGAAAGTGCGGGGAAACGTTACGGATCCTAACTTGCAAGTATTAATTAAAGACTCTTTTTTTTTTGCATTTGTAAATATATTAGTAAATATATTATTTTCATCATAATATATTTATCGGAGAAGTTTTGGTATTGGAATTGTATACACATAATTATAAATTTTATATTGATATATATAAAATAAAAGAAACTAGATTTTAAAAAGAAGCTTCTGTTTGAGAAGTTAAAACAAAGAGTTGCATTGTTTTTAATATGTATCATTCCATCTTATTATCACCGTTGGTAGGATCGAAGTTCTAAAAATTAGTAAAAGTATTCTTTTTCCATGAATTTTTAGAATTTATTATTTATTATTTTGATTTTTTTCAAAAACTTTATTTAATTGCAAAGTGAAACGCGATTCCATATCGGAATTCTGATTGTGAGTAAGACCACTGGAGAGGAGTGCTGCAGTGCATACACCTTTTAATTGTGATATTGACTTTATTCCCAATTCTCATCTTGTGTTCTGATGGTCCTGCGGATCATAACACACGATTTTCTCATGCAACAACGTGGGGCCCCGCATCTGCGAAAAGGAAGAGTAGATTGAACGGCTAGGATTCAGATACCTTCATCATAGCTCGTGCAAACCTGGCAGCTTACAAACTCTCAAGGAACAACTTACTCGTGAGCCGTGAGTAGCGGGAGTGCCGCTCAATCAAAGTTTTCTTTTTTGAAAAAATGGGAAATATTTCTTTAATAAATAAAAGTACTGAAAGAGAATTTATGTTTTTTTTTTGGGAAAATTACAAAAAGTCATATGGTTTGTGCTTTTGATTCGGTCGCTTGTGGTTGAATTGAGCGCTTGATTCAATAGTTTCTTGGCATTTATCGACTTTAGTCTTACTTGTATCTTATCGTTCCAAATTAGGTGTCCGTTTGGCTACGGGCATGTTTGAAAGATTTTTCAGCGGTATGGATGGGAAGATAAATTGAGAAAAATAAAATTTAGTATACCGATTTCATACCTGAATTTGGTAAGCTATTTTGGTGTCCTCCCATACTTGGTTGAAATTACGGATTATTCAGGATTCTATAAAATAAGAACCATTAAAGATGAAGATCATACAAATTCGGAATTGTATGAAAATTGGGTACAAACATTTTTCGATAATCTTCCCATCCATCACGGTTGGAAATCCTTCAACATGCTACAAAAGCAGCAAGCGGGCAGCGATCTGAATCTTGTGATGTTCTAGAATCTTAAAAAATGATAAGCAGGCCACATGACCAGTAGACAATAGTTGATTTTGAACAAAGAGCCGGAATGAAAAAATCATAAACCGTAATTCTTTTATAATTTTCCCTTTTTTATTGCAGAACTTAAATGATAAAAAAATTATTTTGAAACTTCTTTTTCTATATTTTTTATATTTTATATTGGTGTTATATGTGTTACCAACCATGTTGTCCATCTAATTTATTTAAAAAAAAATTAAATTATAAAAAATAAATAGACTCAAGACCGATTATATATTGAAATCCTCACGGCCATCTATTTTGGTAAGTGAAAAAAGACATTTTCTTAAAAAAAATAATTGATGAAAGAAAATCAATAAAGGAGAAATTCCTGTGTTTATAAAATTATTTTGAATATTAATGCTTCTAGATTCAAAAATGCATTACTACACATGCCAAGATGAAGCAGATGAAGTAGATGAAGGTAGTTGGACCACCTTACCTTAAAGATTAGCAAGTCATTGTCTTTAACACAAGAAGTAACCATACATTATAGAATTTGTTTGATTTGATTTGATTTTGTGTCTCAAGGACATTGCCCACTATTCTACCAATTGAATCCGATCTACATTTTATTAATCACATGGATTCAAGTTCACTCATCTATGTTAAATGAAATTTCTTTTGTTGTTTTTTTTTTAATGTTATTTTATGTAGATAAGATTCTTCCCTTCACTTATTAATTAGTCTTTGTATGGTTGGTAATTAACATTAGTTGTTTTAATCTAAATAAATATGAGAAAGTTCAAACTAAGCCATCGGTGAATAGTTCAATAAAAAGCTTTATATGAAAAGAGCTCTAAAAAAGTATTTAAAGAACTAGTTAAGGTGTTATCGGGAGAAATTTAATATTTTTTGTAAAATGTAATTTTATCTTTACATAGAGAAATGGCAAATAGAACAACACACTAAACTAAAATATACACTTCCACTACTTTCAGATCAACATTTGAGATGCATTCCTCTAAAGTTCATCAACTCTTAATTTTATCTGCATTAACATATTTATGAACCAAAAAAGAAAAAAAAAATGTATCTACTTTAGGTTTGTTTTTGCACTATTAAATTTGATTCTTCATTATGCAAATTATCTCTTTATACATTACATTTAAAGAATTGGTGAAACACATACTCTAATGTTACAAAAGTTGCAAATTAAAAAAGAAAAGCCTACATTTCTATACAAATAAAAGCACTAAATTTAACAAAAAAAGTTTCAAAGATGAGTGCATTGGTAGGAAGTTTGGTATTTGTTTCTTTGAAGTCAAGCCACACTTGATATTAAGAAAAAGGCTACGCATGAGGAAGTGGGGAGAGAGATTTTAATAAGCAGTAGGCCAAGCTTTGATTGTTTCTATTTCATGAAGAGTATCATTAAGAGCTTTGAAAGTTCTAGTCTGAGCACACATGGAGTTAGGGCCATTAATCACATATAGGGCAATGGAGTATAAATGCTTGAGATTAGGGTCCCGGGAAATGAACTAAATCCGAACGTCTTGTGATTGTTAAAGAACTTTTCTAGGGATAAATAAAACTATTTATCTCAGGATAATTTATCAAATGACCAACTAAAGGCTATGTTTAGATAGAACTTTTCTATGTAAATGAAGAAAAACTCATCTATATCCCATTCAAACAATTTATCAGTCCAAACACTGGATCATCCATTTTGACTCCAACCAATCTCAAAGAAAGACAGCAACCCAGCTATCAGTTATTGCACTTCCACACAAACAGGGGTTAAAAAAGAGTTGGACTGCCAACCCTTTACCTTCTGCCACTTTTTGAATTACTGGTTCCAAACTACAGGGCATCAGCATCATTAAAGTTACAGAAACTGACGGAAATTGAACACACTAATTGCTTTGAAGTCACATGTCTAAGAACAGTTTAAGCTCATTGAATACTTTTGGGTGGGCCACAAGAAAACCTCTTCCCCAAGTGATTAATGTTCACTGTATAAACTAGACAAGAGTGAAATGTTAATGAACTGTATGGTATTGGTATGATGGATGCACAAACCTTGGAATTGCATGGAAACAAGTGGACCAGATGTCAGAATGAACTTGGCTGTGTCACTTGTAAAAGTCAAAATCAGTGTCTGGTTTCTTTACATTAGTCCGGTAACCTTTTTCAAAGTCCCTCGGAAGAATCACATATCGGTTCTTGCGGACAGCATGCATCCCTGCCTCCTGGCATATTGCTGCAATCTGTACAGCCAGACAATGTTGTTAATTATCATAGTGATCAGCTCTTCCTTGTCAAAACAAGAGATAAAACACCATTGGCAAAAAGATGGGGACAAATGATTGACTAGTAGAGATAATAAAATGCCCCCACCCAGTGTTTGAGATGCAGTTTTCATAGGCAATGCTTCATATTTTATGCACACAATAATAGCTTGAAATAGTTTCCTATTGCCAGAACTATTCAAATTGGATAAAAAAAATAAAGCTATAAAAAGCTTATTCGCATTATTAGATACAGCATTTTGCCACCTACAGAAGCTGGAAAGTTCCAAAAATTCTAGAAAACCTAAAGTTGTCTTTAAGATCCCCATAAATTGTGCATTGGGTGCCTGAGAGACATTGTATATACTTTTATTTTTTACAAAAATTTTAAAAAAAAAAACCTCTAAGAATGATTATTTCTTTTTACCAATTTTTTTTTTCGATAAAAAAATTTGTAACAATTTGCATTAGAGTCTCTACAAGTCTAAATTAATTTTCATCTGTTTACATAAACAACAGCAAGGACCAAGGAAAAAGCAGACTAGACAAGCGTGTTAAGAGCAACTAACCTCAGCAGCACTAATCTTATCAGGACGAGAAACATAATCTTCCAAGTCGACCTCATCACTCAGATTCATTTTAGCAGTGCAGACCTGGTACAAAATCAAACCGGATGCAATCAATTCAAAATGAGGGTGATTTGCTGGTACAGTGTGGATTCATAATCATGCTAATATACTTTAAATGCAGGCAAAATTGACAGAAAATCTATCCGTCAACCACCTCACATTACAATCAATAACCCTCACCTATGGGAAATGCTTGTGGGATAGTTCACTGATAGCACAAGACGTGTTTCTAAGAAATGTCATAGCCATTTAATAAATATCATAGGACTAATAAACCATGATATTCTAGCACAATGAGAAACAACTTGCTTTTTGGAGAAATTGCTTTCCCAGGACATACTTCATTTTATAGTACTAGAACTTAGACTTCTGAATTCTTCATAGGATAGTATAGTTGCATACTAATGATATTGCTTATTTATTTGATCTCTTGCCTCAAACAAAAGCTCTCTTCAAATCATAAATGAGCTGCATGAAATACTGTTAATCCCTAACCCCAATAGAAAACAACAAAGAAGAGGAGTCAGGCCATTTCAAGTTGACCAGACTTTGCAAATTGGACAAAACAAAAACACTGAATTTCTGTTTATTCCATGTTAAATATGTTCATAAACAAAGAAATCTATAACACATAAACAAACACACAAAAACACACATTATATATATACATACATACATATATAAATACATACCTGAAAAACAAGCCTCTTTTGTCTTCTGTCCGGCAAGGGGAATTCAATTTTCCTATCAAGTCTACCAGGACGCAATAGAGCAGGGTCTAGAGTGTCAGCTCGGTTTGTTGCCATAATAACCTTTACATTCACAGTTTGGTCAAACCCATCCATCTGCAGAAGCAATAAGAAAAGAATACTTGAACACAAGGAGAGAACAATAAAGAAGGCACATTTTCCTAGAAAAGAATTAGTGCTGCATGAGACTGAAACTTAATCAGATCATAACAAGAAAATGGAACAACAAGGTGAGTACATCACTCAAGCTACCCAGTCAAGGGGTCATAGCCAATGAAGGGAATAGGCAGGTTGTGATAATTTTGTGCAAGAACATGCCCATCAGAAGTATAGAAAGATAACATTTTCTTACCCATGCCATCTTAGATAAAAAAAATGCTATTATATTTGGTTAATCAAAAGTTTAAGCACTCAGAACAAAACTACATGTTAATTCATATAAAGGTGCCTCCTTCAATTAGAAAAGAACAAGCAAGCTAGAAAATATTTCTCGACAGCCTATGTTGTGGTATGCTGTGGTTTGAGTATTTTCAGCTTGCTCAACCCAACAATAGTCCTCCATGAAATACTTGAGCTACCATACTTACCTTTTCTTCGAAACAATTGCTATTTTAGCAAAAATTGGACAGAATTTTATCTGAGTCCTACCTGATTTAAGAGTTCCATAAGAATACGCTGAACTTCTCTATCAGCTCCAGTTTGAGCATCAAAACGTGCAGTAGCAATGGCATCAACCTCATCAATAAAGATGATGGCAGGAGCATTCTCTTTTGCAAGACGGAAAACATCCCGAACCATTCTGGGGCCCTAAATAGAACATGCGCATAAAAGCAAAAGTAAGACAATAACACAAGTAAATGAGATCAAGGAAGTACTTAAGGGAGTCAATCCTGTGGCAATAGAACAAAGAGCATGAAACCGTTGCTTTAGAGCCTATCCAATTCTTGATTATACAATTATTAAGCCCACACAAACACATGAAATTACAGATGGAAGTTCAGAAAACATTCTCTGGTAGGTAAGTGATGATACAAAGACTGTCAATTACCCAATAACTGCTACCAACACATGAGAAATGCCTGATTATTATGTATGAAGATAAAGTCAAGGAATGTTTGCCTTCAAATATAAATAATAAAGTATTGGCAAATCAATGTCTTAAACAAGAAGAATAACGTGAGAAGAAGTGAAAATTATGGTATGCGAAGTCCTATATGTTTGGAACATGGTTTCACATACCTCACCCAAATACTTCTGAACAAATTCCGAACCAACCACTCGGATAAAAGCAGCTGTTGTATGATTAGCCACTGCCTTAGCAAGCATGGTTTTGCCGGTACCAGGTGGGCCATAGAGTAAAACACCCCTGGGAGGGTCAATACCAATCTGCTTGTACAACTCATGGTGAGTCAAGGGTAATTCAACAGCCTCACGGATTTCCTGCTTCTGAATATCACACCCTCCAATATCCTGAGACCAAATACAAGTTTGAAGGCATGCACCCATGTGATGATAAATGGTTATCTGAAAGAGGAATCAGTAAATGGTGCATATTAAATGGTCAATCTAAAATGTGTACCATGACCGAAGACAGTGGCAAATGCAATAAAAAGTGAAAACATCCACTTCTCTACCAAAAAACAATTCCCAGGACATATCTCATCCATGAGGAAAATAAATGAAACCAGTTTAAGCTCCCACAAAGATTTGACCTGTCTACTCTCTACCACCATTCACCACATTATCCCACTATACTGAACCTAAGGCACCCTTCCTCTTCTATGCACAGTACCTAACTAGTACTGGCAATATTATATTTCTAATACAATAGGATGGCATTCAAAGTGGGATTTCTTACATCAGGATGAGATAGGCTTTTATCAAAAACCAATAGGCATGCAGCAAATAAGATAAAAGACCAACCACATAGTATGAAACAGGCATCAAATTAAGAAATCCAATATTAGAGGGTAATCAGTAACAAATACTTAGTTTCACTATAGAATTCATGATGCTGATGCCATGTCAAGAGCTTTCAACATTTCAGGTGTAAATTATTATGACTAGAGGTTCACAAAAACACTACCTAGTGATCTGGTCCTAATTGGTCTTTAGACAAGACAGATTCATCACATCCTATTGAAGTTTAAACGATACCACTCTAAACTCTTTTTTTACTCCATTCTTCACAACTGAGGACATGGATGAAGCATAATCAACAACATATAAAAAATAGTCTTGCATACACTCATGCACCTATCAGATTTTTCATGAAACAGTTTCACTTCATTGCCAGATGAATTCAGTTTAAGGGAACTAGTTTTTATAGTTCCTAATTTAGAAAAGAATTAAATCAAAAGTTCAAAACATATAAGATCTTGAAGATCAACAACCCTAACTCATAAACATGCATGTCTCAATTTAACATTTAATTCATCATCAACATCAACTATCATGTTACAAGTGATTACAAAACCCTAATTCCTCAAAAACAGAAACAATGCCTATAAATCAAAACTTTGTACAATACTCAACAAATTAACAATGTTCTACCTCCAGAATACCAGATCAAAAGGATTTAAGCTCCCTGGCTGAAAGTGGCATCAGCTTTCTCGTAAATAAACTCACAAACCCAAATCTCATACAATCCATCCAAAACAAAAGCCTATATCAAAAATAATCACAACCCTAGTCCATATTCTCAAAATGAAACAGTGATGAAATCACAAATTAAAGCAAATCCAGATAGCATCAAAAGCTTTTCAAGGTTTCCAAAATCCAACTAAAATGGAGCTTCTCAAAAAAGTGAAAAGAAAACTCCATTCTCTCTCTACAAATACTAAAAGTTAATAAAAACACAATCCGTAACAAAAAAGCACACAAAGAATTCAATTCTCGAAATATTAAGTTTGCAAGCCTCCCATAGTGCAAGACACATCCTGATCTTCAAAATTCTACCCAAAATAAACTTCTGGCACACATCCATCGAAATAATAAATAAGTGACCGATTTTCACCAAACCCTAATACATTCTCAAGAATATCAAAGTTTTTTAACCATGCCAAAAACAACAAAAAAGCTCCAGATCACACTTACATTATAAGTAACATCAGGCTTCTCCGATTGACTGAGCAACGAAATGCTTGAGTCGGCCTCCGGAGGCAACACATCAACCAAAGAATTGGAGTGCCGATGCAACGCCACCGATGCAGAGGGCTTCAACAGCTCCCTATTGACAGTGCTCAAGATCCTCACGTAATAATTAGAACCAGTGGTGGATCCGACGATGCCGTTGTTCTGGTCGACCATCTCCAAGAACTGGCCGATGACTAGGGGGACGGACTGGATGCGCTTCACCTCTTCTTGTGCCCGGAGGAGTTCGCGCTTGAGGTTCTTTTGCTCGTCCTTGACGTATTCCTCCTGGATGTCAATGAACTCAAGCTGGCGCTGCAGGGACTTGAGGCGGCCGTAGAGGTCATCGTCTTCATCGGCGTGGATGAGTGTAGCGGAAGGAATGGCGGCGATGCTTGCCGGCGGCTCCAAGAGGGAGGGTTTGGGGTCCAGAACCATTGCCGAGGCTGCCATTAAAGAGAGAGAGAGAGAGAGAGAGAGAGAGAGAGAGAGAGAGTGATTTCTTGGAGCGAAGGTAACCACTGAGGCATTCGACTTTATGATACCAACGGGGAAGCGGTCGCAAACGGGTCGGATTCCCATCTTTCCTTAGCTTGATCTAATCACTTAAGCCTATATTTGGAATTACACATCACTTATTATTTTAATTTTTATTTAAATACAAAGTTGACACTAAAATTCTTTTATTCTCATTTTCCCAGAATTATAAAAATTATTTTAGCCCATCCACTAATGTTTGGCAACCGGGATATTGTGTCCTATGGATGGAGATATCCATGGATATGAAAATTTTAAATTGGTGTTTGATTGGTGTGATGAATAAAGATTGTTCGGTGTTTGGTTGGTGGGATGAGGATATGGATGAGGATTAAAATAATATTAATTATTTATAATTAAATAACTAATGATATTTATATTAATTAATAGATAATTATAATAATTTCTAATTCTAAAATAATAATATCTTATATCTATTATTAATATATAATTATTATGTATTTAAAAATATTTTTAAAAAGTATAAATTAATTTATATTATCATTATTTCAAATTATAAAATTATTATAAATATTCATATTTAATAAAATTAAATATTTAAATTAATATAATAATTAATAATATATAGTATATAATTATTTTAATAGTTAATTCACTATTCATCCCTTGAATAGTGAAGTATTTGCCCATGGGTCCTTAGGTAGGGAGTTGTGGGGGCTTAATGTAAATAGTGGGTTGGGTGTGTAGTGTGTAAAGTTGAAATAGTGATAAATAGTGTGAGGGACTAATAGATAATTACCTCTTATTTTAATTTAAAAATCATTAATCAAATTTTAAATAATATTTAAATATTAATTGTACATGAGCCCATGTGGGAGTCCATGGGTTGCCACATTTTACTCATCCCGCGACGTCCCTCCAATTAGAAGGGCCGCCTTGGAGGGACGCCGTTGGTCCACTTTTGAGGGATGGGGGCCATCCCCATCCCTTTTCATCCTGGTGTCCAAACACTCGGATGTGCTTGTAGCTCGGGATATCCCGTCCTCATCCCAGGATATCCCGGGTACCAAACAACACCTAAATTGTGGGGTTTTCTCAAATTCATTGTTGGTATGTCACCCAAATAGTTAAGATGTAATCTTTTAATATTTTTTTCACAATATCCAGTCTCAAGTGGCCAGCGTGGATATAGGCCACTTTAAGAAATTTTTGAGGGGAGTTCTCTCTATTTAAATGGAATTTAATTTCCATGCCAATAACTTCATTAAACTACGACTCTTCACATAGGACAAGGAGCTTAACTGTCTTTGAGAAGGTGAGAACATTCTGTGATTACATTCTAAAAAAATGGAAGCTGTGAAATCAATCAAGGAAATGGATGAAACCTCTGTCAGGCTGTGGAATCTAGAGAACATTTAACATCACATTTTTGTGGATACATCTTGGAAAGAAGGTGAGAACATAGCAAGCATTGGTTGTGTAATTTTAACTAATACAGGCTCATTTTGGTTTGCAAGGGCGAGATGTTGTAAAGCCAACTCTACATATGAAGGGGAATTGAAGGCAATCAAGTTTGGATTGAAGAAAACCAGGATGATGGGTTTTGAGGATGCACAGATTCACATTGACAATCTGTTTGCATCCAGATGGCTGACAAAATCAACAGAAGATCCCTATGGAACAAGCAGAAATACACTATGGAAATACAAACAGCTAATAGGTGAAATGAAGAGATGCAATGTACAACTGATACCCAGACAAGTTAACAACTGTGCTGATCAGCTGGCCAAAAATGCAAGAGAAGAGAAGCAGGCAGTGGTAATTTTCGAGGAAAGCTTCATGCCAAGAAAGTTGAGGATGGAATTTCTGAAACTTAGATGTTTTGTACTAGATTATGAACATGATAATTTAAGTTTTGAATAGCTAGGCTACTAGCTCTTACCCCCCACACACACACACACACACACACACACACACACACAAAAAAAGAGGAACTCTTGAGAGAGAATGTGTTGAATAAATTATGTATTCACAATTCATTGATTTGAGAGCAGGCAAATGCACCCCTATTTATACACAGTACAAAATACAAATAGTATATAATCAAAAGATTTCGTCAATCAAGAATATGTTATATAGTACATGAAATAATACTAGAAACATCATGTAAGATCTGATTGTGATCTTGTAATCTAACATAATCTTCGTTTAGGTTATACACTAGTATGTTGTAATATAATGCTTATTAAGCCTCCCTCCCTCCAACCCCTTTCTACTAAAGTGCAAAATATCTAGGTAGATGCAACTTTATAAACAAGTCAACCGGTTGATAGGGAGAGTTGATGGAAACTCGGTGAATGTTGCGATAAGTATTGATTCTTGTCGGATCAACACAATATAATAGAACCAAACCAAGGATGGGTTTTTCTTAGAGGGAACAATGAAAATTGTTATGAAAAACTCAACCAAAATAGAAGCAACAGTTAAAAGTTCGATAATGCTAACGAATGAAGTGTCAGTCAATTTTAATATGTTTCGTTCACTCATGAAAGAGATCATTGTGAGTAATCTGGATGGAATTGCGATTATCACAATAAAGATTAGTGGAGGACAACGAAGAAGAATTTAAATCCTCAAGCAACCATCAAAGCCAAAAAACCTTAAATGTAGTATTGACAAGAGCACAATATTCTTTTTTTTTTATGGTAAAGCTGGTTCAGTTGACTAACGACCCATTAATGAGTTCCTTAAGGTTACCAAATGGTTTCTAAGCCCAAGTAGTATATGTTGAAAGTCTTTATAAGTCTTCCAGGTTCCTTTTCTTCTTGCATCTTTTGCCGACTCGTCTACTCCAATATTTTCCTCTCTTGGAATGAGGTTTATCTCTCGGTCTTTGATCTTTGCTAATGATGCCTGGCAAGCCCTGGTGGTTTTCCTTATTCTCCAGTTGTAATCTTTCCCTTCCTTCCTGTTATGTGCATTGGTTGTACGTATGGATAAGGGCCCTGTGACCCTATTTGGTTCAAGCCGCCACCTCTTCTTAGAAGGTTGATTCTGTTACATATGTCATTACTCCTGCAAAGCAAAAAATTTCCTGTATTAGTTGCTATTATATAGGAAATACCAGTTGTGTTGCACCCATGTACCCATGAGGTATCAGTGTGTGTTTGCAAATCTCCTTGCCCCAGTCACCTCCTACCATGTCTCCCATTTCTTCTATAGAGAGTTGTTGTTGATTATATTCAAGAGCTAATCTTATGTTGTTCCTTCTTGCCATCCTGGGTTGAGCTCTAGGCCTTTAAGGATTAAGTTACATCTTGATTTCCAAATCTGCTACAATGTATACGCAATAGTCTTAGTTTCCACTATTGATACTCTATACCTTCCCATCTTCCTAAAGATGATCCATTAATTGCCCCTCTAGAATATTCCCTTATCAAGTGTCACATTGATTTAGGTAGCCTACCACCTTAATCTCATCCTATACCTTTGTTTTCCAAATTCACTCAAGAAATAGGTGATTAATATTTTCAATAGTTAGTTGACACATTGAGTATGACTCATCTGGTCCAATTTTCATCATGTATAGGTATTTTTTGTTGGCAATTTCCCATGGAGAACTTTCCATATGTAGAACTCTATTTTGGAGAGCCACTTTCAGTCTACATAGCTTTTTCCTCCCCTCCCACAACCTCACTCTGAGTCTTTGTCTACTCCCTTAAGCTCCTCATATATTATTGTTGTCAGGGATTTTCCTATTGTACCTGGTATCCATCGTCATCTGATATTTTCCATAAATTTTTCATCCTATCTACTAATCATAATTTGTACTATAGCAATGATAATATCATTTATCACTATTGGAAGTTGTCTTGAATTCAAGTCAAATTCACCAGTTTGAGTCCAACTCTAATTATGATTAGAAATAGGATTGATATAGAGATAGAAAAAAAGGAATAGAAAAGTGAACAACAAAGAAGAGAGAAAGAGAGGGAGCGCGGCGGTGGTGGCTCGGCCACAGCGCCAAGTGTTCTCTTCCTGTGAGAAGAGTCAAGAGAGCAAAAACCTAGAAGAGGTGTTTTGAAGCAACAATAGAAGGGAGATTGGAGATCGACTTGAAAGCTCTAAGAACTCGGTTTGATCCTTCAAACGAGTAGAGTGTGTAATGAGTTTATTCTTGTTTTCTCCTTCTTGGTGTTGTACTCTTTGTGAGAGGTTGTTTTCTTGGAGACGAGTTTGAGGTTTGTTCAAGCCGTCGGAGTTACTTATTATAGTGCATTCTCTGTTCCCGCCCCCGTAGAGATGTAGGCACACTGTCGAACTCCACGTATATCTTTGTGTTTGTGGTTTGTGAGTTGTTTCTTTATTTTTTCCCTAGTTTCTTGCATGTGTTTGGAGATTGATCTTTGACAGGTTGTTAGAACATTGTTAGTGTGTGATTGTACTTCCGTAGAAGGGTGAATTGTATTGTTCTACCCCAACAATCGATATCAGAGCCCCAACCCAAAGTCCCAGGTAGAGTTCCAGAATACATTTTTTCTCCTAAGTGGTAGTGAATCTTCGCCAAGATGGAGAGTTGTTCAATATATTTGGTACTTGTTTGTTCCACATTTGAGAGTCAAATGAGAAACGAGGTGGAGAATTGTAAGTGAGGGCCTATTTTGGGTAAAGCCATCTCAAATTAGTTGGGAGTCAACATAGGATTAAGTTTGATTCAAAAGTGGGTAATGACTCCTATTCAAATTATGGTTCAAAACATACTAGTTGTTTAAGTCCTATCAGAAATAGGATTGGGTCTTGTTAGAGATAAGATTTGATTTAGAGATAAGTGTTTAAGTCCTATTCATATCAGAATAGGAGTTATCTCTAGAGGACTATAAATAAGGCTCTAGTCTATTGAGAGTTGGTATCCCATAGAATTCTTGGTATCCTAGAGTATATTATAGACTCTAGTTCTTTGTGTCTAGTGTGAGAGAGCTTTGCATCCGTGGAGGTAGGCAGTTTGCCAAACCACGTTAAAAAAAGTAGCTCGGAGAGATTTGTAGGAGGCTACCTTGTAACTGCACATTGATTATAGTGGATTGATCTATGCACCGCCGCTTGTGAATGTAGGCAATTTGCCGAACAACGTAAAATTTGTTCGTCTCTCTCACTTTTTCTTGTGATTGTTTTTTTTTACTGTTATTGTCGTTTGCATATTGGTGGTTGGTAGATTAGAGATTGGTGATTGCTTGCTCTTGTTCATATGTTTTTTCCATAATCTTGCTTGAAAGGAAAGTCAAGGGTTTTTGTACAATAAGTGGTATCAGAGCTCCAGGTTCAGACCTAGGGTTCCTTTGCAAAGCAAAAGAAGTAATTTGTTGATTAATTGGGAAGATGTTGGAGACCTCTGGTTCCGGATCTTCAAAGAAGGTCATCTCTAATACCAAGTTTAAGGCCGAGAAATATGACGTCACCAATATTTTTGGCAAATGAGGTTGGGGCATATAGGCACTAGGAGTTTGCAGGTGGCTTAGTTAGCCAAGGTTTGCACAAAGGGTCAAAAGTCTCAAAATGGACTTCATGAGCATTATATATTGAGAAAGGCATTACGCAGGAAGTTTGCAGCGAGATCGCATCAAAGTGGTGCACACAAAGTTAGTGGAGCGCAGGCGCATATGCAAGGCAGTGCATAGGAGTCGGCTGAGAGTAGAGTCGATCGAGCACAAGTACATGTGGGGTGTAGCAGAGTGGGTTGATCACAGGCGTGTGTGTATAGGGTGCATGTGACGTCAGCCGAGTATAAATACGCGCGGGGAGCATGTAGATTGGGTTGATCTCAGGTGTGTGCGTGCAGGGCGCGTATGGGGTCAACCAAGCATAAGTGCTTGCGTGGGGTGCGCGTGGAGTTAGTCGAGCGTAGGGACATGCACAAGGCCCACATAGAGTCAGTTGAGTACAGGTGTATGCGCAGGGCAGCGCATAGGAGTCACCTGAGTGTAGATTCAGCCTAGCACGGGCACGCGTGGTGCGCGAGGTGCACATGGAGTCGGCTGAGTACAGGTATGTACGTAGGGCAGCGCACAGGAGTCAGTTGAGCACAGAGTCAGCCAAGTATGAGTGTGTGCGGTATACGAGACACATGGAGTCGGCCGAGCAGAGAGTCGGTCAAGCACAAGAGTGTGCATAGGGTAGCGCATAGGCGCGGGTGCATGCTCGGTACAGGAGTGTGCACGGGCAGCGCACACGCACAGGGTTCGAGTGAAGTCAATCTTGAGCGAGATGTGCGCCGGGCCTATGGAGCACATGCATGAGGATGCGGTGTTGCAACATAAAATTCTAGCCAAAGTGGAGAATAGTTGAACGTTTTCTTCGAATTCACGCCGGTGGAGATTAAGGGGGTTAAGTCTCAGGTGAAGACTTCTCCCAGCATATGGTTCTGATAGCTGGGATGCAGACTCAGTTTTGCAAGAGGTGGAGAATCCTCCAATTGAAGAATCAATCATTTGAAGCTTTGAAGAAGCTCTTAGAAGGCAGTGGTGCAGGTTGGTGGACCAGTTCACACTTGCAGATCAATATGATCGTTGGGATGCGGTTTTGCAGTTGATAATCCTCGCCAAGGTGGAGAATTGTTAGAAGTTGTCTCGAATTCAAGTCAAATTCACCAGTTTGAGTCCAACTTTAATTATGATTAGAAATATGATTGATATAGAGATAGAAAAAAAAAGTAATAGAAGAGTGAACAACAGAGAAGAGAGAAAGAGAGGGAGCGCGGCGGCGGTGGCGCCGCAGCGGCGCCAAGTGTTCTCTTTTCTGTGAGAAAAGTCAAGAGAGCAGAAAACTTGGAAGTGGTGTTTTGAAGCAACAATAGAAGGGAGATTGGAGATTAACTTGAAAGCTCTAGGAACTCGGTTTGATTCTTCAAACGAGTAGAGTGTGTAGTGAGTTTGTTCTTGTTTTCTCCTTCTTGGTGTTGTACTCTTTGTGAGATGTTGTTTTCTTGGAGACGAGCTTAAGTTCTATTCAAGCCGTCAGAGTTACTTATTATAGTTGATTCTCTGTTCCCGCCCCCGTGGAGACGTAGGCACACTGCCTAACTCCACGTACGTATATCTTTGTGTTTTTGGTTTGTGAGTTGTTTCTCTATCTTTTCCCTAGTTTCTTGCATGTGCTTGGAGATTGATCTTTGACAGGTTGTTAGAACATTGCTAGTGTATGATTGTGCTTCCGTGGAAGGGTGAATTGTATTGTTCTACCGCAACAATCACCTCCAGTTCTCATTAATTATAGTAAACTAAATCTTTTACCTGTAGGTTGTCCAAGTTATAATCCATATTAATATATATAGGCTTGATTTTAATGGGCATTTCAAACAACTATGGATCCTGGAGTAAGGATTTTGGGGAGATGATATTCTTTGTAGCTATATATTTCCTAATATTTATAGCTATATATTACCTGGACTAAGGGTTTTGTATGTATAGGATGCGATGGCCATTAGCTCTCTTGTCCATATATTAATATATTCATATTTGTGCCTCATCAATTGTACCCATACTTTATCAGTCCTATTTAGCAATTATAATACATGCTTAGAAAGTAATGCAGTTTTTATTAATTTTAAGTCTTTAATACCTAGACCACTCTCGGGTTTGGATTTGGAAATAGTATTCCAGTTGATAAGGTGAAGGCCACTACACTGCTGTTGTTGTGCCAAATAAATCTCCTAACTAGTTTATTTAAGTTCTCAAGAATAGTGTTTGGGATGGAATAGGTGTTAAAGCCATATATAAATAGTGACATTATGACAAAGGTGGCAAGTGTGACTCTAATGGCCATAGATAATTTCAAAGTTTTCCGATGGGCTAATTTCTTCTCCACTTTATCAGTCAATGATTTAAATATACTCATAGGTATTCTAAAGAGGGATATACAACAACCTAGGTACTTGAAAGAAAGACACCATGTTGTAGTTTAAGTACCTTTATTATTGATCTTTTCAATTTTAAGTTAAGCCATGAGGGGGAGGAAAATCTCATATTTGTTAAAGTTGGCCCTTTGCCCTGTCAAGTTTGAGTAAGTGTCAATGCACATATTGATGGTTCTTGAGTTTTTCCTAGATGTTTTGTAAAAGATAAGAAGATCATCAACATACAAAATATGGTTCATTGCTAGAGTATCACTAACATGTATCCCTCTAAGGAAGTTAATTTAATGATTCAGCTTTATTGAGGATGTTGGTTAATATTTGTGACACTAAGATAAACAAATAAGGTGATAGCAGATCTCCCTATCTAATTCTTGCCTTTGATTTTACCCATTGACACCCCTAATATTAATTATAAATGTCATTGTTGGTGTTTCAATCCAGGCCCTAACCCAATTGACCCACTTGGTAGGAAAATTCATTTCCAACAAGATAACAATGATAGCTCCCCACCTCCTTATATCATAAGCTTTTCCCATGTCTATTAAAATCATCATCATAGGGTGATCTAGAGTTTTTTTTTTTTTTCTAGTGACTGAGCTGGTTCCTGTGCCAATAATTTGTTATCAAAGATGCTTCTGCCATTTATGAAAGTTTTTTGTTTTCTACCTATGATTTATAACAAGTCATCTTTAATTCTGTTAGACATGTTCTTGTTGATAATTTTCTAGTTCACATTACACAAGAAAATGAGTCTAAAGTCCTTAACGGATTGAGGATTCTCTTTTCTCGGAATTAAACATGTGTGATTTATTCCAGCTAGTTGGAAGTTGAGCAGTATGGACATTTTCAAAACTCTAAAAATATAAGGACCATAATGAACATTTTCATAATACAGGGACCAAAATGAACAATTCACTATAATACAGGGACCAAAATGCATTTTTGCCGTTGATTATATTCTTTGCTCTATGATTTCTAGTTACTTGGTTGAAGAATTTTGAGTAATGATCATCATTTTGTAGCCATTTCATCCTAGATTTTTGGTTCTATATTGTTGTGTTTTGTCTCAATAAATCTTGATGTTTGTTATACAAGGACCTTAGTTTCTTCTCTATATTGATATCAGCCTTTGGCTTATTGTTTTTACGTTTAGCATTAGATATTTCTTTTTCTATCTATCGAATCTTGTTTTCTAGTCCTGTGATAGATGACTTTCTTTGATACATCTTTTCTAAGGTTATGAAACCTATGGCTTAGGTCATGTAACAGGTAGTCATTATTCCTAAAATGCCATATTTCATTCACATTATCATAACATTCTAATAATTGTATCCATGTATTCATAAATATAAAAGTTTTGGTAAACTTAGAAGTAATAAAATTGCATTGTAGCAGAAGTGGTTTGTGATCAGATTGGCATCTCGAAAGATGCTAAACATAGTATGATGCTACTTATTCATTCCAGAGTTCTTTAGCTTTAAGCCAATCCAACCTCGACTAGATTATGGAATCCCCTCCTAGTTGTTATAGCAAGTGAATGGGGATCCAGTGTATATAAGTTCAATCAAGCTGTTATGAATAAGAAAGGAATTGAAACGCTTAGCTTTTGTACCTGGACACGTTTGTGAGATCCACCTTGCCTATCTTTCTACCCCCAGATGGCATTGAAATCTCCTATGAGAAGCCATAGCCCCATGATAGATAATAGTATACTAAGCTCTACCATAATTTTTCCTATTACTTGGTTTCTTGACTATTATAGATGGCTGAAACTAATGAAGCTCTATTCTCAGCAAAAATGATTACTAGGTATCGAGTGTACCTGGACTTTGTTATGGGAGTGACCTCTATGATACTTCTTCTCTAAAGTACTATCATGCCCCCTGAATATCTTTCAGCTGGTATCATGACCCATTACTACTCTTTTCTAAATCTTTTGTAAAGTTTGAGGATTCACAGGCCATCAACTCTGGTTTCTACAAGACAAAGCAACGAGAAATTATAAGATCTTAACAATGAGTGTATTCTACTTATTGTATCATTCCCGAATGTGCCCCTATAATTCCATAACATAGCATTCATTATTCACTTATTTAATTAACATATTAATTTTCTTCTGGCCCCATGCAACCTTTCTTCAAGTTCTTCCTTGGAACCAATGAGGCTCTCTTGCAACTACCCGTTCCCCTCTGGTTGGCAGAGGCTTGAGGCCCATGTCATCTCCCAAGATTGGGTAGTCTTATGCCTTCGTCATTCCTAGCTACCTCTTCTTGGTGACTCATGGCCTTCCAATTGTTGAGGATTTCAATCACTAAGTGCACTAGAGAGAAATGTTCAATAGGTTCATTAATCATTTAATTACTATCTTGAATTAAATTTGAATTTAATTCAAAGGAGTTTGGGAAATGGAAGTGTTTTTCTAATCCAAGAGGCCTCATCAACTGTGGGGAACTGCATGCCATCTCTTAATTTCTATAACTTCAAAAGTGGCCTCCCTATCCTTGGGAAGAAATTATAGCTCCATCTTGAGAGCGATGATGGTCCATGTGATCCCTCTAGTCATGCCTTGAACCCTTTAGAGGGCGATAGTGGTCCACATGGCTACATTTTCCATAGATACTCAATTCCCTCAAGCTACGCGCACCGATGTCCCCTTTCACACACTTCTCTGACATGCCTCGATTAAGGCCTCCTTGAATATTATGACTAAGGGGTCTGTCTCTGCTATGAGATGCCATATGTCCCACTTACTGAGGGCTAGTAGAGTGGTTGGACTTCACATGCACCTCGATTGTCAGGCACATGATTGTCTTCTTTCCATGGTTTTTGTCGGCGTTGTGATAGTCGGTCGTCAGATTTTGACCTCCCTTCCTGATTGGGCCTCGATCACACCCCTATCTTCTATAAACAACCATCAATGAGTCAAACTCTATCTCTTCTTCCTTGTAGTTTACTTGCATTTCTCCTTCTAGCACATTGTGCAGTGGAGCTACTATATTCTGAAAGGTCAGATCAACATCCTCGACCATAAGCATTTTTCGTTTCGGGTCTAGCAACCTTAGTTCTATTTCAGATCCTTCCAAATGACTCCGAAGTAGATCCGACTTGTAGTTCTCCTCATCGTGCCCAATAACACCACACCTATAACAAAACAGATGTAGTTTTCAAACAAAATAGCTACAAAAATTCTAAAGGACGATGATCTTACCCATAAGCCACATTTGAGTGGTTGATTCAAATCTAGTTCGATACATACCTTGGTGAAGTAAGCTTTGTTCATCATCAAGGTGGTCTCATTTACTTTGACCACTAGTCTCATGAATGAGAAATTGTTTCCAGGGTCTTTAGAGACCAATACTCTGGAGAGAGATCATGAAGTTGGACCCGTGAGGGTCACTATGGATAGGTGCTTGAAGCATGGTTGGAAATGCTATTGTATAAGATAGAGAACCAGGCCAATGATAGTCAAAGGACCTTCAACCAACATGGTCTCTACCATATACTAAAACGAGCATCTAATGAGGAAAACCCGTTAGGCATGTCAGCAATGGAGAACTAATCCAGGCTATCCTATAGCAGGGTGAGGGTATCCTTTGCTATTTCTAGAGGAGATGGTTTACCAAAAACCTTACCATATAAGTAAAACCTTGATTTGTGAGCTCAAGCTACTACATCATCATCTAATATGACCTTGTCCTCGACAATAGCCTTCGAACTCCCCAGGACTGGACTTGGAGTGAGGATCATATTTGATAGAACGCTTTCCCTCTAGTTCCAAACGACATTCGCCCAAGATCTCTTCCTCGCATCGCTCGCTAGTGGAACTCCATCCTTTGGTCTCTGCAAATACAAAGCTCCATATTTGATAGTCATTGAGATGAGCGAACCCTGCTTCCCGTTAGACTGAGAGGGCGGTGATGGCATTGATTTTCAGGTGACTTAACTCCTCTACTACATACTATTGCAAGTAGGGGGAGGGGCGGTGTTAAAGAGCCCGAAGCCTCGGGAGCACAAGATCTCCTCGGAGCTCGTGAGTAAGCTCAACACGACTTAGAAGAGAATTACTTCAAGAGCACGATACTAATTTACTGCTAGACTGAGCTACCAATGTTTGTTTTTTTACTAAGCCACGAGATAAGTAACTCACCTAGGAAAATATAGTAACCAGTAGTAGATAATGTACGTGCAATCCGCAAGTGTACGGGTTGTATACCAAATAATAAAGTGGATTCAAGAGAGTGGGATGTCTAACCCACAGGGACCAAGAAGTACTAGTACTATCATTCTATTATCTAGTCTAATCACAATTGGGTGGTGTTCTAATCTAATCTAGAACTAAGAAAACTAAAAAGCTATTGACAACGGGATTGGATCCTGAGGGCAATCAATCAGAAGAGGAGATGCTCAGGCAATGAATATCCCTCGGGTTCTTATGAAAATATATAGACAAAGATTCCTATATCTATGATTGGTGGGTTTTGGACCAAGAGTTCCTATAATACATTAAATCCCTCTCTCGAGGCAATTAATACCTAATACCCTCATTACATTCATGTTCTGGGGAACCTATAGCTTGGAAGAGTTATGGGAATAAGACATCTTAAGGGCTCGCTCTCCTTAGTACCCGAGTTCTTGGCGTACTCAAAACTCTCTCTATTGAGGTAGGTCTACATATGGGGATGTGTTCGCTTCTTCTCCCATATGGATTAGAATAGATTTCAGGGCTATCGCTACGCAGAAATTATTGCAATAAAAACGCTCAATAGATACCCAAAACAAAAGCCAATCATTCAATAATAGAAATCAAAGTTAATAGTTATACCCTAACCCGAAGGTTCATCATGCCCAAGTATCTAGAAAGTTAGTTCCCCATGAAAGAGGAACACAGATCCAATACAAAGTAATAGAAGAAGGAAATAAACATAATGAAATAAGTTATTCCCTCCATTGTTGGTGGCTTTAATTCTAGTGATTGAATCTCCAATGGAGCTTTCTCCTTCCTCCCCTTCAAGCCTCGCCGCCTCACGCCTTCCAAGATTGATTCCGAGAATAATAGATTTAAAGGATAAAAAGATTAAAACATACCTCCCCAAATCCTAAAAGTCGGTATTTATAGGGTTCAATACAACTGTGGGATCGAAAATACCCGCCTGGCATCGTGTCTGTGAAGAGACACCAGGCGATACATCGAATCACAAATGCCATTTATTTTTTTTTTTTGTGGGTTCTTCCATTCCTAATAGAGGCAAGCCTCTATTATTAATTACCCCAGACAGAGTCTTGGGAACCTCCGATTAAGGCAAAAGTACAAGTAGAGGCAAATAAACAGAAATAATTCATTTTTATTGCAGAAAATAACAACTCATTACATAAATATAAATATTATCATGAACACATAAATATATATTTTATTTATTTATATAAATGACGCCGCCTTCCGCCTTGGGACATATGCCTTGCCACCGTTTCATCGACCACCTCAAATGCATGCCTCGTCGTCGCTTCGAGGTTTGCGCTTCTTTAGGATTTTGGTTTATATTGACAATCTCGAGATGAGTGTTTGATCGCCATCCCGAGATGTATGTCGCTTTGAAATTTGTATTTATTAGCCACCTCAAGATGCGTGTTCATTGCCGCTTAGAGATTTGTGCCACTTCACCATTTTGTATTTCATCGACCCCCTCAAGATGCGTGTTGAGTGTCGCCTCGAAATTTGTGTCGTTTTGAAACTTAAATTTCATCAGCTGCATTAAGATGTGCGTTCTATCACCACATCAGAATGCGCGCCACTTCGAGATTTCAATTTTGGACCATCTCAACATGCGTCCCTTGTCATTATGGATATGTATGAGTTTAACTTCTCTTTTCGAACGCACTTTGGCCATAAAACGCTCATTTATTTATTTATTTTATATATATTTATTATCAAATCAACCCTTTTATAAAGTGGGGGCCCAGTTTTCCCTTTGTTGCATGGCTTCCCATTATTGTCATATTTTATTATTATTATTATTATTTTTTTGGACCTTTTCCTTTCGAATGGGCAAAAACTCTTTTTTTTTGTTTTTTGCAACACCAGAAAATAGGTGTTAGTTTTTTTAAGCTGGGCCCAACCATCATCATTCATGTGACCATTAATGCATTTCATTGAGTAACCCATCCATATCTACAATGCCCCTTTTTTAATAATCTTTCTCATTGAAGGTGCCTCTTCTTTGTCTGCATATAATCCCCTTTTTTATTTTATTTTATTTTTATTTTTATTATGGTCCATAATGATATGCCAGCCCTTATCAACATTGTTTTATTTTTTTGGGTTAAACCCGGAAGGAACATACAAAGAGTGTTTCTGTCACACTTTATTCTTCTAGAACAATGCTTGAAAATAAACATTTCTCACGAGTTCAACTTTCACCACTCATTGATGAATTTCGTCAAATATTTAGAGATCATCTTGTATGATCTTCAACATCTTACACGAATCTTAAAAAAATATTAAAGTAGTTATAAATGTCCTGAACATTTGTAGTTGTCATTCCGAGCCCTTTAAAGCATCATTTTTTTTATTTTTATAACAACAGCTTTCTTCCCAATGACTGCCCTAAAAGCCAAGAGTCTCAATACGTCATATCAACTATCATTTAATAAAACCAAATGACAATTGATTCTCAAAGCTTGCATATCATCAAACACTTTACAGGAAAGTCACATAACCATGCATCCATCATGTATTTTGGAATATCATTTCAATGTATTTTACAACCATGTGATAACATATATTTTAAATAATTTGACATTAATAAAGTTGCACTTGTCTTCATATCTCATCGTAATCTCCTTGCATGGAACTGAACGACTGTTTCACTTTCTATGGTGGATTCATGCAGAAAGAAACCGTGCATAGTCAAGGTTGGTGGGCGATGCAGCGGTGTTGGCATGAGGGCATAGAAAGGAAGCTATTGTATAGTCCTTTTGCCTCCTTTCTCCAGTAATGGAAGAGAGAGCGGGGAACTATTATATAGTCCCCTTTTTTTGCTCTTCTTCTCCGGTGACAGTGGGTAGTAGGGAGACCATTGTATGGTCTATGCTTCTTTGTTGGCAATGACGAGGGTGGCAGGGAGGCTATTGTATAGCCTTTGCCTCCTTTTCTCTGTCGATGGTAGGTAGCAAATGATGAATCCGGTGGCGTGAAGCGAGGCCGGGCCTGGCCTATGTCTTTGCGGCCGGGGATCTGGACAGAGATGAGCGGCAAAGATCGGCGACAGCGAGGCGGAGCCGGGTAGCGCTATGCACTGCTCGCGGCTGGGGATCTGGACGGAGGTGAGCGGCGAAGATCAGCGGCAGCGAGGCGGGGCCGGGTAGCGCTATCTTGTTGCCATGCCGGGGATCTGGGCAGAATGCGGCTACATTTAGAAATCGTGGGCGGCCGAAGGTGGTGCTCCAAAAAAAAGAAAAATAAATAAATAAAATAAAATAAAATTCTCAAAACCCAATACCTCCTTTTTTTTTCCTTTCTCTTCTTTTCTCTCTGACTTTTTTTTTCTTCTGATTGTGATTTTTTTTCCTTTCTTCTGATCTCTCGTTTTTCTCCACTCCTCTCTCTTTTTGATTTCTCTCCTCTTCTATATATCAGCCCCAAGCTCCCCTTGATTTTTCCTTCTCTCGCCTCCATTACCTCATAGCCACATAACTTTCCAATTTTATTTAATTTAATTGATTTTTTTTTATTTGAATTTGAACCTTGATTTAGATTTAAAGTTTGATTTTGATTTGATTGATTTCTTCCTTTCTTGGCCAATATGATCAATCTTTTAATTTTAATTTGAATTGACTGATTTATTTCCTTTTTTTTGGCCAATTTGATTTGATTGATTTTTTTTTTATTATCATTTTTTTTAAGAAAATATATTTATATTTTTTTTTCATATTGCCTCGAGATTGGTTCTCGGGCCATCTTAAGATTTAAGACTTGCCTCGAGATATGTTTGCGGGTTATCTTAAGGCTTGAGATTTGCCTTGAGATTTGTCCTCGGCTATCTCAGGATTTGTAGCATTGGCCTGCCTCGGGATATGACCGGATAAATATTTTTTATTTCAAAATATTTCATTTGAATTTATAATCATAATATTTCATTATTGGCCCCTTTCAATTAAACATTGGCACATGTTATTTTCAATGCACTTTTTAGGCACAAACAAATGCCCCCTTCATACTTCTCTCACGAAATTTATTTGAGAGAGGGAAGTATGAACATACAAATGCCCTTCTTTTTTTTTCATCTTTATGGCCATGCCTTTTTTGGGAGACCTGAAATCTCTTTTTCTTTGGAACATGGAAAGTTAATGTGTTTGTCTCAGAAAATACATTTAATTGTACATGACTGGTCTACCTTTCACAAGGAGCCAGACGTTCCTTCGTAGGCAAACATTTCTCATTGATGGATGGTGTTAACCTTTTTCCATTAGCATCATTGAGCTAAGATGCGTTTTTTGCGTCGATGATCGCCACAACATATGGACCTTCCCAATTTTTATTTTTATTTTTTTTTATTTTTATTTTTTATTTATTTTTATTTTTATTTTTTATTTTTTGGGTGCTCCCGGGGAATTCATTGATGATGATGAGTCCCCTCTGGACTAGGACCATATCTCCTTTTGTAAACTTCAAGAATCAAGCCAACTTGTTGTAAGCTTCTGATATCTGCTGACATCGTCAAGTGAGTCCAGTTCATATAGGCGTAGTGGAATATTGTTTTCATTTCATTTGAATTTGGAGGGAAAGGGTTGCTTCAATTCCAAACACCAAAGTGTGTGGTGTGGATTGTGTTGGAGTCCACAACATCTCAGGAAGTCTATCATATTAGTCTCTTTTATTTTTGAAGACAGCTCTCTTTGGAGTTGGATGTCGATAGATAACATCTTCATCTATTTGGCATAGATGGTATCTTTTAGCATATTCAATTTGACTATGTTTGGTTCATAATATCCCATGCACTTTATTCTTAAGTCACATCTTGGGTCCGGATTGGTGTGCACCACAAATTCCGGAGTGTACATCATGCATGACGTCTTGCTTCTTCATATAAATGACATCGCATATATGAGGGTGAATCTTAGGGTTCCTTGCTTTATCTGAAGGCCTTATGATTTGCCCCCTGAAAGTTTCTCATATGGTTGGCTCCAATCTTCCTCTAGCATTTTGAGGGTAAAGTCTTCCATTTTGCCCTCAATTCTTTCCTCTTTGATATCATTGAGGATTGTACTTATGGGTCTTCTATTTCTTTGTAGTATGGATTTGCTTACCACGAGTCGTCAAATATGTATTCATTCTTGTCCTCAGCAACGGAGGATACAAGTATGAGGTTTCATATTTCGTTGGTAATCTCATCATATGAGTGTCTGAGACAAGTGAAGAATTTTTATTTTTTTTATTTGACATAGCCGAATGATTGTGTCAAAATATTTATGTTATATCCCTTTTTTTATTTGATTTCAGATGACATATGCATCGTAGCTGGTCCCCATCCTTCTAAAAGGTTTATGGAGCTTCATGATAAACTTTGATGTCTTCTATCATTTTTTTTTGACTTTCCATTTCAGCTTTTATGATTTGAAAGTCGGGTAACACCTTTAGACTAGTTTTTTCCAACTTCTTTATATATGAGATTAGCTCTTGAAGTGATATATGCCGAGGAGAGCCACCTTAAGATTTGTATTCTTCTTCAATCACCTTGGGAATTGTATTCTCGGGCAACATCAGGATTTGTGTTACTTTGTGATGTGTGCTTCGCTCCCTCGGAATGCACACGTACTTCTTTAAGAATTGCATTTCCATCAGTAGTCTTGAGATCCGTGCTTCATCATCGATTTGAGATTTGTGATGCTTCGAGATGTGTGCTTCACTGCCTCGGGGCACACACTTCATCATTTAGAGATTTGTAATTGTTTTGGGGGATACATATTTTTTGCTTTGGGATTTATCACCACTTCAAGTTGTGTGCTTCATCGACGCCTCGAGATTTGTGGTTACTTTGAGATTTATATTTTCATTGACTTTCTTGAGATGTGTGTTCCATCGCTGCCTCAAGACTTGAGTCATTTTAGGATTTATATTTTCATCGGTCATCTTGAGACATGTGTTTCACCATGCCTCAAGATTTGTGCCATTTTGGAATTTATACTTTTTATCAGCCGTTTTGAGATTCGTGCTCCATCGTCGCCTCGAAATCCATGGCTGTTTCGATATTTGTATTTCATCATCTAGCTCGAGATGCGTGCTTGATTGCCCAATCGGGAGTTGTGATGCTTTAAGATTTATATTTTCATCGGCTATCTTGAGATGTGTGCTTCGTCATACCTCAAGATTTGTGCCATTTTGATATTTGTATTTCATCAACTACCTCGAGATGCGTGCTTGATTGCCCCCTCGAGATTTGTGATGTTTTAAGATTTATATTTTCATCTACTATCTTGAGATATGTGTTTTACCATGCCTCAAGATTTGCGCCATTTTGTGTTATATTTTTTTTTATCAGCCTTTTTGAGATCGGTGCTTCATCGTCGACTCAAAATCCATGGCTGCTTTGATATTTGTATTTCATCATCTACCTCGAGATGCGTGCTCCATTGCACCCTCGAGATTTTTGATGTTTCGGAATGCGTGCTCTGCTGCCTTGGGATACACGCTTCATTTGTATGACTTGTATTTCATTAGTCACCTCGAGATGCGAGTTCCATCACCGCTTCGAGATTTGTGGCCGCTTTTATATTTTCATCCAGCGTCTTGAGATATGTGCTCCATTGCTGCCTCAAGACTTGTGTCGTTTCAAGATTTATATTGTTATCATCCATCTTGAGATGTGTGCTTCACTACATTGGGATGCACACTTCATTGCTTGGGATTTGTATTTTCATCAGCTGTCTTGAGATGAGCGTTTCATCATCACCTTGAGATCTGTACTGCTTCGAGATGTGTATTTCACTGCATCGGGATACACACCTCGCTTGGGATTTGTATTTCATTAGCTGTCTCGAGATGAGCGTTTCATCATCACCTTGAGATCTATGTTGCTTCGAGATATAAGCTTCACTGCATCGGGATGCACACTTCATCGCTTGGGATTTATATTTTATCAGCTATCTTGAGATGAGTGTTTCATCAATACCTCAAGATTTGTGCTGCTTCGAAATGTGTGCTTCACTACATCGGGATGCACACTTCATCATTTTGGGATTTGTATTTCATTAGCAGTCTCGAGATGAGCGTTTCATCATCACCTTGAGATCTGTGCTGCTTCGAGATGTGTGCTTCACTGCATCGGGATGCACACTTCATTGCTTGGTATTTGTATTTTATCAGCTATCTTGGGATGAGTGTTTTATCAATACCTCAAGATTTGTGCTGCTTCGAAATGTGTGCTTCACTACATCGGGATGCACACTTCATCATTTTGGGATTTGTATTTCATTAGCAGTCTCGAGATGAGCGTTTCATCATCACCTTGAGATCTGTGCTGCTTCGAGATGTGTGCTTCACTGCATCAGGATGCACACTTCATTGCTTGGTATTTGTATTTTATCAGCTATCTTGGGATGAGTGTTTTATCAATACCTCAAGATTTATGCTGCTTCGAAATGTGTGCTTCACTACATCGGGATGCACACTTCATCATTTTGGGATTTGTATTTCATCACCTGTCTCGAGATGAGCATTTCATCATCACCTTGAGATCTGTGCTGCTTCGAAATGTGTGCTTCACTCCATCGAGATGCACACTCCATCATTTTGGGATTTGTATTTCATCAGCTATCTCGAGATGAGTGTTTCATCAATACCTCAAGATTTGTGCTGCTTTGAGACGTGTGTTTCACTGCATCGGGATGCACACTTCATCATTTTGGGATTTGTATTTCATCAGCTATCTCGAGATGAGTGTTTCGTCAATACCTCAAGATTTGTGCTGCTTTGAAATGTGTTTTTTCTTCTACAGGGGATGTAGAATTTTGTTTTCCCTGTGCTGGATGCCAAGGTTCTAGCACTCAGCTTCAAACATGGTGATTGGCTCTGCCTCGTAGTGAAGGAGGGGATCTCATTTCTATCTCCAACCACTATCTACCCATCAATATTTTTTGAGTAATAAATCCACCGCTTTGTTGGGAAGATTTCTCTATTTTATAATATAATTTACCACCCTTTCATCTTCGTTTTGTCGAGAGGCGGTAATGTCATATAATTTTGTCATTCATGTTCCCAAATTATATCAGGAATGCATCTTTTATATATTACCACATCTGAAATGACTTGAGTTGCAAATTAATGGCCCTCTTGAGGTTTTACACTCACAAAATATCATAAGGTGAGCCAAATGCCAATCCGCATCAATTTTCTTATTTCAATTCAACAATGGCCATCTGTCGTATCACTTGCAAAATCATTGTTGTGGGCTGCTCAAGGACAAGGGCCTAAGTTTCCTCTTTGTTCCACTGGCTTGAACTTTTCTTTATGCCGAGGGATAATACTATTCAACTTTTGCATGCCTTCAAGTTGATATGCCACTAGGCCAACCAACTGTTGTTGTATTTGCATATTGCATGTTTTTATTTGTTGGAAATACCTTAAGAAGGAATTTGGTTTGGAAGGAAAATGGGTTCATCCTCACTATCTTTCCTTCTAGGAACATGAGATTCGAACACTATTGTTTGCCCCCTGTGTGGCATGTGACTTGATACTTCTTTTCATATACTATTTTGGGACTCCATCACAGTTTAAGTAGGATCTTGTGAATGATGCATATGGAGGGTCTCCCCGGGCCTCCATGACCATTTAAATGATACGGATTTGTACATCCCTTTAAAGGAGGTTTTGGATTGGCAGGAAAATGGGCCCATCCTCATTATCTTCCCTCTAGGGATATTTTGTCGTTGAAGGTCAACTCCTATTCCTTGCCCCCTATATGGCATGTGACTTGATCCTTCTTCTTTTATGCCCCCAGGATCTTGTGAATGGTGCATGTGGTGGGCCTCCTCGGGCCTCAATGGCCATCTAGATGATATGAATTTGTGCATCCTTTTAAAGAGGATTTTGGTTTGGAAGGAAAACGGATCCATCCTCATTATCTTCCTTATAGGGGCATTTTATCGTTGAAGGTCAACTCTTGTTCCCTGCCCCCGTGTGGCACGTGACTTGATCCTTCCTCTTTTATGTTCCTTTAGGACTCCATTGCACTTTATGTGGCATCATGTGATGAGCCTCATCGGGCCTCCATGACCATCTTGGTGATATGGATCCATCCTCTTTATCCTTCCTTCTAGGAACATCCTTGCCCCCCGTGTGGCATGTGACCTAGTCCTTCTTTACTTATGCCCCCCAGGATCTTTATGAATGGTGCAAGTGGTGGGCCTCCTCGGGCTTCAATGACCATCCAAACTATATGTATTTCGCCATCCATATGTACAACCTGGAGTAAGAGGTTATGATGTGACCTTATGACGGAGACCGTCTTGCATACATTTTATGACTATTGCCCCTTTTTCCGTTTCTTTATTTCTTTTCTTTTTCTTTTCTTTTCTTTTTTTGTTCTTTTCCCCTTTTTTATTTTGATTTTTTATTTTGATTTTTTATTTTGATTTTTTTTTATTTGGGGGGCAAGCTTTTAACAAGTTTGAAGATTCATATCTCTCAAACCTTTTGAAGGTGCGCCCATCGCCTTCTCATACACGGACTGCCATCTCAGGCTGGGCTGGGGTAACCCCTACAAAATGAAAGTCCTTAATTCTTCACCATTGGATCTTCATATCTGACCAAAAAAAATCATATAAGGTCAACATCCAATGCGTGGAAGGTGTGGGATTATTAGGACCTCTATGGATGGTGAGCTTCCAACTGCAACAGAAATCTCTTTTTAAGCCTCTACTTGTACTTTTGCCTCAAAGATGGGAGGAGGAATATGGTCCCCACCGGGCGTGCCAGAATTTGTGGGATCGAAAATACCCGCCTGGCATCGTGTCTGTGAAGAGACACCAGGTGATACATCGAATCACAAATGCCATTTATTTTTTTATTTGTGGGTTCTTCCATTCCTAATAGAGGCAAGCCTCTATTATTAATTACCCCAGACAGAGTCTTGGGAACCTCCGATTAAGGCAAAAGTACAAGTAGAGGCAAATAAACAGAAATAATTCATTTTTATTGCAGAAAATAACAACTCATTACATAAATATAAATATTATCATGAACACATAAATATATATTTTATTTATTTATATAAATGACGCCATATACGCCTTGGGACATATGCCTTGCCATCGCTTCATCGACCACCTCAAATGCATGCCTGCCGCCGCTTCGAGGTTTGCGCTTCTTTAGGATTTTGGTTTATATTGACAATCTCAGATGAGTGTTTGATCGCCATCCCGAGATGTATGTCGCTTTGAAATTTGTATTTATTAGCCACCTCAAGATCGCGTGTTCATTCAGGCTAGAGATTTGTGCCACTTCACCATTTTGTATTTCATCGACCCCCTCAAGATGCGTGTTGAGTGTCGCCTCGAAATTTGTGTCGTTTTGAAACTTAAATTTCATCGGCTGCATTAAGATGTGCGTTATATCACCACATCAGAATGCGCACCACTTCGAGATTTCAATTTTGGACCATCTCAACATGCGTCCCTTGTCATTATGGATATGTATGAGTTTAACTTCTCTTTTCGAACACACTTTGGCCATAAAATGCTCATTTATTTATTTATTTTATATATATTTATTATCAAATCAACCCTTTTATAAAGTGGGGGCCCAGTTTTCCCTTTGTTGCATGGCTTCCCATTATTGTCATATTTTATTATTATTATTATTATTTTTTTGGACCTTTTCCTTTCGAATGGGCAAAAACTCTTTTTTTTTGTTTTTTTTTTTTTTTGCATCACCAGAAAATAGGTCTTAGTTTTTTTTTTAACTGGGCCCAACCATCATCATTCATGTGACCATTAATGCATTTCATTGAGTAACCCATCCATATGTACAATGCCCCTTTTTTAATAATCTTTCTCATTGAAGGTGCCTCTTCTTTGTCTGCATATAATCCCCTTTTTTATTTTATTATTTTTTTATTTTTATTATGGTCCATAATGATATGCCAGCCCTTATCAACATTGTTTTATTTTTTTGGGTTAAACCCGGAAGGAACATACAAAGAGTGTTTCTGTCACACTTTATTCTTCTAGAACAATGCTTGAAAATAAACATTTCTCACGAGTTCAACTTTCACCACTCATTGATGAATTTCGTCAAATATTTAGAGATCATCTTGTATGATCTTCAACATCTTACACGAATCTTAAAAAAATATTAAAGTAGTTATAAATGTCCCGAACATTTGTAGTTGTCATTCCGAGCCCTTTTAAGCATCATTTTTTTTTATTTTTATAACCATTTTCTTCCCAATGACGCCCTAAAAGCCAAGAGTCTCAATACGTCATATCAACTATCATTTAATAAAACCAAATGACAATTGATTCTCAAAGCTTGCATATCATCAAACACTTTACAGGAAAGTCACATAACCATGCATCCATCATGTATTTTGGAATATCATTTCAATGTATTTTACAACCATGTGATAACATATATTTTAAATAATTTGACATTAATAAAGTTGCACTTGTCTTCATATCTCATCGTAATCTCCTTGCATGGAACTGAACGACCTGTTTCACTTTCTATGGGGGCTGGATTCATGCAGAAAGAAACCGTGCATAGTCAAGGTTGGTGGGCGATGCAGCGGTGTTGGCATGAGGGCATAGAAAGGAAGCTATTGTATAGTCCTTTTGCCTCTTTTCTCCAGTAATGGAAGAGGGAGCAGGGAACTATCATATAGTCCCCTTTTTTTGCTCTTCTTCTCTGGTGGCGATGGGTAAGTAGGTGGAGACCATTGTATGGTCTATGCTGCTTTGTCGGCGATGACGATGGTGGCAGGGAGGCTATTGTATAGCCTTTGCCTCCTTTTCTCTGTCGATGGTAGGTAGCAGTGAATCGTGGCGTGGCGGGCCGGCGGTACTATGTCTTTGCCATGACTGGATCTGGACAGAGATGAGCGGCAAAGATCGGCGGCAATGAGGAGCCGTGGCGCTATGCACCGCCATGGGGATCACGGGCCGGAGGTGAGCGAAGATCACGCAAGTGGCCGAGGCGGGGCGGGTAGTGCTATCTGGCCATGGGGATCAGAGGATCTGATCGGCGAAATCGTGTGTGGCGAAGGTCGGTGCTCTAAAAAAAAGAAAAATAAATAAATAAAATAAAATAAAATTCTCAGAACCCAATACCTCTTTTTTTTTTTTCCTTTCTCTTCTTTTCTCTCTGACTTTTTTTTTTCTTGATTACGATTTTTTCCTTTCTTCTGATCTCTCGTTTTTCTCCACTCCTCTCTCTTTTTGATTTCTCTCCTCTTCTATATATCAGCCCCAAGCTCCCCTTGATTTTTCCTTCTCTCGCCTCCATTACCTCACAGCCACATAACTTTCCAATTTTATTTAATTTAATTGATTTTTTTTTATTTGAATTTGAACCATGATTTAGATTTAAAGTTTGATTTTGATTTGATTGATTTCTTCCTTTCTTGGCCAATATGATCAATCTTTTAATTTTAATTTGAATTGACTGATTTATTTCCTTTTTTTGACCAATTTGATTTGATTGATTTTTTTTTATTATCATTTTTTTAGAAAATATATTTATATTTTTTTTTCATATTGCCTCGAGATTGGTTCTCGGGCCATCTTAAGATTTAAGACTTGCCTCGAGATATGTTTGCGGGTTATCTTAAGGCTTGAGATTTGCCTTGAGATTTGTCCTCGGCTATCTCAGGATTTGTAGCATTGGCTCCTTCGGGGATATGTGGGATAAATATTTTTTTATTTCAAAATATTTCATTTGAATTTATAATCATAATATTTCATTATTGGCCCCTTTCAATTAAACATTGGCACATGTTATTTTCAATGCACTTTTTAGGCACAAACAACAACAGGAAAGCATGTGACATGTGCCGCGTCCGCCTGGACCCACTACGTAACAGAAATCGGGGTCAACAGAGAGCTATACGGGCTGTGTGGGAGCCTGTATGGGTGTCTGAAAAATCAGACTGTGGCAAAGCACCGACTTATAATGGGGCCCATTATAAGCGTGATACAACCCGTCTGCACGGGTCAGTATAGGTCAGCATACATGACCCAGTTGGTCCTATGTAAAATTAGAGGGGGACTTGTTCTGCTGTATTGCTTCATACATCCTCATTATGCCATATGGGAGCTCATATGTGCCTGTATAAGCTTCAAAAATCCTCGTTTCGACTTCAAATCACCTTCAAAAGTCCTCCTTCTCTTGGCACATCCTAATTATGCTCTATTTATAAAAAATAACACTTATTAAGTCCGGTGGGCTATATTTTCACCAGAATAGCATGCAAAGTGTATATGAATGTGATATAAAATTATGGCTAATTAAATATTTATCAGTAGACCATCTATCTATAGGATCACAAGCTAGATCAACATTGAAGTAAACCCATAACTCAAGAGAAGAATCAGCTAAAAAATGAAGTCTATGAAATAGAGTACCCTTGGCAAAACATGAAATGAGTAGAATAGCAACATAATGGTTAGAGCAAAGAGCCACCATAAATTGCTTGACCAAATGAACTACATAAGTAATGTTAGGGCGGGTGATAGTAAGATAAATGAGGATGCTAATAAGTTAATGATAAAGAGTAGGAATAAGCAGGAGGATACCAGCCATATGAGTTAATCAGATATTTAACTCTAGAGGTGTACTTTCAATCTTATTGTCTATAATACCAGCTTTTGAGAGCAAGTATGAAGCATATTTGGCCTATAAAAGAGAAATACCATCTTTTGAGAAGAGAACTTCAAGACCTAAGAAATAACTGAGAGACGCCAAATCCTTTATCTCAAAATTACCACTCAAAAACATTTTACTTCCTCAATGCTTGTGGCATCATTGCTAGTAATAATCATATAATCCACATAAAGCAGTAATAAAATATCTCCCTAAGTTGTTTTACGAATGAACATAGAAATATCATGAGGGCTAGATTAAAAATCAAGCTTGCTAAATGTAGAAGTGAACTTGGCAAAGAAGGCTCGTAACACTTTCTTGAGGCCATATAACACACGCGTTGAAGGCAACATACTTTGTTGATGGATGAGCATAGCATGGGGAAGGTCACAAGTAAACTTCTTCTTCTAGATCACCATTAAGGAAAGCATTCTTTAAGTCCATTTGATGTAACCCCCATTTTTGAGTAGCAACAATGGCAAGAATGGTACAAACAGAAGTAAGTCGAGCCACAGGAGAAAATGTCTCTTCATAATCAATGCCATATTCTTGTGTAAACCCCTTGGCAACAAGTTGAGCTTTGTACCATTTAATAGACCCATCAAAGCATGTTTTTAACTTTGTAGACCCATTTGTTGACCAAAAGAGTCTTATTAGAAGGAAGATCAACCAAGTACCAAGGGTGAATCTTCTTCATAGAATTTAATTCATCTTGGACAGCTTGCTGCCAACGAAGATCAGTAGATACCTTTTTATAGGTCTAAAGCTCATGTAAGAGTCAGATTCTCATCTATATGAAGTGGTAGTAAACAAGTAGTATTCTCATCTGTCTTGATTTGGATCCAATCACTTAATCCCATGTTTGGAATTACACATCACTTACTAATTTTTATTTAAGAAAAAGTTTGTCTTTTCAAAGATGTGAACAAACCACTTTTTATTGGTAGAGGCATGTTTCAGGCATATTGCTTCGATTCCTCAATCGCTCATTTTGAGAGGGAGTGCTTTAGCCAACTTTCCTTGTGATAATTGCCATGTAAGAATAATGCTAAAAGTGAGATTTTAGTCCCTAAGCTATATATGTGAAGTCATTTTAGTCCCATCATCAAATAAGAGAAGCTTCAGCATTCTCGTACTCCCGAGCTCCGAGGTGACTTTGAGCTTCTGATATATTGAGATCCAGTTCATTGACTCTCCCCCACTTGCAATGGTAGGTGGGGGAAGAGTTAAGGCTTCCAGGGAACCCGTGGTATTGCCGCCCTCTCAAAACAACGAGAAGCAAATCAACTCAAAACTGGTCTCGGTGCCAGTTGAATAACGTGCCCCATCTTTGTAGAAACCAAAGGAAGAAGCATATGTCATCAGAGAAGCAAGGCCAAGAACTTGGGTGAATCTCATACAAGACAAGACGAAGACCTTTCCATCGAGAACGATCTTGCTTGAGGCCCGGTCTTGGAGCGTCTAAAGGCTTCTATCAAGGATTCCATCACATTGGAGGACAACGTAGTCGCTAAGGCTCAAGAGTCCATTAGATACTATCTCTATGGTAAGGTTCTCAAAAAACCTCAACCTCTACAAATAGCAAAAGAGAACCTTGTCCGAGTGTGGGATTGCTTGGGCGAGGTCTATTGCGCATATGCCCAATAGTTTCTTTCTAATAAAGTACTTGTATGATTATATGATGGAGACTCTTCTGGTCGATGGTGTGTGGTAATTTAATGGCCTATTTCTTCACCTAATATGATGGAAGGAGCACTTCTAACTATGCTTTGAGTGACTGTCCATGGTGATCCTCTGTGTTCGGCTTCACCATCTTCCTGTTGAATATTGGTCGTTAGAGGCCATGGAACCATATCTTCATTCTTTGGCTGACTTGTGAAAATAAATGATACACCCTTGTTGATGAACCTATCTCACTTCACTAGCGGATGCATAGAACTGGATTTGAACAATCCACTTAAGCATTGTGTATGGGTAAGAACATCATCTTCTCGAGTATTCATTGATATATTATTCGAGAAACTATCTTTATTCTGTTACAGATGTGGTGTTATTGGGCACGACGTGGAGAAGTTTCAATCCAAGCTCTCTGACAGTAACCATTATTCCTGAAAGGGAAGATGGTCATGGTCGAGTAGGCCGATCCAACCCCTCGGAATATAAGAGCTCCACTATATACAAAGAAATGTTTCCGAACCGGCGTAACGAGAGAGAGAAGAAGAGTAGAACTATGGAACTTTGTTGGTCGTTTGCAGTTGACAGGGATGGGGTCGAGGCCTAAACAATCATGGAGGTTGAAACTCGAACAGTGTTAGTCGTGTCACCGACGAGAATAACGGTGGGAAGATGAGCACGTGCCAAGTTGTAAAGTCACGCGTGACCTGCAATCACTCTCTGGATCACCAGGTAGTGGGGCACATAGCACCACAAGGATGAGGCAGAGCTCTCAGTAATGCCCAAGGAGGACACTGTCAAGGCATGTCAGAGAGGATTGTTGATGAGGGTGACGGTGCGCTTGTCTCGAGGGAGAGGAATAACAAGGCCACTCATCGCCACACAGACCATCACTACTGCCCCGAGAAAGTTTGAGGCACAGCAGGAAAGATCACGTGGATTACAATCAGCCACAAGATGAGGTGCTTAGCTATTTCTAAGATCATAGTAGCATTAGAACTGACAACAGGGAAGAGCTAGTACCTGGATCCACTACTATGATAACATCTCTTGTAAGAGGGAGTGGCTCGCACTTCCCAAAAACTTTTGACTTAATCTCACAATTAAACAAAAAAAATGTGAAATATTTAACAGACAACTTTAAAGATCACTTTTCTCTAGTGCTCTCTGTGACAGGGATCTTTAATAGTGGAGGACCTATAAATTGTTCTGAAGAAGAAATGTTAGTTGACGCGCACGAAGGCTAGAGCTCGAGGGATGACATGGAGATCGAAGCAAATACTGCCCCAGAGAATGAGGGAATTGGGAAAAGAGTATCCCTAAAGCTAAGGAAGAACCTAAAGAACAACCGAATGGGCCCACAAGAGAAATAGGCTTTAGTATCTTTTTTGATGAGTCAAATGAATACCATAGTGTGGAATTATAGAGGGGTGTTGGGAAGAGACACGATAAGTAAGGTTAAAACTATAATATGGTTTGTAATCTTTCTTTATGTTGTTTGGTAGAAACCAGAGCAAATGGCCCTATGATACTTAGATTCTGTAAACATTTTACAAGACAATGATACCATGCAAGGATACAAACTGAGGGGTACTCGAGTAGTAACATTATATTTTGGCAAAAAGGCATTGGAATGGTTACCCCAATTGTGTATTCCAGGTATATACTACATTTGGTAATTTTTGTTGTAAATAAATCTTGGTTAGTTTCAATTGTATACAATAGTCAGAGAATAGAGGAATAGAAGAAAGTATGGCTTGAACTTGGTAGCCTCTCAGGTTGTACAGGGTCATGGCTCATTATGGGCAACTTCAATGCTATTCAGGATGCCAAGGAAATGCAAGGAGGATCTAATCAGAGAGGTCCGGTATGAAATCAACGCCTTCAATTCATTTCTAGTATATAATAGCCTAACTAAGCTAAGACATATTGGATCATCTGTTACCTAGAGAAACAACCAAGGAGGCCAAGCCAAGATCTGGCTGAGGTTAGATTGATTGATAGTTAATAACCTCTAGAATGAATCAGTATTTTCTTATTCTGTTAAAAATTTTCCAAGATGTCAATATGATCATAACCCAATACTTTTGCAATGTAGTTTTAATATATTTAAGGGAAGTAGACGTTTTAGATTTGTTAATACATGGATACAGTCACCAGCATTTCATGATAGTGTCAAAAAAAATTGGCGTTTGAAAACCAATGGTAACCCTATGCATGACTCAAGTCACAAGTTTTGCAACCTTAAAAAGGATTTGATAAGTGTAGCCAAATGGCACAGGGATTAGATAACAAAATCAAACATTTAGAAGAAGATATCCTCCACGCTGAATCTGAACATAGTGATTCCAAAGGAGACATAGAAATGGAAATGAAACTTAGGCCCTTATATAATAAACACCAAGCATTATTAAGTCAAAAAACAATAATATAGGACCAAAAATCTAGGATATAATGGTTACAAGATGGTGATCATAACTCAATTTTTTTCACCAAGTAACTAGGAATCACAGAGCAAATAATAGAATTAATCAACTTAAAACTGCTTCAAATTTTACAGTAACAGATCATAAGAACGGGAATTCATACAGTTTTACTTGGCTATGGAACCCTGAGGGACACAAAAACTTTAATGACCTGTTATTAGCACTACCAGATGATCTCCCAACCTTTACATTAGAGCAAAGAAACACACTCATTAGACCTATAATCAAGCATGAAATTTCAAAGCTTTAACCTCAATGCATAGAGATCCCTTAGCCCTAATGGTCTAGAATCTTTTAGAGCCTTTTGGAAAATAATTAAAGATTAAGTAACCACAGCTATCATGCATTTCTTTAATACTGCTCAACTCCCACTCAACTGTAACAAAACACATATTTATCTGTTCCAAAAAGGGATAACCCTCAATATGTTAAGGATTTTAGACTCATTTCATTGTATAATGTTAAATATAAGATCATAACTAAGATCATATCTAATAGCATTAATAATGTTCTAACAAATATCATAGGTAGTGAACAAACAACTTTCATAAATGGTAGAAGTATTTTGATAATATTCTAATGGCATAAGAATTAGGTCACTCCTTATAAAAAAACACCTTAGGTAACCCAATGATGGCATACATCTAAAGAAAACTATGAGACAAAATACAAACATAACACAAGACTCTCTTCAATAATGCAAATTCAGCCATGGAAGGAGCAAATAGGCTTTGACTTACTAAATTGACAACAAGAGAGAGATCCAAATGAGTGAGAGTGAGATATTGTAAACCACCAACCAAACTCTAGTAAAAAGATGGATTGGGATAAGGTAGATATGCTCATCTATCAGAAAACTTGGATAGCAATGGTGTGGCAATGAGCTTACTTTGATGCATCAGCGCCTTAGTTAGAAGGTCGGTAGCATACTTACATTGAGAAAGAAATAATCCTTCAGAGTTACATTATACTTCAACCTTAAGAAAATAATGAAGGGGACCTAAATCCTTCATTGCAAAATTAGTCCCCAAGTCACTTAACAAGAGCCAAGAGAAGAGTAGAACTCTCCCCTATAAGAACAATATCATCCACATATAATCAAGAAGAATTGTATGCCCATGTTGATGGTAGACAAAAAGTGAAGGGTCTACAAAGGTCAGAAAGAAAGCCATAATGAAGTAGATAGGTACTAAATTTATCAAACCATGCTCACGGGTATATTTGAGGCCATATAAGGACCATTTCAAAAGACACACATGATCAAGATAGGTGGGGTTATGAAACCCCAGTGGTTGTTCCATATAAACTAGAACCTACAGATTCCCATGGAGGAAGGCGTTCTTGATGTCAAGTTGAGTAATATGTCATGCTTTGATGGTTGCCACAGAGAGAACAATTCGAAGGGTATTGGCTTTGCTAACCAGACTAAAGGTCTCAACATAATCAGTGTCTTCCTCTTGCTAAAACCCCTTTGCGACTAACCGAGCTTTAAGACGATTAAGAGTGTCATTGGCCTTCAACTTTGAATGGAATACCCACTTACAGCCGACTACATTCATCTTTAGTTCTCAAGGTACAAACTCCCATGTCTGGTTGGTGTGTAGCACCTGGAGCTCTTCATTCTTAGCCAAGGTTTAACCTAGGTGCTTGAGAGCGGAGACAATAGACTTAGGTTCAACAGGGATATCCACTGTCATAGTAAGAGTATATTTTGGATTTGGCATCACAATACCATAATGAGAGCGAGTCTGCATTGGGTGAACAGAGGCAATGGGCATTAAGATTTGCGATGGAACAACACAGGTGGACATGGTCCAATTGAAGCATATTCTTGGGATCCCATCTCAGAAGAAGAAGGCGAGTCTCCTCACTTGCCTGGCCCCACGTAAGAAAATGTTTTGCATTAATAAATTGTTGGCTTAATAAAAAACCTATGCTAATGGTAAAGATCCATTTGATATGGGGATACTACCTGACCCAATATAAGTAAGAAAACTTACACCCCAACCCACTTTGCCCGGGAAAAGTGTTGGGGTGACTCCAAATCAATTTTATTTTTTTTTACAACCCACCTTTAAAGCGTTCGAGTAGGCATATGGCCCACCAAACCGGGCAGAAGCCCGAGCACTCTTTAACCGGGCAATTAAACGGGCAACATGAAAAGAGTTGGCCCACCAAGCTCAGCTCTTTCACACACATACAACACATGGCACATATTTAGGTTGTTGATTCTTTGATCAACGACCTAGATTTTTCCTGATTTATTTAAATTATTTTATTTAATTAAAAATTCATGAAAATAAGAAAAATATAAAAAAGTATAAAAATTCAAAAAAAATTCTTTAAATACCCAACACCAATTTTTAGTTTTCCACACATTATCAACAAAAACACACTCTGCACTCTCATTGCTTTATTTTAATTAATGCACTTTTTATTTTAATACAAATGAAACATAAGTCTATTACAAATAATTAAATATCCATAAATCAATTTCTGACCACAGATTTTAGATATTGACAATTCAGGTTGATAATTAAGTGGATAATTAAAATGTAAATTTCGGTTTCTAACTACATAATTTAGTGGAGCATGGCAAATCGGTAAAATATTAGAAAAATATTAAAATTATTTTTTAAAATCAGAAAAATTATTTGAAAGTTATTTTAATGACAGGTGACAAATCTAACCAACCAAAAATAAAATAAAAAAATATATATTTTTTTTATAAATAGTGATTGGGGTGGAAGTTTTCTTTTTATTACAGTAGAGGCAATCCATTTTTTGATGAATATTGATTGCCCTGACCCTTTTTGCTCGAGTAAGAAGGGGTTTGGGGTGTAAGTGCCCTAATAGGTAGCAAGGTAGCATTTCCCCCATAATTCGAGTCTTACCGTTAGAAGGGTCAACAAAAGAAAGTTAACCTACTTCAGTTGTGATATGAGCGTTCACACCTGTTTCAGGATGGCACTCTCCATCATTTAACAAATCTGACACATGAAATGCTGCTAGACCTTGAGGGACATCATTGGCTTGATAACCGTGATCAAAGCGGTTCCAACATTTGATAGAAGAATAACCCCTTCTTAGGAAAATTTGACATGTGACAATAGGTGATAGGAAGAATTTAGTAGCAAGAAAATTTTCTTTGTTACGCTGGTCAGATTCGGTGTTGGAGACCTTTCTGTTTTGCTATGGAAAGCCATGGCCATGGAAGGAGTATCCAATAAAGCAATGGTGGAAGTTTTCCCCTTATCCCTTACGAGATGAATCAGAAAGCATATGGCTAATGTTGAATGCTGTGACAAAATAATCAATGATGGATGCCTCACGCCTGGTATACGAAGTTCATAGCTTTGCAACTGAGGAATTATTTCTACAAAAGAGGGCAAAGGAGGTCACATCATCGTAGTTTTGAAGGCATCATATATAGCTCTCATCATGGCCTTCAAGAATCCTAAAAATGTTAGTAGCCACATAAATGAGTTATCAATAGCATTCAACTAATCACACATAGACTTAAAATCTTTGAGATAAAGAGATAGAGGTTTTCTTCTCTTTGTAGCATGCTGAGGTTCAGACAGTAAATCAAAGTGTTGGGTGACAGAAAATTTGGTAAAATGATTATTCAGTGCAATCCAAACTTCACTAGCAGTTTGAAGACCCACGATATAACCCAAGGTGTACTCTGAAAGCATACCAATAATCCAAGACTTGACCAAGAGATCAGTTCTCACTCATGAAGTATAATCTTCTTTAAGAGCTTATGTCCCATTCGGCCCTAAACGATGTTGTGGAGGAGATGAAGTCTCACCGGTGAAGAATCCCATCAAGTCTTGACTTTCAAAGAAAGAAATCACCTGTGTCTCCCATAACAAGAAATTATTTTATGTGAGTTTTAAAGAAACAAAATTCGCAACATTTAGGTTAGAAGTAAAAGGAAATTTGGGTAGAGTTGGGATAGCAATGATTATGGTGTTGGCCATGATTGGGCAGTAGCTTAGGCTTTTAAAGAAAACTTGGTAGTGGAATAGCTTAGGCTATACCGTTTGGAGGAACGATGAATCTTTGGTTTGAAACAAAACTCACAAGTTATTGAGTTAGAAGTGCGAGAAGATTATCATCTCCTTGATAGCTCTGATACCATGAAGAAGTTTCGTCATGCCCTACCCCCAAAATCTCAGTCCCACGAAAGCACGCATGTAATCACCATACCCGAATAGGGATGGGCCCCGCCCGGATACGAAACCTCAATGATCAGTTAACACATAAGTCACAGACATAGCGGAATACATAATAAAACATAACATGTCTAATACATGAATATACAGTGGAAACAAGTACAATCCATGGGTTCACAGACCCTACCTTCATAACATAACTGGCTCCTACACGGGAAACCTAGAATATCATGTCCTCACACACAAGAAGGCAAGAGGCAACCGACCTCAGCAATCCCAGTAATTCCCGCAAGTCTCACGCGGCGCTCCTACGACCAGCGTCCTACTCCTCGGGATCTGAAAAAAGGGAAATCAACAAGTGCATGCGCTTTCCTAAGGAAAGCCCAGTAAGCATCCCACATAGAACACAATAAAGTCATATCAAACTCAATATAAGATAAGCAAATGAATAAACAAATCAAAGAAACATGACACTCAAACCCGGTGGGGAAACACAAACCCTACTACCAAAACCATCTTGAGTCTCAAACCTACCCCAATGAAACATTTCCAATGGTAGGGACTCTATAACCACAATCATGTCATCTCAAGACAAGCAACTCTAGCAAAGCTTGCAAACCATCCCCCAAGGGCCATCAAATTTCTAAGCCAATATCGATCCTCGATCACAAGTCGGCAACGCTTACCTCTCATACATATACGCATATAATGGGCCAGATCGTCCCCACTAATTGGGCATACGTGATAGCCAGAGTATTGTCCCTCCTCGGCTGTGAAAACCAACATATAGGGTGTCCACTGGCCCTGAACGTCAACAGGAGCCACACGCTCCATTGCACGGGGGGGGAAGAATCCACAAGAAAAACAAACATCGAGTGGAAACAACCATACATTCTAACAAACATATATACATAGATATAGATTCAGATATCAAAGAATAATCATCCGAAGAAGTAGATATGTATGTATATACCAAAACTTCAAGCATCAATGATGTAAACACATCTAATGACAAGAGATCTAGGCCAAGGTACTTACATGATCTAGAATCTATCTCTGATCAGTCTGTATCCCTCCTGTCACAGCTCCACTCCCTACGTCGGTATCTGATAGGTAGAACATAACCCCGTGTAAATACATGTGTAATGTAAAGCTCAATCACTAACGCAGCTAAACCTCCACCTGGGCCATTAGCCACCAAACCTTAACATAGGTCGTGAGATCATTACTAAGCTTAACCTTATATAGTTATGTGATTGATGCCACCAGACTCTATTCAATCAAGCAACGAACTGGGCTTTTCAAAAATGTCAAGCTTTCTACTTAACCTACTCCTTTAGGCCCATGAGCACACATAATTACCTTGATATCTCAGGCCCACAATGGTACCCTTTAACATCATCATGTCATATTTTCCTAAATCATGAATCATGCCCACCCAAGTCATACACAAATTCATTCTAGCCTATACTCTTGCAAACAGAACCCATGGCATTTCTCAGCAAACCACAACGACATGGTATTGTCTTTTGATTAGCAATTGATTACATCCATATGTTTCAAATGACATTTACAAGCATGTTAACAACAACATCTCTTCAATCTACATTAAAAGCAAACTCATACACAAGGAGACCTTTGTTGTGACTGGACTGAGAACTAACAAGATCAGATCAAACTCCATCCTCGAATGGATCTAAAAGCCTCTCATACACTCTCTAGTTCCACTGCAATTCAACAGAGGGTAGTACTAAAGAATGTTAGCATCAAGCGAACCAAGGAATGGACTGGAGTTAGGTTCCTTACCAACTCCACAACCTATAGGTTCTTTGGAAGCAACTTGGCAAGCTCACTCATGTCTTTATACCACTGAACCTGTGTCCTTTTCAACAGTTTGGTCAGACGAGACTTCCACGAATTCCGGCCAGGTCTTTTGATCTTTCCCTCAGCATGCACCTCCACTCTAAGTAGTTCGCCGGCATTGTTCAGGCCATGGGTCACCAGTTGAGGGAAGAGGAGGAGGTAATGAATGTGTACCCCCTCTCTTAAAAGCAGAACAACAGCTCATCCATCTAGCAGGTTGTCACAGCTACACTAAGAAAGGGTGCTAAGCCAAGGTCCTCCAACTCTCAAGGGTGTGTAGGTGCGAGGTTCATGGGAGGGCATGTGGAGTTTTGGGTTCTTTGGGGACAGCTGAAAGAAACCAGTAGTAAGTCTCAAGCTCCCCTCTTCTCACTGATTTTCAAAAGCCCCTTAATAACACGTGATGGCTGAGCAAACGGGAGGGTGTAACTACCTGGGGAACTGGGTAGGTAATGGCTTCCGTTCAATACCATGTCCCTTAGCATACACTTTTTTTTTTTAATAAGAGCTAATTTAGCTAAGTCTCAAATACAAAATTTTCTTAGTGGATCTAATATATTTCTTCAAGCCATGTGGGAGGTTGATCAGTATCTATGCATTGGAAGAATTCTTCTTCATTTGCTCTTCTGGCGAGGTAATACACTATTGTATTTTCCTCTCTCTGAATGTGTTGAATCTCCCATCTATCTAGTTGCTTTAACTTCACTTTGCATTTGTTTGTCAGTGCTTGAGTTCTCCAATTGATATCTTCCTTGTTCTGTTGCAATAGTCTGGTAATGTGCAGGTTGTCAGATAGTATTCTTGTATTTTTGCTTGCCCTGAACCTAGTCTGGTAATATGCCAGGATTTGTGTCCCGATTGATAAGATATCCTTTGGATTATATCTCCTGCCAAACAAGTCTAGCTCACCTGCATTGAGAGAAAAGGTGAGCAAAGTTCTTTGTACTAAGATTACAGAGATCATAGGGGGTTTCAGGTCCCATGTTAATGGAATACAAGTAATGCTTTGTTGGCAATCTTTTGTGGAAAAATTTTCACAGGAATATCTTGATTCTTGGAATGACTTCCAATCTCTAGAGAGATTGCCATCCTTCCTAATGAGGTTCATATGATGAATTGCTCAATGTGTCATATACAGTAGCAGTTAGTGTTTTTGTCCATGTGCCTTGTACCCAATCCCAACTGTTTGACTGTTCAGTTTGTATGACTTCCATGTAAGACAAGATTTCAGATACACAAGCAGGAAACATCTCAGCTATAATCTCCTAGTCCCATTCTGCTCTAATCATTAAATTTTTACCTAAGAGACTATCAAGATCAAAATCCATGTTATAAAATGTGGGTTTATATCTTATGGGAATTTCAAACAACCATGGATACAAATATAAGGAGTCGCATTAATTTGAATGAATCTAGTGGCTATATTCCCTCTCACTAATCTGGCAGTTTTTTGGAGGGTTTGGTGTAAGTAGGATTTTTTCTCTACTCTGTTATTATCCCATAGGGATAGTTTGCCATTTTTGTATTTTGATAGTTGGATCCATGGTTTTTCTCTGTCGTTCAATAGCTCTAGAAGATGTTTGGTCATCAATGAATGTTTCATGGTCTTTAGGCATTTGATCCGCAAGCCACCCTCACTTTTGTCCTTGGAGATGGTACTCCAATTAATGAGATGGATGCCCTTTCCATTGCTAGTTTTCCAGAGGAATTCCCTAACTAATTTGGAAATTTGATCAAGAACCCCATCAGGGCCGGATAGCATAGGTATTTAGGCTGTAAACATGAAGGGGTATGATTGTTGAATTGATCAAGGTTAGTTTGCCTGCCATGGATAAGTGTAATGTTTGCCAATGGGAAAGTCTTTTCTCCACTTGTGCCACTAAGTAGTTGAAGTGTGATTTCTAAATTCTGTGTTGGGATATCCAGCTCCCTAGGTATTTTAGTGGAAATTCTCCAATTTTAAGCCCTAAAATGTGCATTATGGAGCTCTTAACTTTCTTATTTAGCAAGGAGGGAAAAAGTACCTCTGATTTCATAAGGTTGGCTTTCTGCCCAGTGATGTTTGAATAGATATTGAGGCATAGATTGATGGCTCTTGCTTCTTTTCTAGTTGCTCTACAATAGATAATTAAGTCATCAACATATAGTGTATGGTTAATGTAATGGTTTGGGCCTAATGGGATTCCTCTAAGTATTTTCATGTTCTCAGCCTTGTTCAAAATGTTGGTGAGCACTTGAGCAACAAGAATAAAAAGATAGGGGGAAATAGGATCTCCCGGCCTAATTCCAGATTGAGGTTTGATATATTCACCAATTCTTCCATTGATAATGAAGGCTATAGAGGTAGTCTCAATGCATGCCTTGATCCAATTAATCCATTTTAGGGGGAAGTTCATCTTGGTCAACACAGCAAGAATTACATTCCATCTCATTTTATCATATGCTTTTTCCATGTCTATCTTGGCCATCATCATTGGGTTGGACTTGGAGTCTTTCTCTAGGGAATGGGCAACTTCTTGAGCTAGCAAGATGTTATCTAAGATACTCCTATCCCTAATGAAAGCACTCTGCTCTTTTCTGAGAAGATATGGTAATACATCCCTAATTCTGTTGGAAAGTATCTTGGTTATGATCTTGTAATTAATATTACATAATGCAATAGGTCTGTAATCTTGTACAGCTTGAGGGTTTTCCTTTTTTGGTATCAATGTGATCGATTCCGGTTCCAAAGATAAGGGTAGATGTCCTTGATCAAAAAAGAATTCTATGGACTCTACAATTGAGTTACCAATGATATGCCAATAAGCAAGAAAAAATTCAATAGTAAAACCATTGGGCCCAAGGGCCTTAGCTTGTGTCATTGATTTGAGTGTGCTATATATATATTTCAAACCTGTTAACTGGTCTCATGAGGGTGTTGTTTTTTTCATCTGTTAGTATTGTGGAGGTCATCAGGCAATGCCGCAATGATTGCTTCCAGTTTCCTGTCACTATATATTATCCTGCCAAAGCTTGGAATAAAAGTCAGAGACGCATGCATAGATATCAATTGGGTTTGTAGCTATGTTACCATGTTCATCCCTAACTTGTAGTATCTTATTCCTCCTCCTAAGATTTTTTGCTAGTTGATGAAAGTATTTAGAGTTGTAATCGCCATTATTTAGCCAATTAGCTCTTGATTTCTGTACCCAAAAGTTGGTGTTTTGTCTTAACAGAGCTTGATGTTTGTTATATACGCCTCTGAGTTTAATGTAAGTTTCTTCTTCTAATGTTGCATTTGTTTGGGTTTCAAGTTCTTCTAGTCTTTCTATTTCTCTTTCAATTCCTTTGATTTGTTGTTCTAATCCTTGAGTTGTGAATGAACATGATTTGATTAATTGATGTCTAAGTTTGTGGAAATTATGGCTAATCGCATGTAGAGGGTTTCTAAAGTTGTTTCTTCTCCAAGAACCCTGTACTACTCTAAGGCATTCCTCTGTGTTAATCCAGTTAATGTCAAACTTGAATAGTCTGGAACCACTATTTTGCTTGGTTGTGGTAGTTAGAATTAGGGGTTTATGATCAGATTGACATCTAGCTAGATGTTCATTGTAGTATGCGCCTATGTTGTCATGCCAAAGTTCATTGGCAATGATCCTATCTAGACGAGCCTAGCTCCTAGCCATTCCTTTCTGGTTATTGCACCAGGTATATGGTGACCCAGAGTAGTTGAGTTCATGGAGATTATTATGATTGAGAAAACCATTGAAATACCTGGCCTTTGTTTGCCTCAGATGTATAATTGCGATTGCCTCTCGAAATTCATTCTTTCTTCCTTGTTTCAGATCGCATTAAAGTCTCCAAGCAAGAGCCAAGGGAATGGGATATTCGGCCATGTTAGTTAAATCCCTCCGCACCTTTTTCTCGGGTTCCAGCTTGTTCGATCATATACACAACTGATACCAGACATGGGTTAGTTTCCTGGTTCATGATAGCAAGATGCAGCACGTACCTATTTTGCGCAAAGGGCGTGACCATGTCTATATTTTTCCTCCACATTGTGATTATGCCACCCGAGAATCCAACAAAGTGAATTACAACCCAGTGCCAAATTCTCTTGAAATTTTTTACAGAAGGCTTCCAGTCTTGATTTATCTGCTCTTGTTTCCACCAAACATATTAGAGAGAGTTTTAAAGTTCTAATAAAGGTTAGAATTCGATTCACAGTGCCTTTTTCTGATACCCCCCTACAATTCCATAGGAGTTCTTTCATTGAGTAACTTGATGGTTTAGAGTGTGGTCCTTCGCTTCTGCTATTCGACCTTTCTTCTGAATTTGATTTTCAGCCGTAGAGCTTCTTTTGCTGCTATTGCCTTCATTCCGGAGATGTTCATCTACTGCTAGCTCCATCGCTTCTCCTGTGTCCTGAGGTTCCTCTCGCATCCATCATCTATGATTCCTTGCTCTTTTCTTCACTAGGGTCAGGGGGCTCCATCTCATACATGAGCTCCAGGTTTCTACGTTCCCTTTCCTCTGGTGTTCCAAGGTTGTTTGAGACGTAGAGAACCATGGCCTCATGGTTGCATTAATGTTGTGTCCTCTGGGTGCTCATGAGTTGAGGGTTTTGCAAGTAGGGGTTATGAGCACCTATCTTCTGTTTCTCAGGGAGGACTGAGGAGTATAGTTCAAGCTCCATTTCCTCGCTGGTCCTCTGGATCCGCCCCTCCTAAGAGCAACTAGGAGTTATGCGATTGGGCTTGTCAGTCGCGCCTGGGCACGCGTCTGTTTCCTCCCCCTCTCGCTGTCGTAAGGTTAATGAAGGTTAGGTGAGGTGTTATTTCTTTCTCAAGTTTCCATTGATTGTTTTTCCTTGCGCCCCTCCACGGGCCTGCTCCTCATCCTCGACCCGTTAGACCACCCCCTTTGACTCCCAACAATCCTGATTGAGTCGGGGAGCATGTCGTACATCTGTAGTTGTAGTTCCTCTTGCCCACTTGGTTCCTCGTGTTCCTCAACAAATATTGCATCCCAACGGCCGGGCTATGGTCGGGCTCCATTCATGTGTAGCGTGTTCTTCGCCCCCCGTGCCTCCCTCGCCTGAAACCCTTATCCCACCACCGCCGGCTTACCTTTGTATTTCGTTCCTCAACATGTCATCCATTTCCCAAAATCCAGAACTTTTGATTTTGTATTTTCCATTGTTTGATCTTTCATCTCTCCCTCTTGGGGGGCTGTATTTCGCTCCGAGGTGCCGGCTTCCTCGATGGCAATACCTTTCCCTTTCAGGTTGGGCTTTTGTTGTTCGGTTCTAGTTTCCTCGGGGCGATACCCAGGGACCCCCGTCCTACAGTGTTCCGCCCCATGACCAACAATTCTACATTTATAACAGAAGACGAGCAATTTCTCATATAATATTGGAACAAAGCACTTGGATCTGCCAGAGTTTACCCCCCATTCCAGAGGTATATTCAAGTCAATTTCGATACATACCCTGGCATATTTAGCTTTGTCTTGAATACAAGGTGTATTATCTACCTTGATGACTCTTCCAATGGACGTAGCCACTGATTCCAATGGTTCCAAACCCTAGTATTCTGATGGAAGATTAAGGAACCTTACCCACATGATTGCAATCGAGAGCTTTTCAAGGCTTGGTTGGAAATGTTCTCGCCAGGGAATCAGGTGTAATATCATTCCATTTACCAACCATGGTCCCTTTGAAAGGATGGCGTCTTTCGATTCTACTGAAGGGCAACGGATGAGGAAGAAGCCATTCTGCATATCGGCAACCATAAAATCGCCCAGGTGTTCCCAGTACAGGGACATGGCCTCCCTGACCACCCCCAAAGGTGGAGCGCGACCTAGAAATTTTCCATAGACCATTGTTTTCATACCTTCGTGTGCACGTCTCACGACATCCTCATCTAGGTTCACCGTGTTTGTCACGGCTTCTTTGAGTCGGTCCAGGAGCGGTCCAGGAACAAGGACGGAGGCCTCTTCCCGATCGGTCGGGGTTCTCCCACCACATTAGCCCATGACCTTCCAGCTTGTGGTCTCCCCTGTAAAATATAAGAATAGTGAGATGTTCCTTTATCCCCTCCCGTCTAGTGGGGGGGCTCCTTAGCCCTAGATCTTGGCTGTGATGAGGCATCGTTGGATTTGGGGCCAAAATTCCCCGCTCCCACAGGGGGTGTGGGGGCCGGATAGCCTTTGGGGCCCTCAGAAGGTGACATTACTTCCCTCCCCCACCTACCGTCGTAAGTGGGGGACAGGACTCTCTGAGTTTGATGCTGAGATTCAGAGTCACATTATCACCAGGTGGAAGCAAGAGCACGTATACATTTTTTATCATACACCTTAGGTGGACTAGTAGCTAGAATCCCGGTCAATAGCTAGTTATTTAGCTTGTGCTTTCTTGAAATATTCATGGAGGTCCACTAGTGCATATGAAATAACTTGAATTGCTAAAGATTTGAAGTCCAAGTAATGATATGATTTTGGTAAAATTAATATATCCAACTCAAAACCATTCAAAGAAAATGCATGATTTTCTCCGGATGTTGCACTTCAGCCCTTGGCTTACATATATATTATTGTCCAAAATCCTTTTTTAATATTTCTCAACCCTTTAATTCATTTGCATTTCATGCAAATCAAAAGAACCATTAATGGAGGTTCAGTGGAGTACGATGTCATCGTTCAAAACTCAATAAATTCTAATATACCTTGGACTATAGCCCAAGGCAAATTGCCTTGTCTATGATGGTTGTAGAGGTTTGGGTTCTATTTTTTAAAGTTTTTTTGGGACCAAGGTAACCCAAGGCCCCAAGGTATAATAGAGGGTACCTTCAAAACTCTCACCTTTTCTCATTTACAAATTTACAATTCAGACCCTAAAAATATTCATAACACGTAAGCCCTTTCTCCACATTTAAAACCTCCATGAGTGGCAAGTTTAACAATTGCACCCAGAAATTTCTAATAATTTGCCATCATGCCTCTTAACACATGGTTATCCATTGATAACCATTTTGCGTCTAAGTCCTCCCATTCTTTGATATCTCCACTTCTTGATGAATGGTAAATATTAATATTAATATATTATTCCAAAAACTCAAATTTTCACTGTTCCCGATAGGGTGTTCTTTACAAGTTTATCAAACTATAAATAATAGAGAAAGACAGAATATTATTTTGGCTACATATTTTTCACACTTCAAAATAATGTACAGAGAGAGTCTATTAATAGACAATTACAATACAACGTTTACAACAGAGAATTGGCAACATGTTAGAAGTTTGTTGCAAATTGTATGATTCTTGATGACATGGCTTATGATTGTGATTATCCATTCATGATTCCACATGCTTGAGTGCTCATTGGTCTTACTTTCTCACGAGGAAAACAATATCATCATTATCTTTAGAAGTCATTGGACTAAGAGGAGAAAAAGATTGTCAAGTTTGGAAATTAGTATGTATATAAAACAAAAGTGCTAGACTTCTCAACATCAAGACTTGAGTTGATCAATTTTCTAGGTTGATATATCTCCCAACTCCTACCAAGCAATCTCTTTCTCTCTGTTTATCTAACAAAGTTAAAACATTTTTGTAAGCCATGAGTACATTCATGAGACCTCTTTGGAGGTTGTTCTTGCATCTGCTTGCAAGCATCTTCACTAAGGCTGCAAGAAGGTCAAACATCCTAAGATCAACCATGTCAATGGAGAATGGAGCAAGCTGGAGATTGGCAGTAGAAACCAACAACATCCAGTCATGGTCGACGGTCCCTGAACTGTGTTTGCCGTACGTGAAGAACTACATGCTCGAAGGCCAATATCATCGAGACCTCGATGTCATAATCGCGGAAATGTATGACTACATGAAGTCCATCACTATAAAAAATGACGGCAAAGACATCTGGATTCTAGACGTGGATGACACATGCATCTCAAATCTCAAATACTATGAGGGAAAACGCTTCGGGTGATCTCTTTTGTTCTCTGAGGCATTTCGTCGAACACTCGTGTTTTTTCTTCAATGAAATTAAATAGTGGTTGTTTTTTTGTTTCAGGGGTGATCCATTTGATCCAGTGATGTTTAAGAGTTGGATTTTGAAAGAATCATGCCCTGCAATTCCTTCAATGTTGAAGTTTTATAAGAAGCTTATAGAGAGTGGTTTCAAGGTTTTCCTTATCACTGGCAGAGATGAGATGCAGCTGGGCTCATCAACAGCTTTGAATTTGTTTTTGCAAGGGTTCGAAGGACATGAAAGGTTGATCATGAGGTAATTAATGTGAATTTTTACTAATTTTTTTTTATAATTTTAACACTGCTTTTTTATTATCTTCCATTTAAAATTCTCATTATGAGCTTATTTTAATTTGTATTTTTATTATTATCAATGCCACATTAATTTCATAAAATTTAAATTTTAAATTAAAAAAATTATAATTATTTTTTTATTATTTGCATCAAAGTTGTTTCACATATATTTGTTTTAATAAATATAGATAATTAATTAAAAACACACCATAAATATGATTGAAATGTGCTAGTCAAATAATTTGATGAATAGTTATAAATAATAATTTAAAATTTTATTTATTCAAAACGCCATATCATGGTTGAGACATCACAATCACATAGAATACTACAAAACAAAAAATATGGCTTTTATCAAATGATGTTTTTTTAACTTACTTTTGTGGATTTGTGATTTAAAAATATTTTAAGAACAAATCAATCAGTATCATTATTGCCGTTTCAGATCATCATAGACTATATAAATTTAATAACTCATTAAATATAATTTAATAAAATTATTTTTTTAAGATTTTCTAAAGCATTTTAATTGTATAGAGAAGAAAATTTGATGATTCCTTAAAATTTTAGTCATCCCACATAAAAAGATCACTATTATCATGAAAATGATATGAAAAGAAATCAAGGGTTTAAAATTAAACTAGTCATGTCGAATTATTAATAAATATATTATTTATTATTCACTAACATTTTCTGGACACATGTATATGTAATTGTAGAAGCTCAAAATACAGGGGACAAAGTGCTGTGAAATTCAAATCAGCTATAAGGAAAGAATTGGTAGGAGAAGGATATAGAATACATGGGAATGTTGGAGATCAATGGAGTGATCTCACTGGAGATTACATTGGTGCTCATACCTTTAAGATACCAAATCCCATGTATTTTGTCACATAAAACTTTGGGACAATGGCTTTCATTTTTATTATAATAATAATGTATTGAAGTAATAATAGCCTCATTTGAATTCTTGGTTATGAGTCATTTGGTCATTTGATGTAACTTGTAAGCTTGGTGGTTTCGAAAGATAATTGGGGGTACAACAATTCAGGCAGGGCTCTACTGCATGCCACATCCTCGGCACAATTAAGGGATTGTTTGGATTCACGTATGAAAAAAAGTGTTTTTTTTTTTAATTTGATAGAAGAATTTTTGAAAAAAATGACTTCTCAGAATAAGTGAAGTTGTTCTGTAATTTATGTGTTTGGATAGTTTAATCTAGAAATAGTTTTATAATAATAATAATAATAATAATAATAATAATAATAAAATAGAAATAAATAATTATAATAATAATAAATGATGTTTTGGTAATTGATATTTTTCAAAATAGCTTTAAAAATGTTTGAGACGGGTGTTTTGGTAATTAACACTTTCTAAAACAGCTTCTAATCACTAGCTTCTGAAAAAAAAAACAGTTTTTCTTTTTTTTTTATAGCTTCTGCTTTTCTGTAAAAACTATCCAAACATGTTTCTTTTCTCCAGAAGTGCTCAACTTACTCCAAGGGAAAAAAAAACCATCGAAACAAGGCCTAAAGGGTTCAGGATAAGTAATCAATGTAATTTTACATTACACCCAAACATTTATCATCTATCTTTTTAATGAATTTGATTTATTCATTTTTTCAAATACTAAAATAATAAAACAATAAAATAATTGAGGATTTGAATATTATATCTAAATTGGTTTTATTTATTAATGAAAGGTTAAAGAGAAATAAATTAAATTGTCGGATGATAAAAACTAAAGGACAATTTGTCAATTTCTCTGGATAAGATGGTGACATTAATATTAAAGGTGATTTTCATATCTATGGCCATAACATGGACTGTGTGGTTGGAACATAACAGAAGATGCTTTCATAACAAACAATGCGTTTTCATGAAAACAATCCGAGATACTGATTTTCTAACACTGTCTTGGTTTGATACAGCTCATGCGTCGAAGAGGCCAAAGCTGGTGGCGATGGGAGCGTTGGTGCTGATTTCGGCCATTACTGCAAGATGGCGGGCAGTGACTTTGGCTGCTACCGTGACATGCAAGGGATTTGTGCTCGTCCACCGGAAATTTCACCCAATATCAATATCCTTTGTCAGAATTTTACAATTAAGTTTTTCTAACAAACTCCTAATTTTGCACATAAAACCCTATTTTTCCATAACCTTTAAAATTGTGGGTTTTTTTAGGTCTAATACCCAAATTTGTCCCTCTATTATACCAAATTGGCCATTTTGGTCCCTCTATTATAATTTGAGCCCTTAGAGTCCCCCTACTTTCACGATTGAGAAATGTCATTCCCTCCCTTCATCAACTTTAGGGGCTAAACAGACTTTTAAATATGTCTTTAGGGACTTAGGGACTGATATTTCGCAATCGTGAAAGTAGAGAGTTAGAGGGACTTATTTGGGTATTACAACTTTTTTTGATAAACACTATGCAAATAAAATCTTAAATTTGTGGGGTTTTTTTTTTAAATCTTTTCCACCTACTCTTACTTTGCGTACAAACCATTACATTTTGCCCATAAACACTTAAATTTGAATATATGACCCACAAACCTCAAACTTTGGTTAAACTTGTAAATTTGATCTTATTACTCACCATCCCTTAACTTTGTAAAAAAAAAATCCCTGAATTTGAATTTATAGCTCATCAAACTCTTAACTTTGAGTTTGTTAAACCTAACTTTGCACATAAACCCCTAAAATTTGGTTTATTGCTCACCAAAGCCTAGCTTACACATAAATTTCTAAATTTTAGTTTATTTTTCACCACCCTTAATTTATTTATTTTTTTTAGAAAAATGGATAAACCACATTCATTTATTAATAGAATAAGACTACGGATTACAACAAGCTCCTAGTCGAGCTCCATGCTACAAAAGGGTTGCTTAGTCCCTCGTCGGGATTTCTTCCCCGATCAGTCTATCTGGAGACTCCTCGTCTTCGAAGTTTGTAAAATCCAAGAAAATTTAAAAAAAAAAAGTTATTGAAATTTGTCTTAAAATTACTTATAAATTCCCTAGAGTATGAATGGGGAGTTAAATGAGGAAAATTAAGTTTAAAGGGACTTAAAACCCTAGTTAGGGTTTATGGTAACCAGAAGGACTTTCTGGTAATATTGAAAAGTATCGAGGACCGAAAGATAATTGTTTCCTCTCACAGTCTTGGACCTGTATGTAATTTTGAAAATGTCAGGGACCTCTGGTAAATTTTCCACGTGAAAATCCTATAAAGAGAGATTCAACGGCTGAGATTAAATTATCTCGTGCCATGTTATATCACGAGGCGTTATAACGGCTATGGAGGAGCCACGTGGCGAGCTCAGATCGAATCCATCTGATCGTATACCGGATACGAGGCATGATAGATGGGCAAATTGGAGATGACCTCACGGTGCGGGTGACCGTGAGCCGTCCATCTCATGATCACCTATATCTCGAGACACAGGATGGAGATCGGGCCGTCGATCTTCAACCAATCCTGACGGTTGATCTCGGCAGATGCCGGATACGAGGATGAGAGATTAAATGGTAACCGTTGATGATAATCAATAAATCTCCGCCCTCCATCGTCGGATGCTGATCTCGAGGCAACGCCTGTCTCTCTCTCTCACCACGGAACGCTCTCGCGAAGCTCGCCTACTTCCAGCAAGCTACGAAGCGGGGAAAACGCACCGTTGGTCGGCGTGGCATTCACGAACGTCTGTCCGTTCGTCTGGCCATGGATGGGTCTATAAAAGGGGAGTTTTACCTCCCTGTTCTGGCATTACAAACCAGCGAAGCTCTTCTCTCGGCGAGGTGACGATCGGAGGAAGAAAAGGAGTTCCTGGTGGAGGACGCCGCTTCTGGCGACCCGCAGAGGGGCACGCGTGAATTTTCGCGCGAGGTCTCAAGAGGAGCGGAGGGAGGCCAGAACAGCGGAGACAGAGAGTGGAAGCTCGCCGAAAAGAGAAACCGGTGGCCTCGCTGTAGGTATTAATGCGCCGCTTGACGCTTCTGAGAACACCGGTAAGCGCATCAAACTCCCTTTTAAATTGTTCGGAGCATTTACGTGTGAGGTTTAGTCGTCGGTGAGCTCGTCGGAGGAAGCTGAACACGCCGAAAGCATCTCTCAAGTAGCTGACGAGAGGGTGCGACCAGCGGCATTCTTGGAGGAGCGGCGGAGAGGTCGTGAGACCTTCTGCAACAAGGTCCAAGCATGGGCAGGTGTCCTGAGCCGCCGGAGAAGAAGACCGGAGCCGCTGTAGCTCTCGGTCGCGATAGAGAGAGAGAGAAACGAAGAAGAAGATTAAATAAATAAAAAAAAAACAATAATAACGTGTAATGATTTTTAATTAAATCAGAACTTAGGGGTGTGACAGTCAAATACTTAATTAAAATAATTAGTTATTTTCCTCTCTCTCTTTAATTAAAACATTAGCTAATTATTATTATAAATAGTAATTAGCTAGATATGATATTAAATTGGGAAACTATGGACTTGTGACACATATTTTTTATAAATCATTAGTAAAGTTTTGCGGATTATTTCTATAACATTAGAAGTGTGACAATAGACAAAAATTAATCAATTAATATAGTTACACTAACTATAGGTGACAAAATCAAGTTGAATAAATCAGGAATGATTATTCCTTGGAAACTATAGAGTGTGACACTTAATTTATTTATTGTGGAAATATTGTATGGAGCTTTGTTAGTGTAACAATAGCAAGTATAATTTTAATTATTTGTGAAGCATGGGTAATGTGACAAATAATTAATAGTGACTATGATAGTGTGACAAATAATTGAATGATTATATGCATAGTTAAAATAGCTAAAAAGGGACTTTAGCTATGTGACAAATATTGTGATGGAAAATATTTCGGTAGCGTGACAAAATGAAATCAATTACCTGATTTGAATAACTTTGTCTCTAACTATATTAGATGTGACAAAATTAAAGAATAATTGCTTTAGTATAGTTGTAATGACTATATGGAACTAAGGTATTGTGACCAAATAAGTTTAATTAACTTATGAGTAAAGACATAATCTTTTAATTAATAGAAATAAAGAAATTCAAATGTTATTGTGGAAATAACTATCATAGTGTTATAATTAAAAGATTATGTGGCCACTAGTGTGACAAAATTAATTTTCCTAAACTTGGATATTTGATTAATTACGGAAATTATTTTGTAAGGTGGCTAAATAAGTTCAAAGGGACTAGGTAGACCCTAAACAAGATAGACCTTAAGGTCATAAACTACCTAATGACCAAAATGCCCTTTAAGGGACTAAGGTCAAGTAAAATGGTACATTGATCTTGAGACAGGCCCAACTCAACTAGAGTGACCAGAAAAGACTAAATAAAGTTTGGACACGACAAGTAGACTAAAGTTGACTAATTTTGACCAAGCTGGGTTCAAGGTCAACTAAAGGACATGGAAACAGGAGAAAAGGGGCAGTAACCCGAGAGATGGTCCTTAGGACCCGTTAGTGGGCCTAAGCCCAACAAGAACGTTGGACATGCATGTGAAACTAGAAGCTTGTTGAAAACTTGACTCTAATAAGGGTCTATGTATGCCAGATACTCTCAGGAGAGACGTAAGGCATTCCAAAGGATTCTAGAAAGACATTTAGTTTCACCAGGAGGTAAGTACACTTGCCTAGTTCCCACCCGGTTTCAGGTTTTTCTTGGACTTGCTATGTACATGCTTTGCTGATGCCATACATGCTGTTCATTTCTGTCTTAGATTCCTGTTGAGCATGTATGTTTGTTTTCGGGACGTTGGCGTCCCTGTTTGTTATGTTCTCTTTGCGGACTCGGTGGAGCTAGGGGAGCTCCGATAGAGGAATGATCGTGACGGGACCCCGGGCGTTCTCATGCGCCTTGCGCCGTAAAGGCAAATCTCACGGAGGTCTTACTCGGTGAAGTGCTGGGTAATCGACCAGGTGTTAACACGTAGTAGAGGTAGTTCTACCGACTCTATGATCGAGGGTCGAACAACCAAAAAGGTCGTTCTTACAAAGAAATAGTCAACATACCGGTAGGAGTAAACTTTTAGTTCTTTTGAAACTCATTCATGAGCTCGAGGGTTTCTCAGATCGTGGGTCGCACCTTTGATTCTGCTCGTAGACTCCTAGGGTTATATTGTTGGCATTGTGACCTCCTTAGATGACTTATTTCCTACTTATGTCTTTGTGGACCAAGTAGGGTACTTACTGGGCTTTCCATTCGAAAGCTCATGTGTTTCACTTTTCCTCTTTTACAGATTCCGAGGTTTAGGAGGGAGTGGAGCCTGAGGGGAGGACACAGGGAGACCAGAGGTTTTAGGAGACTCCTTTATCTTTTACTTTATGAGCATTGCTATTTGTAGGACCCGTATAGGGACCAAACTATTGTAGGGCCTACGGACCCTGATAACTCTAAGTTCTTATGAACTCGAGATTATATTTATGTTATGGTTTTTGTTATCTGCTTATCACCTTTTTAGACCTTGTGTTTGAGTGGAGTTTTCCTCTGCTTAAATACGGCCGGTCTGTTAACGCGCTCGAGGTCCCGGGATCCGGGTCGGGTTGTTACAAAGTTTGTGCCTGGGAGCCTCTGCACCTATTCCTCCCTAGTGTGTAGCAGGTTGTGGACCAGAGCATGCATCTCCAAGAGTTACTGCTTTTTGGTGGGGTGCATTGCATCGCACCATGCAAGGAAGAGGAAATCCATTTAACGGATTAGTTTTGTGTAAAAACGTTGTTTATCGTTGAAATCTCTCCTATTCATTTCCAGTCATAGGGTCCAGGTAAGAGCCATCACTGGTAGGTTCCATCCCTTTCAGAGCTCTTTCGGTAGATTTTTGGAAACTGGTGATCCTCCCCATAGATCTTGTATCATGTGGGGTTGGAGTCCGTTCCCAAGGAGTCTTACATAGTAGGCCCAGATTTCCGATGTGTACTGGCATCTGAGGAAAAGATGTTCAGTGGTCTCCTCCTCGCTGTTACAAAGATAACAATTTATCCTTTCCCCCCTCCAATGCCTTTTAGTAAGGTTTTGAAGAGTGGGGAGTTTGTCATCCAATGCCAACAAGGTGAAGAGTTTGACCTTCATGGGGCAAGCTTGCTTCCAAAATGAGGTTGGAAGGGGGGTTCGTATCCCCCTATCTACTTTGAATAGGTATAGGGATCTGATTGTGAACACCTAGTTCGGGGTTAGGTTCCACTTTATGTGGTCCTACCGGTTGGCTAAATCACGGCTAAGGTGTTTATACACTTGTTGTACCACATTTTGGGATTATGCGATAGGGGTCCCAGTTTGAGTAGGGGTGTCCTCCGACAATGAAGCCACCGTGCCTCCTGAATATTGATATGTGGCTTTGCCAGTAGGGTTTGGAGATCCGAGGAGACCCGACATGGACTCCGATTATCAAGCCAGTTGTCGAACTAGAATCTGGTAGATTCTCTTGGTTCGGGAATTGAGGTTATGTTGGCCATGGTGAGGTCTTTTTGTTCGTTCCAAAACTAGGATGCCCGTGTTGGAGCCGTCTTGTACGGGTTCAATCAAGCCTGAAGTAGGCATGAGTAGTAACTCTTCCGCAGATGCCGGTTTCTCTATGCATAAGTCTCCACCAATACGGGTTCCATGAGTAATAACTATTCACATTAAAACAAAAGTAATTAATGTGAATTTTTACTATTTTTTTATATAATTTAAACACTGCATTTTTATTATCTTCCATTTAAAATTCTCATTATGAGCTTATTTTAATTTGAATTTTTATTATTATCAATGCCACATTAATTTCATAAAATTCAAATTTTAAATTAAAAAATTTATAATTATTTTTTTATTATTTGCATCAAAGTAATTTCACATATATTTGTTTTAATAAATATAGATAATTAATTAAAAAGACACCATAAATATGATTGAAATGTGCTAGTCAAATAATTTGATGAATAGTTATAAACTAGCAAATGGCCCTTCGCTTTGCTCGGGATTTTAGAAAAAAATAAGGCCCGCTTGGATTGACTTTTGAGAAGCCGAAAAAGATTTTATAAGTTAAGGCCTTCTATGGGTTTTTTATATATTTGGATTAGCTTTTCCGAAGAAAGAAAAGTTAGAAAAGGAGAAAAATAAAATGTTTTTTTTTTTCAGAATTTGTTGGTTGAAGTTTAAGGAAAAAAACCCTTTTAAGGGAGAAACCAGGGAAGTTGCATGGTTCTCAAACTCGGCCGCACATCCCGCCTCGGGATGTGTGGCCGAGAACTTGCCACCTGTCGAGAACCAAGGTACTTCTCTGTTCCAATTGGGCCATTTGCTAGTGAATTACATTATATTTTTCCCGGTTTTTATAACTGATAATCCAAGCAAATGGCCCTTCTCTTGAGTAAAGAGAATACCATTCCCCGTTTCATGTATCCCTTTTTCAATCCAAGCAAATGGCCCTTTATGCTGTTGCTCGTGTTTTAAATAATATTATTTAATATTATTAATTTTTTAAATGTGACATAAATTTTTTGATTTTGATATATAAGAGTCATAGTTTTTTATATGTATATATATAGATCTTCTATAAATTATATTAAGCAATACAACTATAAAAATATAGTTTTTATATATATAAATTCAAAAAGCTGTAAATTAGATAATAAAATACACAATCGTCATATACTTACAAATAAATTATGTACAGTACAATGTAATACATGTAAAACAAAAACAATTAAAAATTATGTTCCTTGTATCTTCTCTATTTGAATTTGTCATAGTTCTTCATTCATTAATGAAAAACTTGTAAAATTTAATGTATGATAAAATATATAGTTAATTAATTATCAATCCCCCAATAGTGAACTTATTCCCTATAGGTCCCTCCCCAAGGACCTCCATCTTCCCCCTAGGGTCCTTGGGGGGGACTTAGGGGAAATAGTGTTTTGGGTGTGGTTTTGGAAAAGGTGAACAGTGGATGAATAGTGCAGGGACCTATAGATAATTACCTCTAAAATATAAAAGATAAAAGATAAAAACTTGTACCTTTTTGTTTGATTGCTTCCAAATCTTTGTATTGTTTTTAATAGGATTTTGATATGGTTTGAGGGGGTTTTTATAATAAAAATTATATTTTTTTATGTGAAATTTAAATTTTTAAATATTCTTAATTTTAAGAATTAATTTTTAGATTAAATAAAAAAATATCAAATTATTATTTTTTATATAGCCAAAAGTTCTTCCACTATTAGAAGCACTATAGAAAAAATTATAGATTTGAAGTTTGAAGAGATACATGTAATAGGCTTGTTAGTTTTTATTTATAGAAAATTCTTTATTAGTAATAGTTCTACTTCAAGATTTTACATATTTAAAATTTTAAAATAAATTAGAATGAAGGGTTGGATGAAATAAAAAATTAAATACTTCAAGTTTTAAAGTATTAAATAATATATTTTCACATGAATAAAAAAATAATATAAGATTTGATTTTAAACAAAGTTTCAAAACTGAGTAATGATTTTAAGAATTAGTTTCAATGAAATAAAAAATATATATTTTTTAATTTTTAAAGTATTTAAAAATAAATTTTCAGGCGAATAATTTGGAACGAAGGGTTCTATTATTTGGATGATATTTTTTAAACTTCTTTAAATATATTAATTAAAAAAATCTTTATATTGTTTTTAAAAGAATTTTATATGGTTTGAGGGGTGTTTTAGAATAGAAATTTATAATTTTTTTTATCTGCTGATTTACCAGGAGTCCCATTCATTCGTTTGTGGGGGCGACTCTATCATATCCAACCCCTATTCTCTACTGAAAGCCGGGTCATCAAGCGATTGGATTTTTAGAACAAAATACAATGGATCTACAATAAAATCATTTAATCATTTATTTACTGTCTTTCCTTTCCTTCGGGAGCGTCTCCTTCCATTAAGTGTATAAGTCTGATTCCAACAAACAGACTTGTGGAGAGATTAATATGAACTATGGGCTTAGCTAACAAAGAGACAATAACCTTCTAGCTGATAGATGGAAATTTTAATTTTTTTTTTTTGCCATTTTTAATAGAGTTTATAAAGAGATTAAATATTATATTAATTTTGAGATTAAAAAAAATAAATATTTCAAATATTAAATTTTTTCTACAACTAGTAGTTCTTTCACTATTAAAAGCATTATGAAAAAAAAAAACAAGGTTTCAAGAGGTGTGGATACTTCAAGATTTTAGATATTTAGAAAATTTAAAAAAAACTAACAAATAGTTAATTTTAAAGATAAAATAAAATAACTAAGGATCTAATTAAAGTTATGTTTAAATTATTTCTAAAAAACATTTGTATAACTGAGAATATAAATTAGTAAAATTATATCTTTGGACGTAGATTCACAAATCTTATAAAGAATAGTATAAATCATAAATTTGGGAAGCTTATAAATTTGTTAAAATTTAAATTAATTAATTTTATTTAAGGAGGGCGGCTATTTATAAACAATTCAATAGAGAATATTTAAAAAGGAAAAAAAATAGTTAAAGAACAATATATTGTGGGGAAAATTTATGTATAATAAAGAAGAAAAAGAAAGCAAATAGAAATAAGAAATAATACATAAATCAAAGAAAACAGAATCCAAATTTAGAAATAACATAGATGAATAAAATGTTCATTAGTTTACATGTCTAATGTATCAATCTCAATTTTTTTCGTTTGGTTTTACCTACACTCATCTCTATGGATTGCATAAGAGCAGGGCTAACATCATGTTCAAGAAGACCTATCTACTAATATATATTTTCACATGTAAAAGAAAAGAGATATAAACATAACGAAGAGACCCTAATAAGTTACCAAAAAAATTGAAAGAAAGTGACCTAAATTGATTTACTATCAAAATCTTGTATGTTGAATGGACGCTCTAAAGAATTTAGAGCTCTAGAACTATGAGAAGCATTATGAGTATGAAAAAGTATTGAGGGGATTGCCAGAATCTTGTTGTTGCCAATCAGTAGTGTAAAACTAAAACCCAATTCTATATCAATTCTTATTGAAAGAATACGAACTTCACGTCAATCAAGACTCAAGAACAACGACAACAAAACAAAACAAAAAGAGAATTTCTTAAAGGATCAGAGCAGATAAAGATGGGACCAAATAAATAAATAAAAGGATAGGAAAAGGGATACCTAAATCTTATTTTTCCATGTCGATGACTTTACGCCGACGACGTCCCTCCTCCTCCTCCAGCGGTTAGTTCATGAGAAAAAAAAATCACTCATCAAACTTCTCTACAAAGATTTATAACTTTGTTTATTATGTCATTAAAACTAAAGCATAAAAAGGACCAAATAAATAAATAAAGTGAGACAAAAAGGATACCGGAATCTTGTTCTTCCTCGTTGATGACTCTATGTTGACGTTCCTCCTCCTTCTTCGGCAGTTAAGGCTTCTCAGCAAGTTCATGAGAAAAAAAAATCACTACCCAAAGTTCTCTACCAAAGATTTATAACTTTGTTTATTATGTAATTAAAACTAAAGCATAGAAATGACAAAATAAATAAATAAAAGGAAAGAAAAAAAATGATACTTGAATTCTGTTCTTCCTCGTTGATGACTCTACGCTAACGTCCCTCCTCTGGCGATTAAGTCTTATGAGCAAGTTAATGAGAGAAAAAAATTCACTAATCAAAATTCTCTATCAAAGGTTTATAACTATATTTATTATGTCATTAAAACTAAAATATAGAAAGCACCAAATAAATAAATAAAAGGAGAGAAAAAGGATACCTGAATCCTGTTCTTCCTCATCGATAACTCTACGCCGACGTCTCTCCTCCTCGGGCAGTTAAGACTTCTCAGCAAGTTCATGAGAAAAACAAAAATCACTCCTCAAGGTTCTCTACCAAAGATTTGTAATTATGTTTATCATATCATTAAAACTAAAGCATAGAAAGGACCAAATAAATAAATAAAAAAAGACAAAAGGGGATACGTGAAACCTGTTCTTCCTCATCAATGACTCTATGCCGATGTCCCTCCCTCCTCCCTGACTCAAGCTTAAGGTTTTTCAGCAAGTTTATGAGGAAAAAAAAATCATTCATAGAAATTACCAAATAAATAAATATAAGGAGAGTAAAAGGCTACATGAATCATGTTCTTCCTCGTGGATCACTCTACGCCGACGTCCCTCCTCTTCCTCATCATTAAAACTAAAGCATAGAAATAATCAAATTCATGTTTGTCCACCTAGTAATATAAATAGATACATATAAATATATAAATATTTATATTATTTGAAATTTAAAATTATGAGAAAATTTCATAATTTTTTTAAAAAATATAAATTAATAAAATAATATACCTGCCAATAAAAATAAAAATTTGATTTTGTTTTAAATTTGAATTTCACATGTGCCCTTTTAAAGTAAGTAATTATTTCTAAATACATATATCATATATATATATATATATATATATATATAATTCCAAAACCCCAATCTAATTATTTTGATAATTTTTCAATTTTTTAAAAAATTCAAAATTTTGAGATATTTATATTATTTTAAATTCAAAATTATGAGAAAATTTTAAAATCTCATTGTCTATTTTTTCTTTTTTTCAAAATTAAAATTATCCCACTCATTATCTTTCGCTGTGTAATATATATATATATATATATATATATATATATATATTAAAATTTTAAAAAAAATTCCAAAATTTTGAGATATTTATATTCAAAATTAATTTAAATTCAAAATTATTAGAAAATTTCAAAATCTCAATTAAATTATGCAGTTTTTTATTTTTTCCAAAATTAAATTTATCAAATTAAATTATGTCATAGGCTTCCATAAATATTTAGATAGACAGATCACTTTTAAAATTAAATATATTCCTACTTAGTAAGGTAGATAAATATTTTTTAGAATTAAAAATTCTGAAATTTTGAGAAAATTCTGAAACCTCATTCTAATTTTCTGATTTTTTTAGATTTTTCTAAAATTAAAATTAGGCTTCTATTCTCTTAGTATTATATATAGATAATAATTTAAAATTTTATTTATTCAAAACGCCATATCATGGTTGAGACATCACAATCACATATAGAATACTACAAAACAAAAAATATGGCATTTATCAAATGATGTTTTTTTAACTTACTTTTGTTGATTTGTGATTTAATAATATTTTAAGAACAAATCAATCAGTATCATTGTTGCCGTTTCAGATCATCATAGACTATATAAATTTAATAACTCATTAAATATAATTTAATAAAATTAATTTTTTAAGATTTTCTAAAGCATTTTAATAGTATAGAGAAGAAAATTTGATGATTCCTTAAAATTTTGGTCATCCCACATAAAAAGATCACTATTATCATGAAAATGATACGAAAAGAAATCAAGGGTTTAAAATTAAACTAGTCATGTCGAATTATTAATAAATATATTATTTATTATTCACTAACATTTTCTGGACACGTGTATATGTAATTGTAGAAGCTCAAAATACAGGGGACAAAGTGCTGTGAAATTCAAATCAGCTATAAGGAAAGAATTGGCAGGAGAAGGATATAGAATACATGGGAATGTTGGAGATCAATGGAGTGATCTCACTGGAGATTACATTGGTGCTCGTACCTTTAAGATACCAAATCCCATGTATTTTGTCACATAGAACTTTGGGACAATGGCTTTCATTTTCATTATAATAATGGATTGAAGTAATGATAGCTTCATTTGAGTTCTTGGATTGAAAAAATATGCCATTGGGTCATTTGATTGTAAGTTTGGTGGCTTTGAAAGATAATCGGGACCAAAGGACCATTGGTCTAGTGGTATTTCGGATTTTGTGTGTTGGATAATTCACTTGATTGAGTATGCTCTCAGGTTTGAGTCCTCACAAATGTGAGACTTCCTCGAATCTTGGGAAGTTTCGGCGCCACCTTAATTATCCAAACTACCCCTCCATTAACAAGGGTGGGGACTCAAACTTGAGAGTATGCTCAATCAAGTGAATTATCCAACGCACGGGGCTCGAGATACCGCTAGACCAATGCTCCTTTGGTAGATGACAGCAATTTACAATTAAGTTTTTTCTAACAAACTCCTAATTGGGCACATAAATCCTAATTTTTTTTCTTATAATATTTAAAATTGTGGTTTTTTAATAAGCACTACAAAAATAAAATCTTAAATTTGTGGTTTTTTTTTTATCTTTTCCACATACACTTACTTTGCACGCAATCATTAATTGCCAATAAACACTTAAATTTGAATATATGACTCACAAATAGGGTTGTCAAATGATCAAGCTGTTTGCGCGCAGCTCAAACTCGGCTCGGAGCTTCGAGCTTCTATTTCAAGCTCGAAATTAATTTCAAACTCGAAATTAATTTCAAGCCGAATAGAGCTCGATCGAGTGGAGCTTGAGAGCTCGAAATTATATTTTAATATATATTATATAATATAATATATTAATATATCATAATATTTTATATGTTATTTATATTTATAATAGTTGATAAAAAAAACCATATTTTCATCGTGAATTTTACATTGATGTTCATAAAATCGTATTTTCATTAAAATTATTATTTTTATATTATTTAAGATAATTAAAATATTTATTGTTTATATTTATATCTATGAGAATCATTATTTAAATTTTATCTTTTATTTTATATAATTAGGTGAAATTTTATAAAATATAATTTTTATTTATAGAAAGTACCATATAATTTATATTTTTAATTATATTAAAATATAAAAAAATTAATTTATAAATTATAAATAAGATTTTAATTTTGAGCTAAATTGAGTCGAGTTTGAGCTCTTAATTTCGAGCTAAATCGAGCCGAACTCGAGCTAGCTAATTTCGAAGGCTATTTCAAGCCGATTTCGAGCTGGGCCCAACCCGATCAAGCTTGCCTCGTTTACAGCCCTACTCACAAACATCAAATTTTGGTTAAACTTGTCAATTTGATCTTATTACTTACAATCCCCTAAATTTGTAAAGAAACCCTAAATTGAATTTATTGCTCATCAATTTTTTTTTATTAAAGTCGACAAGCGACCCCCTCAAAGAACGAACCTAGCTACACGGAACACCCAAAGGCTCACATGCAACACGCAGAACACCCACAAGCTCATGCAAGCACTGTGCCCTCACCTTGCATAGAGGAGGATTCGAACACGGGACCTTTATTAAAGTCGACAAGCGACCCCCTCAAAGAACGAACCAAGCTACACGGAACACCCAAAGGTTCACATGCAACACGCAAAACACCCACAGGCTCATGCAAGCACTGTGCCCTCACCTTGCATAGAGGAGGATTCGAACACGGGACCACTCGACCCCTCATGTTGTTGATTACACCTTATTTAGCACTTTGTTACACCTTATTTTGCACATAAACCCCTAAATTTTTGTTTATTGCATACCAAACCCTAACTGCACACATAAATTTTAGTTTATTTTTCACAGCCCTTATTCCTTAACTTTATACATAAAAAATTCATTTAAGTTTATTTACTCATAAATCCTATATTTTGTGCAAACCCCTATATTCTTTAAGGAAGAGTTAACAAGGAGAAACCCCATGAACTTTTTAGTAATAAATTATAAACATATATAAATTTAGGGTTTTACATGAAAATATATAAATGAACTAAAATGAAAAGATTATGTGCAAAGTTATGGGGTTGTGAGAAATAAAATCAAATTTATAGATTTATGTACAAGAGTTAGTGAGTAATAAACTTGTGTGCAAAGTTATAGGTTGGTGAATAACAAATTAAAATTTATTAGGTTTATTTGCAATATTAATGGTTGGTGGTAATAAACTCAAGTTTATGGATTTATTTTAAAAGTTATCGTTGGTGAGCAGTAAATTCGAACTTAGATGTTTATGCCAAAAAAAAAATAGCAGTTTGTGAGCCCTAAATTCAAATTTAATTATTTAAACACAAGATTAAGAGTTGGTGACTAATAAATATAGTTTATTTATAAATTAGGGGTTTGCTAAGCAATAACTAAAAATGCAGTGGTTTGTGTTCCAAGTTAAGGATTTATGGAAAAATAAACAAAAATTTAAGATTTTATTTGGGAACTTTTTGGGTTTATAAGAAAACCACAATTTTTTAATCAATTTTTTTGCTAAGTGGTGAAAGAGCAATAGTACGTAGCATCGGCCATGCCAATGTAATGTTCCGTGGACTTACCAACGATCAAGTGGTCTATTGGTATCTTAGACCCCACAAGAATTCCAACGATCAAGAGGTCTCGGATTCGCGAGTAAAGACATATTTCTAGGAGTGTGAGCAATGGTTGTGACGCGTGGTCCCAATGTCCATATGTGTACGGGCCCTGCCTTATGTCTTATCCGCCAAGGTTTGTACACGTTCTTGATTTCTTGTGTTTTAACGCTCATTTTACAAAAAAAAAAATGTTATGTTGGAATTTTCTTTCGACTGAATTGGCAGGTTTATACCACATAATAACCTCTGCAAGATGTGAATCTATATCTCTATATTCTGGTTTAGAAAACACGAATTGACATCTCTTGAGATTTTCCACATCATTTAATGGAATATATATATCTTGTCAGTGTGAGTAATTATATTGGATCCGGGTTCGGGTTCATTAACGGATACGGGTTAACGGATTTGGTTTATAAGGGTTGTATATATATACATGTTTTTAGGGTTTTGTATTTGTTAAGCTTGATAATACAATAGAAGAGTAGCAGCCACCCCTCTTCTCATTGTTTCCATCTCCATTCATCTCCGGACATCTCTGGTCATCTCCCTCACTTGACTTGGTATCAGAGCCATAACTGATGAACTAGTGGACTAATGTACAACTACTGAAGCAATCTGGAAGACACTAGAAGATCTTATGCCAACAAGTCTGATTTTATACAGGTTGATGAGCTAATGTGCAAGGCTGCAGAACTAAGACAGAATGGACAATCAATGTTTGTGTTCTACACCAAATTGAAGAATATATGAGCTGAGATTGACCAGAAGTGCCCTTGCATGATTGAGGATTCAAAGGCACTTACATGGTACTAGAAAGAGAAGGAGCTTGAGCGGGTCCATGTATTCTTGATGGGGCTTGATGCAAAGCATAATAGTGCTAAAGGTGAGCTGCTTCGCATGCCAAAACCTCCTAGCTTAACTATGGCTTTTACCTATATTCGTAAGGATGAGTCACAACAAGAAAGTCTTAATCAAGCACAAGTTGAAGTCTCATGCCTAGCGGTCCAAGCAAAGACACAAGCTCCCTCTCTTCAACTGTAAGACTCTCTGCCTCCCTATCAGTGAGGGCCTTTACCTAGGGTTCCTCACCGTCCTCGTCCTCAGTGTTCTTACTGTCATGATGTTGGGCATACTAGAGAGACATGTTGGAAATTGTACCCACATCTCAGGCCCAAGAAGCAGGGGTATCGTCATAAGGCGAAAGCAACAGCGGTTCAGCTGGTCCAGGAACCAGATTTCTTTGGCGTTAGTGCACAAGATCACTCTACACCAGGAGGGCATCCTCCTATTGCCTCTATTACTGGTCGTGGTAAAATTGGTATGGCCTTACAAGTTTCAAATTTTGTTGGTTCTGATAGTTGGATCATTGATTTAGGTGCATCTGATCATATGACTTATGATAAAACTTACTTTACTACTTTTCCAATATTAGGAATAGGGTCAATTTGTGTTACACCATCTTTAGAACTTCATAATGTGTTATATGTGCTTGAACTGTCTCACCACTTGATATCTGTCCCACAATTGAATACTGAGTCTAAGTGTTTTGTAACCTTTTTCCTTGTGTCTATAATTTTTCAGGATCTTCTCACTAGGGAGATAATCGGTCAAGGGTATATGAGGAGCAGACTGTTCCATCTGGATCTGACATATGCAGGCGAGAAACCAGGAGCACCGTCCCGCACCGCTTTGACTTTGAGTTCTGATCAACTAAGTGATGTTTGGTTGTGGCATCGTCGTTTAGGGCATCCGTCTTTTAGTCTTATGAAAAAAAACCATGCCTAACTTGTTCATTGGTGTGGATGAGTCTACCTTGCATTGTGAAATTGTATTTTGGCCAAAAGCCATCGTACTACCTATTCTCCAAGTATTTCCAATAAAAGTAGCATTCCTTTTGAACTTATTCATTCTGATGTTTGGGGTCCTTCTCGCGAGCCCACTATATCGGGTATGCAATATTTTGCCTTATTCATTGATGATTGTACACGATTATCATGGGTAGTGCTCCTTAAAACTAAAGATGAAGTTTTCCCTGCTTTTCAAGCATTTCATGCTCTTGTTCAAACACAGTATAATAGCCCCATTCGAGTTTTGCGCTCTGACAATGGGGGAGAATATGTCAATCATGCTTTTCAGGAGTTTTTCACAACACATGGGGTTATTCACCAAACTACGTGTCTACAGACACCTGAACAAAACGGTGTGTCTGAAAGGAAAAATAGTCACTTACTTGATATGACTCGCTCCATTCTCTTCAGTGCTCATATGCCTAAGTATCTTTGGGGTGATGCGGTAGAAGCTTCCTCTCACCTTATCAATCGTCTCCTATCCAGTTTCCTTCATGGCAAAATTCCCTTTGAGGTTCTTGCATCTCATGTTTATATTCCGTCATTTCATAATCTTCCTGCTCTTGTTTTTGGTTCTGTTGCTTTTGTTCACGTTCCCAAGAACCAGAGGACTAAGTTGGATGCCCGGGCCATTAAGTGTGTGTTTGTTGGATATGGCAGATCTCAAAAAGGGTACAAGTGTTTTCATCCTCTACTAGGAAATACTATGTTACCATGGACGTTTCCTTCTTTGAAGATATGAGCTATTTTACCTCCCCTGAAACTGCTCTTGAGGGGGAGAATTCTTATTTTGAAGATCTATATCATGGTGAGGAAGAGACAGACTCAATTGACATTCTCAGTCCTCCTACTTGTCCAGTTGAAAATGTAGTTGAAGATGCAATTGAAGGAGCTGAAGATGTAGTTGAAGATACATCTACTCCTCCCTCAGTTATAACTCCTACACCCGACTCACAGCTCCTCCCTGGTACGAAAGAAGATCACTCATCCGAGGTATGTCCACCTACTAGGCCTAGTCATAATGATCAGTATGTTTTGCCAAATAGGTCTACTTGTTGTCAACCCCCAAAAAGGTATGAGCCCATTGTTCATCCAAAGTCAAAGTACCCAGTAGCCAATTACATGTCCACTAGGAGGTTATCTAAGTTATATGCATCATTTATGAATCACACATCTGCTGTATTAGTACCTAACAAAGTATAAGATGCATTAGGAGATCCAAAGTAGAGGAAGGCAATGGAGGAAGAAATGGGGGCCTTACAGAAGAATGATACTTGGCAGTTAGTACCTTTACCATAAGGGAAAAAAGCTGTAGGTTGCCGCTGGGTGTTTACAGTGAAATATAATGTTGATGGTTCCGTGAATAGATATAAGGCACGACTTGTTCCAAAAGGTTTTACCCAGACCTATGGCGTTGATTATGAAGAAACTTTTGTGCTTGTGGCTAAGATAAACATTTGAGTACTGCTCTCATTTGCTGCAAGTTTGAATTGGCCACTCCGACATTTTGATGTCAAGAATGCATTCCTTCATGGAGAATTAGCTGAGGAGGTGTACATGAGTCTTCCACCCGGGTACGTAGCTACTTCTCCTGGTGAATTTGTATGCAGAGTGAGGAAATCCTTATATAGTCTCAAACAGTCGCCACGTGCTTGGTTTTGAAGGTCCTCCCAGTTCATGCACCAGATTGGTTACAGACAAAGCAACTCAGATCATACCTTGTTTCTCCAACACCAACAAGGAAAGGTAACAGCTTTAATCATCTATGTAGATGATATGGTAATCACTGGAAATAATTATATTGAGATAGATAGACTGCAGAAACAACTAGCCTCTGAGTTTGAGATGAAGGACTTGGGGGAACTCAAGTATTTCCTAGGAATTGAGGTGGCTAGGGGGAGAGAACGGATCTACCTGTGCCAGAGAAAGTATGTTCTTGAGTTGCTGATAGAGACAGGTATGTTAGATTGCAAACCTATTGATACTCCTATTGAGCAGAACCATTGTTTGGCTGAGTATCCGGACCAAGTACCTACTGACAGAGCTCGCTATCAACGGTTAGTTGGGCGCTTGATTTATTTGGCCCATACTAGACCAGATGTTGCATATGCAGTAAGTGTAGTAAGTCAGTTCATGCACAACCCAAGTGTGAGTCACATGGATGCTGTTGTACGAATTTTAAGATATTTGAAGTCAGCACCAGGAAGGGGAATCTTGTTTTCCAAACATAACAAGATTCTGGAAGTTTGTGGCTTCACAGATGCAGATTGGGCTGGAAGTATTACCGATAGGAGGTCGACGTCAGGTTACTTCACTTTTGTAGGAGGTAACTTGGTTACATGGAAGAGCAAGAAACAGAAGGTTGTAGCATGATCAAGTGCTGAGGCTGAGTATAGAGGTATGGCTCATGGAGTGTGTGAATTGTTGTTGTAAAACCCGCCCCGAGATAAATAAATATTTATTTTCCAGAATTATTAAATGGCAAATTTAATATAGTGAACGGTAAAATTTTGGGAAAATCACATCTCTGAATAATCCAGATTAATTAAGCGTTAATTAATCAAGGTTAATCAATTGTTAATTAATCCAGATTAATTATATGTTAACTAATTCGGATTAATTATCGAGAAGAGAAAATAAACAAATATTCAAATCCCGAGAAAGGTGGATCTGGTCGGGGACTAAGACAGCCCCGTGATGCTACAGTATGCCCGTGAAGAAGGATTTAACAAAAAGCCGATATTCACCGGATGCAGTGCGATGAGAGGCGGACATTACATTGGCATCGCACCCGTGCATCGCATCATGGACCTAGGATTTTGCGGATCACGGTCAGACCACGATTGGGACCCCGGGGCCCCACTATTAAGCATGTGAGACTACAGGAATCCCGTGACTCAATAGTATCACATGTGCGGCTATAGTGACAGTAATACTTTAATGTAAAGTATGATGATTAATAACATTTTAAATCCATATACATTATTATATAAGTTTGATCATGAGAGGAAAGAGATTTTTACAAATCTCTATCTATCTCTCGTTCTTCTCTCTCGCCGCACCCCCACTCTCGATCTCTCTCTCTCCAATCAACACCGGGCGAGAGGACCAAATGAGCCCCGACCACAAGGAGCTGCCCGATCCCCCCTCCGGCGACGTCCTCAGGGCGCGTGCACCGCGCAATCGCGATCAGCGCCCCGCCCCTTCTGTTGGTCGGGTTTCCGGCTCAATCCTTGCAGATCCGGCGAACCACGGCGCCGGTATCGACCTCCAGCCACCCGTCGGCGACCTGACCCTCTCCGGCGGCACCCTTCGCGCTCGTTTCCTCGTGGTTGCGACCAGCCCCCTGTTTTCCCCTCTTGTTGGCGAGATCTGGCGGCGAGGTGCACCGGCGTCACCCCAGCGGTGGTCACCGACCACCCCGGCCGCAGTCAAGCCCCTCCCACGACCGTTCGCCTGCATGCAGCCCCGACCAGCGGCGGCGTGACCTCTGCTCCCCCGCCCTGCAGCCCGGTGACGCCTCCCCCAACAAAGTCCGCCGAGTTACAGACCAGATCTGCGAACCTTGGTCGCGGACGGACTTGAACAAAAACCGACGAATTCCAACGGCACCGACGAGCAACTAAACCCTTGGGAATCAGGTAGGAAATGATTGGGTTGATGATTGGGAGAGTATTTGCATGAATTGATGGATTAATTAGAGAAAGGGCAGTGAATGGAATAATAAGTTGCTTGGTGGTCTAAGTGTGAAATGATTCAAATGTTAATCTTGAACATATGTATGTGTAAAATTATTTATTATGGAGAATGATTGTATTAATTTCTGGGCCTTCCAAATAGAGGAAGTGCTGCCGGATTTTTTGTTGAAAATACTAAGTATTAATACATGATTACCTTCTCCATGAACTTGATAGTGTTTAAATGTTGAAAGAAAGTATGTTAGGAGCCTTGATTCATGCTAAGGATAGAAAAGAATACAACTCGTATTAATGAAAATTTCATATCTTCGTATTCTTTTATTGATCGTTTATAGACTCTGGTTGAATGCATAAGTTACTTAGAAAAGAATACAATTTTTGTATTCATATAAATAGATGTGAAGTATTTTGAAACTGAAAGTTTCAATCCATCTACTAGATCCCGATTCGAACGGGTGAGCCGCAACGGGAATCAGGGATTTGTTTCTAGCTAGGTAGGCTCTCGCACGGGAGGTTTGTGAGTATTCCTTCCTTCTACCTTGCTTTGATTTTGTATTCTTATTTCCTCGAGAGGTTTCCAATATATATATTTGAGATGGGTTTCCTCATATGTATCGGCTTTATATCTCGAGGAGATTATTGCTTCCATGTTTTCATATACGTATTTGAGTAGAGCTTACTCCTTAGATACGTATTGGCTTCCAATCTCGATGAGGTCACTGATTATTATATATTCAAGATGTTGCTGCCTTGGATATATGTGTATACCTGTTGTTCGGCGGTTGTACTAACAATCTCTTACTTTCAGGCATGATACATCGGACGGAGACTCCGGCAGAGGGTGTATAATATCTGGCTACGAGCACTTGATGCTCCAGAGGACGGAGACCCCTGCAAAGGGTGTATAATATCTGGCCACCAAGCCCCCGGCAGAGGGCGTATAATATCTGCTCACCTGGCTCATTCAGAGAGCGGCATTTTCTAGCCATGTGCACATGATTATTATAGCGCTATCCGGCTTAGGCCGAAGACGATACTGATGGTGTCGTTGATGTCGTAGACATCTTAGTATCATATATGCTAGAGATTGAGTACATCTGTGAATTTATTCACATTCCATTTACTTGTTATTCGCTAATGATTTATGATTCACTCGCATGTTGCCTTTGATCTATCTTATTTCTTGCTCATGGCTTTCGCCTATTTTATTGCTTATGCGACCCTATTGGGCCTATTTCTTTAGGCTCATGTGCTTGACTTGTGTGTTTCTCAGGTTCAGACGAGGAGGAATAGGGTCGGGCTTAGACGGGGATATACCGAGTAGTTGACTCGGTTACTTGTATTTATCTCGACGTTTGCGTACCTCTTTTATCTTGTGTGAGACTTGTATTTTGTACTCCTTTGTTGTATGGATTTCTAGGGGTGACTGGACTAGATCCTAGTCTTGGGTTGTGTAAACCCGGTATTGTGTTTGTATGGAGTTGTATAAACTCCTTTCTTCTTTTATCTTATAATTCCGATGTTATTATTACGTCTGAATAATTATCTTATAGTAGTCTCTGAGGCTTTGCGCCTGAATGGGGACTAGTCCCTGTTCGAGTGCGGCCGATTGTCTACGTGCTCGGGCCGAGGTTTGGGGCGTGACAATTATTATGGTATCAGAGCGAGAGTTTCAATCCAAGTCACCCTAGCTATCTTAGCAATTTAGGAGTCTAGTCTATATTTGTTGAGAGAGTGGGTTGGGGAGTGTACTAACAACTTGAAACTTTTCTATCTCTCAGAAGTCATGCCTCCGAGACGAGGGCGACCAAGCAGGCGGGCGGTGAGCCCACCCCCGGAGCCCATGCACTGGCAGGAGGAGGCTTCAGTCGGTTCAGATGAGGAGGCCCCGCGCCAGGCCCGAGGCTGGTGCTCCTCGGGGCCAGTCTGCACCATATAGCGAGGAGGTCATCCTGGCTACCCCACAGGAGGCTACCCCAGCTACACCGAGTACCCCGCAGGAGGATACCTCGGCTACCCAGTGGGGGGATATCCCGGACCCGCAGCTGGTGGGTACCCTGGCCCGTCCACCGGAGTGTATCGTAGTCCCACACCTAGAGGATACCCTGGCCCTGCACCAGGGGCCTATACAGACCCGATAGCAATGTCGAGCCTGGTGTAGGAGATGATGAAGATGATGCGCGACCAGCGCGAGTGGAAGCAGCAGTGGTAGACCCCACCTACACAGCCCCCTGCAGCTCTTGGAGGCAGTGGTGGTGGAGCTGGTAGTAGCGGTTCTCTGGCAAATTTTCGGAGGCACGGACCCCCGCCCTTTGAGGGAGGTACCGACCCGGATGTGGCAGAGCAGTGAATAAACGAGATCAAGGCTACCTTCCAGGCTATGCAGAGCCTGGAAGAAGACATGGTGAGACTAGCTGCCTACATGCTGAAGGGCCGCGCCAGAGGTTGGTACAAGACTGAAGTGAAGAACAGAGGTGAAGAAGGCTTTGGGTCTTGGGAGGAGTTCAGAACCGCCTTCTTCGACAAATATTTTTCAGCAAGCAGACAGGCCTTGATGACTCAGCAGTTTCTGACTTTGCAGCAGGGGACTAGGACCGTCGACGAGTATGAGGCCGAGTTTGAGCGACTATCCAGGTTTGCCTCTACCCTTGTGGCTGACCCATTGTTCAAGGCCCGCCAGTTTGTTAGTGGCCTGAGGCCCAACCTCTGGCGTTCTGTGAAACCATCTCTGAGATGTCCTTTCCACGAGTTGGTGGAGATAGCCAAGGACGCTGAGTTAGCTTGGCAGGAAACACAGGAGCCACGCAAGCGAGAGCAGAGTAGTGGCAAAGGAAAGAGCTTCAGGAAGAGTGAATCTTCCGGGGGCAGTTCAGAGCGCTCCAGGAGTGAGCGCAGGTCCTAGCCTTATAGCATATCTTCCTCGTCGTCCGGATCTAGAGGCAGGGGATCGTCAGGGAGGGGCCCACGTCCTCATTGCACCCGTTGTGGAGGCACACACACTAGAGAGCAGTGTTGGCACCAGGCAGATATGTGCTTCCAATGTGGTAGCACCGAGCACTACAGAGCTGATTGCCACAATGCCGTCAGCCGGGTCACCGGAGGAGACGGGTCCTGACAAAGACTGCATGTGACCCCACAGACACCTGGAGGGTCACGACAGTAGGCTACGGGAGACCGAGGCCAGAGAGGAGGATCCAGGGGTGGGAAGGGGAGGGGGAAGGCAGCAGACCCCCCTTCTTCTTCTAGTCGACTAGTTGCTCAGGGTCGGGTTTATAACCTGACTCAGGAGGATGCCCGAGCCTCTCATGAGGTGGTTACAGGTACTGTTACTGTTTGCTCTTACTATGCTTTTACACTGTTTGATCCCGGGGCGACACATTCCTTCGTGTCTACTTCATTTGCCCGGAGAAATAGCTTGTATGTAATTAAACTACCCCACGACCTGTGCGTCGATACCTCGGTGGGAGCGACGAAGATCGTGGATAGGTTGGCACCAAAGTACTCAGTAGTGATTGAGGGTCACGAACTTACTGCCGATCTACATCTGATGGAGTTGCGCGACTACGACGTCATCCTCAGCATGGATTGGCTCTCCTCAGCATATGCGGTGCTAGACTGCAGAAGGAAGAGGGTACACTTCCGTTTTCCAGACTTCGAAGAATTCATATTCAAGGGCAGCAAAAGGTATTCTATGGCTCAGGAGATATCCGCACTTCGGGTTTCTGGCGTCTATCTCAGAAGCGAAGCACGCTCAGTACACTGTGGATCAAATTCCTGTCGTCCGCGACTTTTCGGATGTGTTTCCAGATGACTTGCCAGGACTACCCCCAGAGAGGAAAGTGGAATTTGGCATCGACCTGGCTCCAGGAACCGCGTCCATATCCAGAGCCCCATATAGAATGGTACCTGCCGAGTTGAAAGAGTTAAAGCAACAACTTGAAGAACTTCTGGATAAAGGATTCATCCGACCCTGGATAAAGGTTTCATCCGACCCTGGATAAAGGTTTCATCCGACCGAGCATGTCACCTTGGGGAGCCCCAGTACTGTTCGTCAAGAAGAAAGACGGATCGATGATGCTGTGTATTGACTACCGAGAGCTCAACAAGGTGACGATCAAGAACAAGTATCCTCTGCCGAGGATAGATGATCTGATGGACCAGCTACAGGGAGCGCAGATGTTCTCCAAGATAGACTTGAGATCTGGGTACCATCAGGTGTGGATCCCGGGCGAGGATATCCCGAAGAGTGCCTTTCGTACGAGGTATGGGCACTATGAGTTCCTAGTAATGCCGTTTGGGCTTACCAATGCCCCAGCGGTGTTCATGGATTTGATGAACCGGGTATTCAGACGATACTTGGATCGGTTCATAGTCGTCTTCATCGACGACATCCTGATCTACTCCAAGAGCAAGAAGTTGCATACGAAGCACTTGAGGCTAGTATTGGAGCCCCTAAGAGATCAGGAGTTGTATGCTAAATTTTCCAAGTGTGACTTCTAGCTGAACAGTGTTGCTTTCTTGGGGCACGTCATCAGTGGAGATAGAGTTTCTGTGGACCCTAAGAAGATTGAAGCGGTAGTAGATTGGAGTAGACCGAGCACCGTCAGAGAGATCAGGAGCTTTCTGGGGTTTGCTGGCTACTACAGGAGATTTGTAGAGGGGTTTTCGCGTCTGGCATTACCCATGACCAGGCTAACCCAGAAGGGTACTCCTTTCATCTGGACGGAGGATTGCGAGCAGAGTTTCATGGAACTGAAGCGTCGATTGGGTCTGCACCTGTCCTGGCCCTACCAGAGAGTGGGTGCGGGTACGTGATCTATAGCGATGCTTGCAAGACAGGCCTGGGGTGCGTACTCATGCAGAATGGGCGAGTCATTGCCTATGCTTCAAGGCAACTGAAGTCGCATGAGGAGAACTATCCCACACATGACTTGGAATTGGCAGTTGTAGTGTTTGCCTTGAAGATTTGGCGCCACTTTCTCTACGGTGAGCTATGTGAAGTGTATACAGACCATAAAAGTCTGAAATACATATTCACACAGAAAGAGTTGAACATGAGGCAAAGATGCTGGTTCTAACTGATCAAGGATTACGACCTCAGTATCCACTACCACCCGAGAAAGGCTAATGTGGTGGCCGATGCATTAAGTAGAAAGGTCAACTATGGGACAGCTGCAAATCTCACCGAACAGGTAAACCTTCTAGAAGAAATGAGGAGACTGGAGCTGGAGGTGATCGAGCCGAGCTCGGAGGTGAGCATGGCTAGCTTGTGCATCCGACCCAATCTATTGGAGAGGATCAAGGCAGTCCAGCTACAGGATCCTGAATTATTGAAGCACTGGGAGAAGATCCAGCGGGGCATCCAAATTGAATTCCGGGTACATGAGGATGGTACCCTGAGACGAGGAGATCGTGTCTGTGTGCCCAACGTCCCTGAGCTTAAGAGGGACATTTAGAGGAGGCCCATTACTCTAGCTATACCATCCACCCTGGAGGCATGAAGATGTACAAGGGGCTAAAGACTACCTTCTGGTGGGTCGATATGAAGCGGAAGATAGCCGAGTTTGTGGCCCATTGCCTTACCTGCCAACGGGTGAAGGCAGAGCACCAGAAGCCAGCTGGACTATTGCAACCGCTACCTATACCAGTGTGGAAGTGGGAACATATAGCGATGGATTTCGTGAGAGGCTTACCTCATTCCAAAAAGGTGAATAAAGCCATTTGGGTGATCGTTGACCGACTGACCAAGTCGGCACATTTCTTGGCATTGAGACGTAAGATGAGCCTGGCGCGACTAGCCCAGTTATACATGGACAAAATCGTTTATCTACATGGTATACCGGTAACGATCATATCCAATCGAGACCCCAGATTTGTCTCGAAATTCTAGGAGAGTCTACATGCAGCTCTGGGTACCCGATTGACCTTTAGCACTGCCTTTCATCCTCAGACGGATGGTCAATCGGAGAAGACAATCTAGATATTAGAAGATATGCTGCGAGCTTGTACTCTCGACTTCACTGGTTCTTGGGATGAGCACTTGGCTAAATCAGAGTTCGCTTACAACAACAGCTACCAGGCAAGCATTCAGATGGCGCCCTATGAGGCTCTGTATGGGCGACCGTGTCGATCTCCTATATTTTGGAATGATGTGGGAGATCGTAAGTTTGAAGGACCTAAAGATGTACAGAAAGCTGAAGAACAAGTGAAGCTCATCAGAGAAAGGCTGAGGATAGCTTCGTGAGCCGACGTAAGAGCTATCTTTGATAAGAAACGCGCTGCAGTGGAATTCCAGGTGGGCGCCAAAGTACTCCTGAAGGTATCACCCATGAAGGGTGTATTGAGATTTGGAAAGCGCAGGAAGCTTAGCCCGCGTTACATTGGACCCTTCGAGATATTAGAACGGGTTGGAACAGTGGCGTATCGGTTGGCTCTGCCTCCAGACTTGGCTCAGGTCCATAACGTCTTCCACGTCTCCATGTTGAGGAAGTGCTTGACTGACCCGACTAAGATCATTGAATATGAGCCGGTGGAACTCCAATAGGATTTATCTTATGAGGAGTGGTCGGTGGAAGTACTTGACAACAAGGAACAACAATTGAGGAATCGAACTATTCCTTTGGTCAAGGTAAGATGGAACAACCACACTGGTGGTGAAGCTACTTGGGAGCGCGAAGTTGATATGAAGAAGCGCTACCCTGACTTGTTTATGTAAACCTTAGTGTGAGTTTAGGGACTAAACTCCTATAAGGGGAGGAGATTGTAACCCCCCCCCTCCCCCCCCGAGATAAATAAAGATTTATTTTCCAGAATTATTAAATGGCAAATTTAATATAGTGAACGGTAAAATTTTGGGAAAATCACATGTCTGAATAATCCAGATTAATTAAGCGTTAATTAATCAATGTTAATTAATTGTTAATTAATCCAGATTAATTATGTGTTAACTAATTCGGATTAAGTATCGAGAAGAGAAAATAAACAAATATTCAAATCCGGAGAAAGGTGGATCTGGTCGGGGACTGAGACAGCCCCGTGATGCTACAGTATGCCCGTGACAAAGGATTTGACAAAAAGACGATATTCTCGGATCTGGTCTGACGAGAGACAGACCCCGTGACATTATAGTGCACCCGTGCCACTGGAATCATGGACCAAGGATTTCACGGATCACGGTCAGACCCCAATTGGGACCCTGGGGCCCCACTATTGAGCATGTGAGACTACAGGAATCCCGTGACTCAATAGTATCACATGTGCTGCTATAGTGACAGTAATACTTTAATGTAAAGTATGATGATTAATAACATTTTAAATGCATATACATTATTATATAAGTATGATCATGAGAGGAAAGAGATTTTTACAAATCTTTATCTATCTCTCGTTCTTCTCTCTCGCCGCACCCCCACTCTCGATCTCTCTCTCTTTCCACCGAACACCGGCGAGAGGACCAGCGAGCCCCCGACCACAAGGAGCCGCCCGATCCCCCCTTCGGCGACGTCCTCCGGGCGCGTGCACCGCACGATCGCGATCAGCGCCCCGCCCCTTCTGTTGGTCGGGTTTCCGGCTCGATCCTTACAGATCCGGCAAACCACAGCGCCGGTATCGACCTCCAGCTACCCGTCGGCGACCTGACCCTCTCCGGTGGCACCTTCGAGCTCGTTTCCTCGTGGCTGCTACCAGCCCCCTGTTTTCCCCTCTTGTTGGCGAGATCCGGCTGCGAGGTGCACCGCCGTCACCCCAGCGGAGGCCACCAACCACCCCGGCCGCAGTCAACCCCCGGTCAAGCCTCTCCCACGACCGTTCGCCTGCATGCAGCCCCGACCAGCGGTGGCTGACCCCTGCTCCGCCGGCCTGCAACCCGGCGACCACCTCCCCCGGCCTAGTAGCGGCTAATCCATCTTCTTCCCCGTCCCAACGAAGTCCGCCGAGTTACAGACCAGATCTTCTAACCTTGGTCGCGGACGGACTTGGACAAAAACCGACGAATTCCAACGGCACCGACGAGCAACTAAACCCTTGGGAATCAGGTAGGAAATGATTGGGTTGATGATTGGGAGAGTATTTGCATGAATTGATGGATTAATTAGAGAAAGGGCAGTGAATGGAATAAAAAGTTGCTTGGTAGTCTAAGTGTGAAATGATTCAAATGTTAATCTTGAACATATGTATGTGTAAAATTATTTATTATGGAGAATGATTGTATTAATTTCGGGGCCTTCCAAATAGAGGAAGTGCTGCAGGATTTTTGTTGAAAATACTAAGTATTAATACATGATTACCTTCTCCATGAACTTGATAGTGTTTAAATGTTGAAAGAAAGTATGTTAGGAGCCTTGATTCATGCTAAGGATAGAAAAGAATACAACTCGTATTAATGAAAATTTCATATCTTCGTATTCTTTTATTGATCGTTTATAGACTCTGGTTGAACGCATAAGTTACTTAGAAAAGAATACAATTTCTGTATTCATACAAATAGATGTGAAGTATTTTGAAACTGAAAGTTTCAATCCATCTACTAGATCCCGATTCGGACGAGTGAGGCGCAACGGGAATCAGGGATTTGTTTCTAGCCAGGTAGGCTCTCGCACGGGAGGTTTGTGAATATTCCTTCCTTCTACCTTGCTTTGATTTTGTATTCTTATTTCCTCGAGAGGTTTCCAATACATATTTGAGATGGGTTTCCTCATATGTATCGGCTTTATATCTCGAGGATATTATTGCTTTCATGTTTTCATATGCGTATTTGAGTAGAGCTTTCTCCTTAGATACGTATTGGCTTCCGATCTCGATGGGGTCACTGATTATTATATATTCAAGATATTGCTGCCTTGGATATATATGTATACCTGTTGTTCGGTGGTTGTACTGGCAATCTCTTACTTTCAGGCATGATACATCAGGCGGAGACCCCGGCAAATAATATCTGGCCACGAGCACTTGATGCTCCATCGGACGGAGACCCCAGCAGAGGGTGTATAATATCTGGCCACCAGGCCCCCGGCAGAGGGCGTATAATATCTGGCCATGTGCACATGATTATTATAGCCAAGGTTCTAAAAATAGCTCCCTAGGTGAGACTGACCACCGCTGTGGCCTTGACGATGTCGGACACCTAGGCGCTAGGCGGTTTTATTTTTAATATTTTTATTATTTGTAATAACAAATAAATATATAATAGACTTATAAAAAGCATTTTAATGTTCCAAAATAGCAAAAATTACTTCAAAAATAAATAAAATGTTCAACAACAATGTTCTTGGAAATTTAGAAATAAAAAGCAATATGAAATAAACAAAGTAGATTCTTGGAAGCCTATGGGGCTACGCCTCAAACTCTTCTTCTCCACATCCCTCTAGCACTTCTTCCGTGTCAGACTCGAACTCAAAGTCCATTGCATCCTCTTCCTCTTCATCGGATATAAAATCATCCTTATGAAGTTCTCTAATTTCTTGAAATCTAGAACATCTCCTAGAAACTTGGCTACTATCCACTCCCATATCATCTCTATCACTCGTAAGATCCGACTCATCTTCATCACCACCATCAACAATCCATTCTTGTGCCATAGATGCTTCACTAGCAAGTAATACATCCACATTCTTCTCCTCTCTTCTTTTCTTATTCATAATCCTTGCATTGAATTGGACATACACTAGATTGTGTAACCTTGTTGTATCTAGTCTATTCCTTTTCTTTGTATGTATCTACATTTAAAAAAAAAAAAATCAATTGACAAACTATAATTATACTTACTACTTACTACTTTGTATGAGTGCATAACCAAAATAAATGAGTACTTACCCCCTCAAAAGCACTCCAATTTCTTTCACATCCAGATGAACTTGTAGTCAAGCCAAGTATTCTTTAGCCATTTTTTTGCAATAGTGGTACTTGGTTTCTATAAAGACTTGAAAGTTGTCTATACTAAAAGAAGCGAAGTAGCGGACTTGAAAGTTGAAAATCAGAAAATGAGTCAAAACTCAAAAGTAACCCTAGAGTCAGCCCGCCCGAGCGCCCAGCCAGCCCGAGCGCCTGGGCGACCGATTAATCGGCCGCCGCCCAGAGTCACCGATTTGGTGAAAATCGGGACGCTCGCCCTCCGCCCAGCGCCTAGGCGCCCTGGGCGGCCGTGCTTTAGAACAGTTATAGCGCTATCCGGCTTAGGCCGGAGACGATACTAATGGTGTCGTTGATGTCGTAGACATCTTAGTATCATATATGCTAGAGATTGAGTACATCTGTGGATTTATTCACATTCCATTTACTTGTTATTCACAAGTGATTTATGATTCAATCGCTTGTTGCCTTTGATCTATCTTATTTCTTGCTTATGGTTTTCGCCTATTTTATTGCTTATGCGACCTTACCTGGCCTATTTCTTTAGGCTCATGCGCTTGCCTTGTGTGTTTCTTAGGTTCAGACGAGGAGGAGTAGGGTCGGGCTTAGGCAGGGATATACCGAGTAGTTGACTCGGTTACTTGTATTTATCTCGAGGTCTTCGTACCTCTTTTATCTTGTGTGAGACTTGTATTTTGTACTCCTTTGTTGTATGGATTTCTAGGGGTGACTGGACTAGATCTTAGTCTTGGGTTGTGTAAACCCGGTATTGTGTTTGTATGGAGTTGTATAAACTCCTTTCTTCTTTTATCTTTTAATTCCGCTGTTATTATTACCTCTGAATAATTATCTTATAGTAGTCTCTGAGGCCTTGCGCCTGAATGGGGACAAGTCCACGCTCGAAAGTCTGGCCGGTTGTCTCACGATGGGCCGAGGTTCGAGCGTGTGATTGTGGTGAGGAACTTGCTATGTGATTTGGGTTTTGACCCAAAGATACTATGCAATTGTATTGTGACAATAAAGCCGCCATTGATATATCATGAAATCCAATGCAACATGACCGTACCAAGCACGTGGAGGTTGATCGTCACTTTATAAAAGAGAAGTTAGACACCCAGATTATCAGCTTTCCCTTTGTTCCCAGTAAAGATCAACTTGTAGATATACTTACAAAGGGAGTCTCCAAGAAGGCATTTTATGACTCACTAAGCAAGTTGGGCATGGTTGATATGTATGCTCAGTGTAAGTCATATTGGATCCGGGTTGGGGTTCATTAACGGATCTGGTTTATAAGGGTTGTATATATATACATGTTTTTAGGGTTTTGTATTTGTTAAGCTTGATAATACAACAGAAGAGTAGCAGCCGCCCCTCTTCTCATTGTTTCCATCTCCATTCATCTCCGGACATCTTCGGTCATCTCCCTCACTTGACTTATGTATGGCCGCTTTCGATATATTTCTTTTAAAAAGTTTATTATTTTTTAGCTTTGGGTCATTTTATGCCTAACATCATCCAGAACATTGATTAGGATGAAATAAATAATATAAAAAATTAAAAGTATTAATAAAAATATATAACTTTTTTACAATTAACTCTGATGACCAAAACATACATTAAAGATTGTTTTGGTATTTGTGAGGCAAATGACATTTCAAAAACTGTTTTAACCTTTTATGGATTGTTTTTTAAGCAAAACGATCATTGTTTAGATCCACAAAAGCCTACAAAATCTGCGCAAAGGAGTAAAATGACCTTTTAAGTCTAAGGTGTTAATTGTAAAAGTTAATGTTTTTCATTAAGAACTCCAAAAATATTTTAATTATTATTTTTCATTCTAATCCGTGTGGTAGCTTTATAACTATTTTAACAAATAAAATAGCTTTTGTGCTAAAATAATAATAATTTTATTTTTTAAAAAATAAATTAAAAGATGACACACATACAGATACATACTTGAATTTTTTTTTAAAAAATTACATTAATACATTTTTAAAGTTTTTCATTCACTTGAAATATAGCAATGTAGAATTTGGATTCTTATGTGTGTGCATGAGTGGGCCATGGTTAAGCTTAAGTTATTGCGTTAAATTATTTATTCTGGTTAACGGGACATACAATTTTTTTTTTTTTTTTTTTTTTTTACAAAGGGGAAAAACCCCAACACAACGCCCGGCAATATGGGCGTGTATAAGGGATCGGACTACCACGCGCTTCACTTTCGGGGAGCCGCGTCTTTACTATATATGCGAGTGCATTGTGCACTCGCTTTCGCGAGTTTCACTTCGGTGCCTCTCTTTACCTCACTGTGGCTACCAATCCTGTACGAGGAATGCCCCTGTGCCCGCTTGGGCCACCCCACTAGAGGCCCGCGTACTTGCACCCTCACCCTTCACAGCGGGGATTTGAACACGGGATCTTCGTGAAGCGAACACCTTATGAGGTGGGACCTTGCTGCTCGACCCAAGGGTTTTTGGCAGGGACATACATTTATAACAATTGATATTATGCTAATTTTAATTTAAAATTATCCTCCCAACTACTTAATTAAAAGTAAAATATAATAAATATAAATAATAATATAAATTTATTTTATGAGTGGTTGTTTTTTTTTTAAATGAGAATAAAACTATCATGATTTCAAATATTACTGGCTAATGGGATTAATGGCCGTCTTTCATTCAGCAACCATGGAGATGGATACGTTATCTTAATTGATTGGATCTAATTTAATGTGAAAATTAGTAAGGTGCAACCAACTGTGTGGTGGGATGCCAACTTTAATTAGTATAGAAATATATTGTTTGGTTCATGGTATACAATGTTGGATGTGGGTCGGTCCAAGCCCACTCCAGTGCACCCAAACTTGGTTGGGCATTAGACCACCCTTTTTATTTTATTTGATTTATTTATGTGATCTTATTTTTATTTATTTGATTTTATCTCTTAGCTTTAAATGGCTATTTTTTTATGACTTAAATACACTATTTCCCTGTACTATATCCCAATGTTAATTTTCGTCCCTATATTTTAAAAATGTTCAATACGGTCCCTGTACTTTACATTTTGTTCAATACCGTCTCTGACGCTGACATGGCAGCACATATGAAATAGGGGTAAAGCCATTTTTGGTCCCTTAAAACGGGACCAATGTTCATTTTCATCCAAAAATTCAAAATTTGTTCAACATGGTCCCTATGTATTGCATATTTTGACATTTCGCGTCCCTATATATTCCGTATTTTGCCATTTTTTGTCCTTATTGCTGACGTGGCACTCATGTGGAATATCAATGAAATGTATATAACCTTTTTATTATTATGTTTAGGTCGTTATTTTGTTGATGTGGAGTGATATATAAGTGGCAGTATATGCTGATGTGGACCATATTGAACAAATTTTAAATTTTTGGGATGGAAATGAACATTGGCCTTGTTTTTAGGGACCAAAAATGGCTTTCACCTTATGAAATACAACCTAATTTTCTGATTTTTTTTATTTACACGTGGAAGTATTTTGCTAACGTGGCATACGTATTCTGCCACGTCAGCAAAATAATAATTTTTAAAAAATATTTTTTAAAAAGAAATTTTTTTAAAAAAAATAGTTTATTATAAAATTTTTTTTAAAAAAATTATTATTTTTCTGATGTGGTAGAATACGTATGTCACGTTAGCAAAATACTGCCACGTGTAAATAAAAAAATCAGAAAATTATTATTTGTGCTGCCACGTAAGCGTTAGGGATGGTATTGAACAAAATGTGCAAAATACAGGGACCGTATTGAACATTTTTAAAGTACAGGGACGAAAATGAACATTGGGCTCTAGTACAGAGATGAATAGTATATTTAGGCATTTTTTTATCTGTTGGATTACCTCAATGATTAGATTACTATCCGTTGGATCTTGACTTTATATATGTGTGTCGTGGAAACCCTAGCCGCAAGACAATGATCTTTCCCTTCTCTTCCCAATATTCTAACATCTCGTTTCTCTTCCTGAGCGTTTCTTTTCTCTTATTTCCGACCATCCTCTCCGGTGATTTTCTTCACTTCTTCCATCCTAAACCTTGGGAGATATTTGAACACCTCTCGTTGCCGAACGTGCTAGGCGAGGAGATGATCTAGTTGCCGTGGGTTTGTATACCTTAACACAGCCTGTGAAGCCGGGAAATCTAGCATGGGAGAGGCTTAAACTGTGTTAAGGCAGTGCATTGTACGCCAATGCTAGGCCAGATCTTTCTAACTTCAGCATTCTAGGGTTTGATGATTTTCTGTTATATTTGCATGCTAATTGATTGAATTTTTCCAACAATTTAACACAATTCTCTAAATCAGCATGCCGTAGTGTGCTTGAGTATTCTCTGATTTGTTGTGGTTATATATGGGAAAAAAATTTATTTGCATGTTTGATTGACCTTAATATTCTTCCGGAGTATGAGACTGTTGTAAGGAAAATGATTGGTCATTGATGCATGCATGAATTTTAAGGATAAGAATTATTGTTTTGAAAGCAAGCTACTCTTTTTCACTATTCTCACTTCTCACCCTAAAAATAAAATTTAAAAAAAAAACAATCTATTGTGAGGTTTACCCTTCTATCACTGTTTAAGCAAGCTACTCTTTTTCACTATTCTCACTTCTCACCCTAAAAATAAAATTTTAAAAAAAAAAACAATCTATTGTGAGGTTTACCCTTCTATCACTGTTTAGCACGCATAAATTATGAACTGTATCGAGGATAACATCTAGATAATCATAATTTTAAAAGATTTTTTCATCACATCACGTCAGATCTCACTTTGATTCTTTCTAATTGTTATTTTAAAATATAAAAAAATGTTGATTTACTGCTTTATCTCTTTTGATTATTTCTAGTTGTTATTTCAAAATATAAAAGAAAAAAAAACTTTCGATTTACTATTTCAAACCGAGCTGCTAAGATTTGAACACAACACATGATCACAGTCCAAAACAATAGCCACTAACCATCTAAAGCTTTCCGTTCAAATTTATATGCCATTTATGTTTTGTTGAAACTTTTTCCTGCAATTCTGCTCTATTTATACTTGGTTCTATTTCAGTTTCAATTTATTGTCTATCGCAAGAGTAAAATATTTTGCCCCCCCCATGTTGACCCAATGGAAGACCTGTTTACTTTGTTACTCTCCAGTAAAGTTGGAGACACATTGAATGTGACTTCACATAGGATAGGTTTCCGGAGTTAGCAGGAGTATGATATTTTGTTTATCTATTAGAGCATTTGTCTTGTAGGGCACAATGATAGGGTTGAATGATGTAATTGGTTAGATGATACTGTCAAAAGTTTTGATTAATTCATGTTTAGGAACCGGCAACTTCCAACTGTCAGAATCTTATAAGTACCTTTTATTGGGATTGACTTTATGTTTAAATTAATGAATAAGTGAATTTGAGGATTAAATAATAAAAATAATAATAATAATAATAATAATAATAATAATAATAATAATAATATTATTATTATTATTATTATTATTATTATTATTATTATTATTAAAAAAAGTGATGATAGGATTTATATGCTAGGTGGAGACCCTATATATTCATGTGGTTGTTGTCACCAAGAGATTACAAGTAATCCAACTAAAATTTGGAAGATACATCAAAGAAATAAACATTGCTGATGTTTTAATAATATAAGCTCTTTAAGTTTTTCGGACAATAAAGAATACGACACTTGCATTGATGATGATGTGATCTTTGTGGTTGAAAAAAATAACTCTTAAAAATTATTATTTTAAAAACTAATGGATATGATAAATGCTATTAAGTTTTGTAGTACCGAGGAACTTGTGGGGGGAGATCTTATCCTCAGCTTGTTTGATTATTAACAGAGTACCTTTTTAAGGACTGTGACACAACATCCCGTGAGCTTTGGAAGAAAAGAGTGTCACAGGTGAATTACTTCAAAGTGTGGGGGTGTTTAGCTAAAATTAGTATATTTGAACCAAAAGTTAGGAAAATTGGACCAAAAAATAGTTGATGTTGTATTTGTGGGATATGCCTTAGACAATAAATATTAGCAAATTATTGTTGATTAATTTAGAGGTGAATGAAATTGCTAATAATACAATTATTGAGGTTAGAGATACCATATATTTTGAAAACATATTTCCTTTGAGGACTCCCATATCCCACATATACTCATTTGTGTTTTTCCTTGTGTACTAGAAAACTTTGTGATTACAAGTCTTGTTGATGACTTGATGATGAGTTGAATTAAAACATTGATCAACATTTGTCCGTTCATGAATTTTGATATTTTGAGATATTTTGATTCTCCTCTATTATTCTGCCACTCTATTCCATTGACATGTGGAGAATAAAGAACATAATGGGAGAAAGTAAAAGATTGATGAATGGACTAGAAATTTATTTTCAAATGCTTGTTATGTCTTTATATTGTTATTTATTGTGCTCTAAAGTTACTATTGAATTGTGTAAATAATAAGATAAACAGACACTTTCGGATCCGACACAAGTCAATGTGGAGACACCTGAAGCGCAACATTGTCAACATAAATTATGTGGAAACATAGCTAAATCTAGAGGATTGCATGACTAAAATGCTATCAAGATTATTGATAACTAAAGCATCGAGGGGAATGGGGCTTAGCCCATAAAGGTCAATAATAGTAGTGACCCTACTTCTTTGAATGGAGATCCCAGGATAGAAGTTCAAAGGGAAGCTATTGGTTGGTTGCTTGGGAGAGCACCCTACATGTATTAGAGATACATTTATTATTATTATTATTACCCATTCCTATGACACGTGCTCTTATTTAGTGGTTAGAGGTTGAGCATAGCGCTTAATGAGATCAAAGGCTATGTTTAGCGAAATATTACACTACATATATCTCTAGAGATCTCACCTATGTGGAGATAACTGTCAGTCCGCAACTATGAGAGTGTTAGGGCAAACTCTCTAGTAATCTCCATAAAAATGGTATTGAGAGCATGGCGAATAATGTACCAACACTGTTTTGTTCAAGTATCACATAGGATCCTCATTAGAGTGGAATTCTGATTCAAAGGGTTGTAGTTGAAGACCTATTTCACTATTATCCCTATCAATTGGAAGCCTTAGTGAAGGGTTAAGGTTCAAGTCTTTAAAGCACCTTAGCTTGATCTTATGAAAACCCAAGGTTGTGTTTTCCTTGTTTTCTCAGTGTTTTGATCACCAGTTCATAGTTCCATTTTTATGTTTTCTCATGTGTGAGTCACACTTCTAGCACCTATTTCCTTTTGAAACCTGTTGCTTGAAATTTATTCAAACCTCGTTGCATTTTTGTATTGTTCATTGTTTGAGTCCAGGTTATGGATGTAGTGGGGGATTGTTGGATGTGGGTCACCCCAAGGCTACTCTAGTACACCCAAACCTGGTTGGGTATTATACCACACATTTTATTTTATTTGATTTATTTGTGTGATCTTATGTTTATTTATTTGATCTTATCTCTTAGCCTTAAACGGCTATTTTTTTTTATCCGTTGGATTACATCAATAATTAGATTTCTATTCATTGGATCTTGACTTTATATATGTGTGTCGTGGAAACCCTAGCCGCAAGACAACAAGCTTTCCCTTCTCTTCCCGATATTCTAACATCTCGTTTCTCTTCTCTTATTTCCGACCATCATCTCCGGTAATTTTCTTCACTTCTTCCATCCTAAACCTTGGGAGATATTTGAACGCCTCTCGTTGCCGAATGTGCTAAGCGAGGAGATGATCTTATTGCCATGGGTTTGTATACCTTAGCACAGCGTGTGAAGCCGGGAAATCTCACACGGGAGAGGCTTAAATTGTGTTAAGGCAGTGCAATATGGCACGCCAATCCCAGACCAGATCTTTCTAACTTTAGCATTCTAGGGTTTGCTGATTTTATGTTATATTTGCATGCTAATTGATTGAATTTTTCCAACATGCAATACTCAGATTCAAAACTTCTAAAAAATATTGGAAACTTATTTGTAAATTAGGACTTTATATGGTTTGTTTATAGAAATTGTTCACTGAACAAATTTATAACCCATGGAATTTTTGAAAATTATTAGGATTCATTTTAAAAGAATCTCGAACGCTACTATTATTTATTATTATTTTTTTATTTTTAGTAATATGAGCGGCAAACCGCTGAGAAATCAAGAGTGTGCATAAATCTCGACAGAATAGAAATGAGGGCGAGGCCTATGTATACGTGGGCGTTGAGCCCACCCACTACAACCACTACTCACACTCCCAATAAATCACTTGGTCGTTGGTAAGCCCTAATATTGTTGCTACCCTAGCTTTCTATTTATCATCCAAAAGAGAGAACCATAAGAGAAAGCGGAGAGGTCGTTCATTCCCAAACATAGAACCTTTAGAACTAGTCATGCTCACTTTTAAAAAAAATCATAAAAAAATATATTTATACTTTGTAGATTAATAACCAAAGAGTTTTTCTGTCACTTAATTTCCACTATGACATTGATGAATATTTTAAAATTAGGTATCCGTAACATCAAGTAGTCAAGATCCCAATTAAAGATAAATGTAAACTTATGATTATCTTTATAATTATTTTATATTTTTTTTAATTTTTATTAGAAGAAAGAAATTATCTCCAAAGATACATTATTAAAAAGAAAAGAAGAAAAAAGAGAGAAGATCCTAAGAAGAAATGAGGGAGATAGAAAGGATTTGAAATCTGATACATAAGTGATTACATATTAAATAGATAGTAGACACATATTTTTAGACCTCTAAAACATTTATATCTAAACCTAAATAATTATAAACGTGAGTTTGTGTTTATCTTTAATTACATTAACCTTCCTTAAAACAAATTTAACATACCAAGCATTAACGCTTTACACAATCTTTCTCTTGGGTTTCCGCAACACATTTTGCTTCTCTTAAGACGATGCACCATTGTAGGTTATCTGAAGTATTCCTCAATGATCTTCTAAAGCTCTTTGCACCTAAATAGTACCCTTTGTTTGGATCTTCCAATGTTCAAAATTATTCCCATGAACTTTGAGATTTGAGGTTGGATTTGAAGCTTCCAATACCTAATGTTAAGCATAATCATAGGGTGTTAAGCACAATCATAGTTTCACAACCTCTATACATATGCCATACAATCTTTTCCTTAAATAGGTGATTGTCAAATCACACAATGTATACATCTTACAATTAATGTATAAGGTCTTCAATTAACTGTACTAGCATGTATACATTATGATTTCTTATAGGGTAATTAATCCCTCATTAAATATCTAGAAGGTTAATTTTCAGCAAGAGCACATTCCTTTGAGAAAATTCTCTAAAGTAGCAAGGGATATGTTCCTCACAATTTGACAATTTTCTTATAGTCTAATAACCAAACATTATTTTTATAAGAATATATATTGTAAATGTATTGCACTTTTATTGGAGTACATAACCAAACATACACCTTTATTAGGGTATATATACAAAGGCACTATAGTAGTGGTATATATGCAAATATGTCATCAAATTATAGAAAGATAGCAATGAATTAGGTATCTAACTTCCTTGGTACTTAGTTCTTCATGAGGAAATTATGAATAGTCTGTTGAAGGGATTAATATAAATTATGGTCGTACAATTCGAATTTGGGTATCCAATTTGTATGAAATGGGATTCAGGAAATACACAAGAACTACACCACCTCACAAGAGCTATGCCTGATGACCTTCCCACTTTGTCTGAAGAACTGAAGCATAATTTGACAAAACTTGTGACTAAACAAGAAATCTTCAAAGCTCTTTCAAAAATGCCTAACGGTAAATCTCCAGGACCTAATAGACTAAATGCATAATTTTTCAAATATTTATGGAACACTGTAGGTGAATCAATCACACAAGCTGTCATACATTTTTTTCAACTATGCACATATGCCATGTAGTTGGAACAAGACATATATTTTCTTAGTGCCCAAAAAACACAATCCATAGATGGTTACATATTTTAGACCTATATCTCTCTGTAATACAAACTACAAAATTATCACAAAAATCATGTCTAACATATTGAAAGATATTTTACCAAATATCATAGAGATAGAGCAAACTACATTTGTAAAAGGAAGATCCATTTTTTATAACATTCTTATGGTACAAGAACTTGCATATTCATTAGAGAACAATACCTTAGACCACCCTATGATGATGCTAAAAATTGATATAAAAAAAGCATAGTGGTGAGTTGGAATTCTATTTATGATGTGCTTATGCAAATGAATTTTCCCCTAGTTTGGATTGGGTGAGAGCTTGCATTGGAGTCATCTACTATGGCATTCATCATAAATGGGAGGGTAGGACAATGGCTTAAACCTAAGGTTGGAATTAGACAAGGAGATCCTCTTCAGCATACTTGTTCATCCTTGTATCCTATGTGCTAACCAAATTAATACTGAATAAAGCCAGTGAAATTGGAATGCTTACTGGAATACAGATCAGTCCAGATAAAAAAATAAACCATAGCCTATATGCTGATGATCTGTTAATTTCATATAAAGCTACTAGGAAGAATGCCAAAACCATTATGATGTGCCTCAATATATATTCCAAATTAACTGGGCAAAGACCTAACCGTAGGAAATCTAAGAGTTTTTTGCCCTCTTGGATGAACATTAGACTTAAGAGATCCATTCTCAATATACTCAAAATCCAACAAGGTAGTTTTCCATTCAAATACCTTGGATGCTGGGTTGCTCCTACAAAAGTTCCTGCAAGCTACTACAAACCAATGATCAGAAAAGCAAAAAGAAGTTTAGCTCACTGGAAATCTCAGAGCCTGTCTATGCAAGGACAGTTACACATACCAAATCCACTTTGATGGTATTACCTATCTTTGGACTCAATGCATATGTCATCCCTGACTCAATCTTAGATAAACTAACACAATTAGTTAAGGGGTTCATATGGCAAAGCACAAGCAAAAATAGAGGTCTCCACCTTATAAACTGGGACATTGTCTCATGTGATAAAACTGAGGGTGGTCTTGGGTTTAAGGATTTGAGAACTATGAAAATGCATTACTATCAAAGCATATCTTAGACATATTAAATTGTTGTGAAAACCAATGGGCACAAATTATGAACCACAAATATGGTTGACTAAATTTATGGAATGAAAAACACAATAGAAAGACATCATATATATATATATATATATATATATATATATATATATATATATATATATATATATTGTACAGGCAGTTAGAAGATTTAAGGACAAAATTACTATGGAAGTTGTTACTGTAATACATACATTGCTTCTAAACCATGACTTTATGATGTCCCAATTAATTTTAAACCTGCTTTTGTTAACATGAATTATGATCTGCAAGCTTTAAAAATTCATGAGATCATGTTGAATGGTATTTGGGATGCTAAACTAGTTGTGGATCTATTTGGCACTAATATTGCAGCCTCTAAACTAAACCTACAAGTTGATACCAATGGGACTGCTATCTCTTTAAATGGTTGTCAGGAACCTCTAGTAAATCCATAACAGGTGCTCTATACAAAGAACTCAAGAAAACAGAACAAGGACAACATTGGAAGGGTTGGAAGAATCTATGGAAACTTCATATATCAACAAAAATCAAATACTTTTTTTGGAAAGTCTTCCATGGAAAACTTCCAACCAAGGAATACATGTATAGAAGAGGATTTGGGCCACAAGATGTATGTCCAAGATGTAAAATCCAAGAAGAAAATAAAGTGATAGATAAAGGAGATAAAGGAGAATCCCTTTGCTAGAAATTGCAATGATAGATAAATGAGATAAATGGGCAAAAACCAACTACAATTACTCAATGTGGACTGATGCAGCCTAGTGTGTGGAAGGTAAGAGAGCAGAGCTTGCTTTTATTATACTTACTAATTATGGTACTTTATGCACTGCAGGATCCAGACAAGTGGAATCTAAATCAACCTTTGAGGGAGAGATGAAAGCAATCTTAATGGGTCTAGAAGAGTTGATCAACATAGGAACAAGGTATGGGTTGATACTCACAGATAACATTAGGGCCTCAAACTTGATGAGCGATGGAGATCTTGAGGCAGATTGAAGAACAGCAGAGATTACAAGAAGAAATAGGGCATTATTATCCATGATGTGTAATTGGAAATTGAAGCACATTCCTAGAACAAAGAATACAATGGCAGATTCAATGGCTAAGAAAGCAAGAGTAACAGAGGAGCAAGAGAAATTTACGACTGAATTTGAAATACCAGAGCATTTACAGCTTTTGTTGTTTGAACTTAGATATGAACTTTTGAGTATTATATAATAGATTAGTCCACTGGACTTTTATTACCAAAAAAAAAGGTAACTTCTTGCTTTCTCTCTCTCTCTCTCTCTCTCTCTCTCTCTCTCTCTCTCTCCCTCTCTCTCCCTCTCAAACTACTCGATAAGATTATTAAGTTAAATGATACAGTTAGGGTGGAGTCTATTTTTTTAATGAGAGCATTACAACTGTTGTTTAACTACAAAATGTTACTAATTTTCTTAGCTCGCCAGCTTGATATTTCCAAAGTGCTTGTGATTGTATATGTCTCTATTTGACATCTTACTAGTCCTGCCAAACGATTAGCCCCTGTGTTGTCCTCCCTTGGCATATAGGACACCTCCCAATGAGTGAATTCCCTCAATTTTCTTGTGCACTCTTCAGTTTTGTCGCATGTCCTCTAATTTGGATCTTCCTTTTGTTCCTGCAGTAGTCTAGTCAAGTTCTGGTTGTCTGAGTACAAAATTGCTTCTTTGCTTCCCATGTTTGACAACGCCCTAAATCCACTCTTGCACCGCCGCCAACTCTCCTTCATTTGCCGACTCCGCCTTGAAAATTTTTGTTTTTGTAATACATAGTTTACTATTGTTAGTAATAATATATCATATTCCTACTACTGATTCCCCTAGTTTTCAAGAAGCATCAATGAAAAGCAAATGTTTGAAAAACTCCATGTTACAACTTCTTCTCATTCTACTTGTCGATCAATTCCTCTGTTGTATGTCTGTGGTGATGATATTCCAGTGCTAATGCAATACCCTTGTTACAGTTTTCTTTGTCTTCAGCTTGATCTTCCTAAATATAGAGTTTCATCTACTCTTCCACAGCTGTCAGAGTATGTTTCCCACTATAGTTGTCTCTTCAGACGTGAGCACATGAGTCCCTAGCCTTCTTTTTATAATCCAATTCTCCTCATGTATGTCTCTAGAGACAATGTCCCAGTTTTTTCAGAAACCCTGTATTCTTTACTTCCTCCCATGTCAATCTTGCCCATCTGCACTCAAGAAACAATTGGTTAATAGTTTCTATCTCAAGTTTGCAAAATTCGCATGGTTCCTCGGGTCCTAGTCTGATTGCTTATAGGTGTTGGTTGGTTGGTAATCAACCATAGAGAAATTTCCATAGGAACTGGGGGCTATCCTCAATTACCACATTTGGCTAGGGTGGAGTCTATTATTATACAATCAATATTAACATTAGTCCAATATATTATCTCCTGCAAGTTTAAAGAACAAGAACTTCACAATTAAACTAGCTAGAAAGCCATGCTAGCACCGTGGCAAATCCTCCTCACGACGGCAATCACCATTCTCCTTATAAACACAACCATAAGATCATGGAGAAAACTTGCATATAGGTCAAAACAAAAACAAAAACAAGTGGAGACTGAACAAGATTTCTTATGTTGGAGACTTGCTGTTGAAACCAACAATATGGCCCATGGCTCAAAATTCCTACTTGGTGAATCCTTCACTTGGAGAAGTACTATGTTTATGGGAGGCCAATACCAAAGGGACATGGCTATGGCCACCCACCAAATCTCTTCTTATGTGAACACCATTTATCCCGATCAAGATGGAAAAGATGTTTGGATATGTGTGTGTGTGTGTGTGTGTGTGAATATATTTTGTGCTATAGAAGAGTATGAAGGGATTGAATTTTGAAAGTTTTATATTTTTATAGGGCTCTTCCATATGATGCTAAGGAGTTTGAGGATAGGGTTAACAAGGGGGATTGTCCAACGATTGTCGATGTGCTTAGGGTCTACAAGAAGTTGATTGCGGTTGGCTTCAAAGTTGTTATAATAACTAGTAGAAATAAAGAAGAACATGGAGTTTCTACCGCTATGAACTTGGATAAACAAGGGTTCGAAGAGCACCAAAGGTTAATCACAAGGTAAATAAAACTCTATCACTTCTTTTATTTAGAGATGTTTTTAATTGGAGGAAAATAGAAGGATGAGATTTCAAAATGAGAATTTAGCTAAATTAGGATATGCGAAGAAAAATCATCTTTTTTTTCTTTATTCTTTTTGGAAAAATGTGGACGTACAAGCCACTATAATGCTCCAAGCATGCTTCGATCCCTCAACCTCTCACTTTGAGAGTGGTAGCCAACTTTTCTGGTGAAAGTTATTGAATATCCAATATTTCATTTGATGGACTTTGACTATTCTCCAAATTACAGGATTTAAAACTCCCTCCCTCCTCATCCCTTCTTAATTCTATCAAAAACACATATATACACATACAAAAACACAAACACCAAATCCCTCGATCAAACACAATATTTCTATGTATTAGTATTTAGGATATGAGGCAAAGGGATATCCAAATCCTTCATTTCATAGACTTTAAGTTACCTCCAAATTTGTGGTGTTTTAGAATCCCTCTCTCCTCATACCTTCTAAATTATATTCAAATAAACATAAACATCAAATCCCCTATAGAGCACAAGTTTTTAATCCCTCCAACTAAACACAACCCTAAATATCTAAATCTCATAAATTTCATTTTTTGATTGTTTAGACTTGGAGCTTTATATCTTTTATATAAACCTTCAAAGGTGTTAGTGATTAGTTATAAGGAGAATCTAAATTGAATCTCAAAATCTTATTTTTTGCCTAAAAATGGGGCTTCAACTTATTCTCATATTAGTTACAAGTCAAAATCCAAGATTGAGCCTCCAAATACCTCACCCAACCCAATGCCTTTGAAGGTAATTTTAAAAATATTGTGGTTCAAATGAGGATTAAAGCCATTTTTTATCATTTACTTAGACCCAATGTTCATTTCTGTCGATATACAACCAACAAATTGTCTATTACGGTCCATGTATATTAATTTTTTTTTGTTAATTTTCATCCATGTTGCTAACATGGCAATCAACTAGGATATGACTTGAAATGCGGTTAATTCTTTATTGGTTTCATTGCTTGTGTGGCAGTGTTGGGAAACATAAAAACACATGTGACCTGTTGACGTGGACTAATATACCACGTCAGCATAAATTTTTTTAAAAAAAATTTCTACCATACTAACGTGGGTTGTCTTGCATACATAACATGTTAATGTGGTCTTTTTTTGCCATATCAACATACCTTTTATTGTTGAATGTTGACATGGTAATTTTTATTCCCAAGACCTTTTGGTGGGGCTTGTATTAACTGATGTGGCATGCTGATGTGGAGGTGAAAACAATCAAGTTTTTAAAAGGGGAGCCCTACCATAAATTTTTTGACAAGCTAACGTGGGTTGGCTTGCTAACGTCAGCATGCCATGTTAAATTAGCAAAACAAACCTTGTCATCATTGTAGAAAATTTATGTTGTCGTGGCACACCCGTCCATATCAGCAAGCCATATGTGTCGCCATGTTTATCAACCTTGCCACAAGCGAAAAAAAAACACACAAGCAATAAAAAATTAATTATATTTCAAATATATGCTAGTTGGCCGCCAAGTTAGTGATGATAATGAAAATGAATAATAAAAATCAATGTACAAGTACCATAACAAACAATTTGGATGTACATGGATGAAATTCAACATCAAATTATTAACTACAGGGACAAAAAATGCATCTCCACCTTAAGATATAATTAAATCCAAACAACTAACAAAAATATTATATTTTGACTTGCAAAAGTTTTCAATACCTTCAACCAAGGACACCTGTAATACTAATTTGAATATGAATTTTGAATGTCATTTGTACAAGTTAGATGGCTACCATCCAACATAAAAGAATTATATGCAATATAAATGTTATTTTAAAATTATTTTGCACTAATTTTGATATCATATTACATAAAGCTTTTTATCCACAACTAAAAAAAATATATTAATAGACTCAATTCTACATACACATTTTTATTTTTATAATGCGATATATAGCTGATAATTATCTAATTAAAGTAACAAAAAAGAAATATTTAGGGATCTCATGAAATTAATCTTTAAATCCTAACAAGACTCCTGACTACAAAGGAAAAGACAACATGGCTTATAAATAAATCATTCGGAAGAAATTAGTTGTAGAGGGGTTCAGAATTAGGGGCGATGTTGGAGATCAATGGTCTGATTTATCAGGAGATTGTGCTTGAGAATGTGTCTTTAAGCTTCCAAATCCCATCTATATTATCCTTTAATGGAAACTAATAAACCCAGATTTCGCCCTCCACATGTCAGCGCCTAGACATCCCCCATTAGTGCAGCACGGGCCTCGAGAGGAGCCGTCATGGCGTCCTTCCTCTAATACCACACCCCAAGGACAAGCGAGAGGGATACGCCCCCTTTCATCATGTTCAAGACAGGGGCCCAAATCCCAAAAAGCTCCAAGAGCACAAAAGGAAAGGAGGCCCCAAAGAGAGGAGTAAGTTCATTTTGAAACATACTGAGACTAGGATTCCTCTGAGAAAAGAGGCTCTCTTCTTCTTCCTCGACAAGCGGCCAACTAACTTGACCGTCAGAGAGGGCTTGGGCAACATCCCCCACCCCCCCTCTCACCGGTGATTTGTTCTTGTCCCATTTCAGGTGGATTCTCTCAGGGAGACACCTTCAAAGTCTTCTTCTCCAGAAGGAGGCATTCAGTTGGCCTAAGCTGGAATCAACTCCAAGGAGAACTAGTTTTCTGGTTAACAGAAACAATTAATGCAATGATGATCATTTAATATATTGTTATTTTATTTAGTATTTATATAATCTTATACTATGTAAAAAATACTTGTCATTGTTTATTTGACCTAAGGGGAGCCTTAGCGCAATGGTGAAGTTTTTGCCTTATGACTTGGAGGTCACGGAATCAATTCATGGAAACAACCTCTTGCTTTAAAGGAGGGTAAGGTTCTGTACAATAAACTCAAGTGGTCCGGCTTTTCTCCGAACCCCACACAATGCGGGAGCTTTGTAGCACCGAGCTGCCCTTTATTGTTTATTTGACCTCCAAATTTGGAACTCAAAATTTTGTTTTTTTTTAACCAACCAAATTAATATTAATAAATCATTAAAGTTCAAAATATATATAAGTATTTTCATGGGTATGCAACAACTATAAGGGATGTACACCATTGTTAAACGGAGCCTTAACCTCACTATGGAGGATTTAGTCCCAAGACTCCCGAGAGCAGACTTTTGAGGAGTGAACCGACCACTACTAAAGGGAGCAGAGGCACCCCTTGTAACTTACCCCTTGTTTGGTTGGAGGTTTTGGAGGGGTGAGGAGGGATTTGGGGTTTTTCTGTGTTTGGTTGGGGATGTGTGTAAAATCCATGGAATTTTTTTTTTTAGGAAATAAATATTTTATTATTTCCTTGAGAAATATATTAACATATTTAAGTCCCGTGATTAGTGTTGATGGGGGATTAAATGATTTAGTTAATTTAAATGGAAATTAAATTAAAATGGGGTCTGGAGGGACCTAATGGTAATTTCCGTAAGATGAAGGGACCTTAAAGAAGTTTCCCCTCTCTCAGCATAAGGATACAGCTGTAAAATAAATAAATTCTGGGACTTCAAGAAAATTGCTCTAATAAGTGATAGTTGAGCGGCTGTGATCGCTTGATCTCTGTGGGAGCAGATCGCGAGAAGAGAAGGAGAGCCACGGTGGAGCCACGTGTCGTGCTCAGAGGGAATCATCAGTTGAGATGGCCTGATCTCGAGAAGGAGAAGTAGTAATCTGGGCCACACGAACGCAAAATGATCTCAATCGTTCATCGAGATCTCTCGCTCAAACTCGGAGCATGGGAATAAATCCCAGCCGTTAACGCTAATTAAATCGTGGCCTTTGATCTGGAGATGTGAACGTATTCGAGGCTAAATGAAGGGGTGGATTTCCAGATGCAAGAAAGGCCATTGATCTCGATGGGAAGTGTGATCCCGAGGGTGAATCTCAGGCGGCTGAGAAACGCCCGACCTCTCGACCGACTGCTTGCGCATCATGCGTCGGCGTTTCATATGGTAGAGAGGAAGGTCTGGCGTCTCACGACCATCATCACTGCGAGCAGCCGAAGAGCCTCCTCCCACCCCGAGCTCTATAAAAAGGGAGTTCCTGTTCCTACAACTCACAGCACCGTGGAGGAGAAGAAGCTCGCCGCAGGCGGCTGACTTGACCAGGCCGGCTCGCGGATTGCAGGCAGTGAAGGCCGTGGTGAAGAGGACTGGCGAGACAGAGGAAGTAGAAGAAAGCCGTGTTTCGTTTACCGTCGGACCAGCTCGTCGGAAGTCAGCAAAGGACTCACCAGGTTCCGGTGAGCTCGCTGGGAGGACTGATCCGACAGTCCCTCGTCCACGACTACACGGTAAGCTCCTCTTTCCTTCGTAGTTTATAAAATAGTGTTGCATGCACCTTGCCGACGTGAAGAAAATGTCGGGGAGGATGGGGGGGAGCGGGAGCTCGGCCGGAAATCTCCAAATAGCGAGACCGGTAGCTTCCGGAGATGCCAAACAGGTGTGTGGATCCAACGCCGAGCTCTTGGCTCTGGAAGAGCTCCGCCTGGCTTCGCCAACCGAGCTCTGCAGGAGTTGAGGGCAGCCTTGATAGAGAGAGAAAGTAATGAAGAAGAAGAAGAAGGGTAAATAAAAAATAAAATAAAATAAAATAATAAATAAAGTTATTGTTTTAATTAAACAATAACTTAGGGGTTTTGATTAAACAAATAGAATAACTTATTAGTGTGACACATTATATATTAAGGTGGTATGATAATGTGACAAAATATTGATTAATCAATTCATATATATATGTATATGTTTTTCTCTCTTGGACTAGGATACTAGTTAATTATTGTGACAAATATTTTTGGATAAATTATTAGCTGATTATTTATAGAAGTGTGACATTAGCTTAAAAATTATTTGGTTTAATTAGCTAGTGTGACATAATATTTATAATTTTCTCTTGGGTTAAAATATTAGCTAATCATTGTGACAAATAGAATTAGCTAGATGAGATAATAAAATTTGAAACTATAGCAAAGTGACAATTATTTTTGGATAATTGTTAGTATAGTTTTGTGACAATTAAAGTATTTGATTGTTTACCATAGTAGAATTATTTTTGAAGCATTGTTAGTGTAACAAAAATCCAATTGATTATTTAAAATAATCAAGATAATTATGAAAGGAAATTTAGCTATGGTAATGGTAGATGATAGATTCTTATGGCAACGTGAAATTGATCTAATTAAACTAATCTAGCTAAATAGATTAGTTGGATATTGGTGTCAGTAAATGGTTTCGGGTTAGACTAAACCACTTTGGGCTTGGATCTAACCTAATTGTCAAGTTGGATTAATCATCATGAAAAGAAATAAGATTAAGTTGATTGTTTAGCATGATTAAAATTTATTTAGTAAAGTTACCAAACATTTTAATGAGAATTATTTTAAAGAACCAATAATTAAAGAATTGAGTCCAATGGTTTTGAGGCCCAATGGGTTGGGCTCAAATGATACACTAGAGCGAATCTTATTATTAACTAATAATAAAATACAGGACCAGGGCAAGGGATCCTAGTAATATGGTCGGGCCTTAAACCTTAGGGTCATAGCGACTCAAATGACCAAAATGCCCTTCAAGGGACTAAGGTCAAGTAAAATGGTGCAATGGCCTTGGAACGGGCCCAACTCAACCAGAGTGACTTGAAATGACTAAATAAAGTTTGGACACGACAAGTAGACTAAAGTTGACCAACTTTGACCAAGCTGGGTTCAAGGTCAACTAAAGGACATGGAAACAAGGGATAAGGACCAATAACCTGAGAGATGGTCCTTAGGACCCGTTAGTGGGCCTAAGCCCAACAAGAACGGTGAACATGCATGTAAAACTAGAAGCTTGTTGAAAACTTGATTCTAATAAGGGTCTATGTATGCCAGATACTCTCGGGGGAGACGTAGGGCATTCCAAAGGATTCTAGAAAGACATTTAGTCTCACCAGGAGGTAAGTACTTTTGCCTACTACCTCACTCTACGGAGTGTTCTTGACTTTTGTTATGTCTGTTCTTGTAAGTGCACTTGCCTTGTTCCTACCCTATTTCGGGCTTTATTTGGACTTGATGTTACTTTTATTTTAATGATGACATACATGCATCCCTGTCTATTTCTAGATTCCTATTAAGCATGTATGATTTGTTTACGGGATGTTGGTATCCACATGCATTTGTGGTCTCTTGCGGGACTCGGTGGGCGTGGGGGCTCCGATAGGGAAGTGTTAGGGGACGGGACCCCGGCATTTCTGCCTTTTGCCTTGAGGCCGAATCTCTGAAGGTCTTACACATCGCTGGCATGGTACACTAACCGTGTTAGCACATCGTAGGAGAGGTAGTTCTACTGGGCACATTGCGGCCAGGAGGGTCAAGCGACCATCAAGGTCGTATTTACGACAAATAAATTTGGACATACTGGCCGGGAGTGAACCTTGAGTTCTCTTAAAACTCATTACAGTGCCCAAGGGCTTCTGTATCAGGGGTCGTACCTTTGATTTGTTTGTGGTAGACTCCCAGTACTACTTTGTTGGTATTATGATCTCGTTGGTTGACATATTTTTCTATTTGTGTCATTGTGACCTGCAAGGGTACTTACTGGGCTTTCCATTCGAAAGCTCATGTGTTTCACTTTTCCTCTTTTACAGATTTCGAGGTATAGGATGGAGAGGAGCCTGAGGGAGAACACCGGAAACCAAAGGTTTTAGGAGACTCCTTTATCTTTTACTTTATGAGCATTGTTGTTTGTAGGACCCGTATATGGACCAGACTGTTTTAGGGCCTATGGACCCTGTTGACTCTTTGTTCCTTGGAACTCGAGTTTATTTAATTTTATGAATTGTTATCTGCTTATCACACTATTAGGCCTTGTATTCGAGTTGAGTCTATCTTTACTTTAATACGACAGTGCATTGGCGTGCTTTCGAAGTCAGGAATGCAGGTTGAGATTACGATTGAGAGGGGGGAGGCAGGGTGACAAATCCCTCCAAACTCCTTATTTTTCACTCCCCCGAATCGGGGTTTTTTGGAGGGGTGGAAAAGTTTTTATTTTTAAAATTCCATCTAAGTCCTAGCTTTTATACTAGCTTTAATATAATTGATAATAATTAGTTTAATTTTAACTTTTATACTAATATAATTAATAATAATAAAATTTGTATTGTTTTAATAATTAATATTAATTAGTTTAATACTAACTTTTATACTAATATAATTAATAGTAATAAAATTTGTATTGGTTTAATAATTAGTATTAATTATACTTAAATTAATATAATTGATATTAATTAGTTTGATACTAGCTTTTATACTAATATAATTAATAGTAATAAAATTTGTATTGATTTAATAATTACTATTAATTATACTTAGATTAATATAATTAATAGATTTAATATAATTAATATTAATTAGTTTAATACTAGATTTTATACTAATATAAATAATAGTAATAAATTTGTATTGGTTTGATAATTATTATTAATTATACTTAAATTAATATAATTAATAGCTTTAGTATAATTGATATTAATTAGTTTAATACTAACTTTTATACTAATATAATTAATAGTAATAAAATTTGTATTGATTTAATAATTAATATTAATTATACTTAAATTCATATAGTTTTTAGCTTTAATATAATTAATATTAATTAGTATTAAATTAATAGTAATAATACGCATTACACTTTTCCTCACTTTTTCTCCAACCAAACATTATCATTATTTATTTCATACTAAAGGGCAAATTGATCAAATGCACATTACACTCCTTCTCACTCTTACTCATAACCAAATAAAAAAAAGATTCCTCCTTCTTATTCCCCCATTGAACCAAACATAAAATTTTTCAAAACCCTTCAAATCCCTCCCCTCCAAACCCCCCCTTTGAACCAAACAAGGGTGACCCCTACCTAATATACTCTATATGTAACTCCGTTTTAACATATTAATATATTTAAATTTCTAAGTTATCTTTGTGGTTTATCCACTTTAATAAAAAATTTAATAAATCATTATATTTATTATTAACAAATAAATTATTTATAACTTCGAATTCCTAAGTTATCTTTGAAAGGATTTAGTAATATTTATTCAAGTTTTGAAACACATTGATGTGTTTTTGGAGCTCAAATATATAGTTAAGTATTTTCATGGGTGTGTGAGGAAAAAAATTATCAAATTAGCAATGATTGTATTTTATTTAGTTTTTCCTAAAAAACTAGACATCTTCACTAAGTGCTAATTATGCTAATTATGTAAATATTGGATGTAGTTTAATTTGAAAATAATTTTAAAAATCTCTATAAATAAATGCATCTTGTTAGCAGATTAGAGATATCATAGTGTTAATTTCTATTCCTATTATTGGAAGTTGAATTCATTTTAATTATTTTTTAAAAAAATTAAGGAAATTATAACTTGATGCTTGCTTCTAAACTAATTTATTGTCATGTTTTTCTATAAAAAAAAAATGAATTTTGTTTTCTGAATAAAAAATCATTGATTTTAAGCATGGTAGCAGACAAACAAATTCTTGAGAATGAAAGTAAGAAATGATATGGTCAGTATTATTAAATGGGGAAAATATTATTTTAAAATTTTTTAAAAATTTAAAATTAGGAAAATTGAAATAAAAATAACTATTTCATGATTTAAAAATCTTGACTATCAAATAAATTTTAAAATTTTATTTAGAGATTCACAATAATATCTATAATATAATCAAATAATTTCAATAACTACTCATGAAAAGTCAATTAAATGACCCAAAGCTTTGTTATTTTTGTTAATCATAGGGGATCTACTGTGATATTATTTATATTATTATATAGACCAGATCTCAAATTATCAAAAATGAGATTTTGATTTATATATTCATATGAATATTTATTTATTTGATGAACGTGGATAACTCACCTAATAACCTCCCTCAAACTTAAATCAATCAAATCAATTTAGTGACTTTTACACATTGAACTCTTCTTATGAGCATATTAAGTCTTCCAAACGTTGTGTGGGCTAATATTCAATACAATATGTGTTGGAAGTTTTGGTGCTTGAATTTGATTTTAGCCTGACATCACAAGCAAGAACAAGATTAATTCAACGATAAATGCGTTCAACTACTTATGGGACCTCCAAAGAAAACACAGTGGAGTGAAGGAAGCAACATCTTAAAAGTCTATTAAATAAAGGAGCTTCCCATGTGGGTGGGACACACTATACAGTAATTAATAGTCTCATATTAATCAATCAAATAAGTTTGAATTTCAATAATATAAACCCTAGGTTTTCCTTCATAAAATACCAATCTAAGACATCATATTTCTGGGAGGGCATTGGCCACACCAAGGATACAACACTAACATTATGGTTAAAGTGAGAAATAGAAGATCAACTAACCTGTGGTGGGATAGGTGGATAGGGGGACAAGCGTTGTGAACCATTTACCTCGATATTGTTGGATTAATGGTAAGTAACCACATTAACATGGAAAAAGCCAGAAGCAAGTTAAGATAGGGGATCCCTTTCCTGATGTTTGCCGCTAAGTTGTAATGGCGATGAGCAATTAACCGCCATAGCAATAGCACTAGGGGAGACTTCACTAGAGCTATCGTAAGCCATGAGGAATTGACACTAACCCTCCCCAAAAAAGGTTCAAGGTGAAATCACTTTATCTCTTCCTAGAAGATCGAGACCTAATGAGCAATTGCAAAGAGATTTTTGGAAACACCCTTGCCCAAATAAGACCAAAATCTTTGCTTGGTTCGCATGAGATAACAAACTCACGATCCTTGATAACCTGGCAAAGAGAAGATAGAGAGAGAACATATCACACATCTCCTCACGTAATGCCCCTACTCAGAACGCATTTGAGCACAGCACGACCAATTATTTGAAATAGGGAGCATACCCATCTAGATACGAGATTTGTGGGGTGATAACACAATCCAAAAACGGGTAGACAATGAGTAAAGACTCAGATGGAGTTTGACAGTAATGGCAATCACCTAGAGCATATACAGAGAAAGGAACCAAAGATGTTTTTATGATAAACACAACATTTCACAAAAACCATCGGGGATATTAATTTTCTAATGTTTTTCTGGTTTGTTATTATGCAAGTGTCAAGAGGAGAACGCTGGTGGCACTGAAGTCAATAGCAAAAAGAAGCTTGACATTCACTCGAGATGAAATAGACACATCATCGAGAGACAATTTTGAGGACACAACTTCAGAACAAGAAAACACCGGCTAGGGAGGGATATTAGACTGAGAAAAAGTCTCTAGGGCCAATCAAGGTCCCCGGGGAACCACGTAGGTATTCTTTAAACTTTTACTATTTTATTAATAAACGGGAACCACTTAGGTGATACGTAAACTTTTACTATCTTATTAATAAACGTGGTTTTCCTCCACCTTTCCAAGAAAAAACTCTCAAATGATTATTTACGTTGGTTTTTTAATGTAGAATGTTATAAATTTTGATATTTGAAAGCTTGCATTTGTAAAGTTTCTATTTATATAATTTCAAATTCTTATGTATATCACCGTAAGCTAAATTATTTAGTTTTATAATAGTATTTATTTATTTGGCATATATCCACAATTTAAACATAAAGTTAATCTTATTCTTTGAAATGAATAGGAGAGTGAAGCAGCAATCCAGAATTTTGAATTTTGCAAATATATCCTTTCTATTTTTTTTTTTTTTTTTTTGATTAAGAGCTGAAAGTAGCTAAATGTCAAGTACAAAATTTCCTAATTGAATCCAAGAGTTCTTCAAGCCAGGCAGGGGCCTGAGTTGGGTCATATAGTTGGAGAAGATCTCCTCTTTTAGCCATCTTAGCAAGATGATCAACAGCAGCATTGTCTTCCCTAGGGATGTGTTGGATATCCCATCTGTCTAACTCCTGTAGTTTCTCCTTGCATTTCAATGTGAGTGCTTGTGTTCTCCAATTGATGTCCTCCCTGTTCTGTTGCAGCATCCTAGTGATGTGGAGATTGTCAATGAAGATTCTTGCAGACTTGCTTCCAATTCTGATCAGGGCCTCAAGACCGTCTATCAATGCTTTCAGTTCGCCCTCCAATGCAGACCTAGCCTGATTTTCCATAGCACCTGCAAAACAAAGAGTGCCAAATTGAGACAATATGATCACTCCACTCCCAGCTTTAAGCTCACCTGGTTTCCAAGAGGTGTCAGAAAAAAGAGTGTGCTGAAACATCTCTTTGTGCCATGTTCTCTGGTTTTTGAGAATCATTTCCTGATTCTGTGTCTGATGTTGTATGAATTCCTCAGTTAGGGAGATAGCCCTGATGGCTAATGTTCTTGGGTCTAACTTGGTTTTATTGAATATGAGATTGCATCTGTTCTTCCACAATAACCATAATACTTGAGCAATCAATGTGGTTTCCTGTTTTGTGAGTGTATGTCTGCCCAATCTTCTCCCATGCATCCACTCTCCATTGAGGAGCTCATCTGGTTCATTGATCCAGTTCTTCAAATAACCTTGGGCTTGGACCTCCTCCCAGACCAATCTAGCCCACCTGCATTGAGAAAAAAGATGTACCAAGGTCTCTGCACACAAATTGCAGAGCTCACATGGCTGGTTAGGACCCAGATTGATTGTATATAGATAATACTTTGTAGGTAATCTCTTGTGAAGGAACTTCCACAGAAAAGTCTTAATTCTGGGAATGATACTTAGTTTCCACATTGCTTGCCATCCATCCCATGGGGGTTCAGGATCAAATTGATTCAGTTGCTCATACACAGCAGCATTGAGTGTTTTTGACCCTGTTCCTGGCATCCATTCCCAGCTGCTTGGCTGATCAGTGGAATTGATTTCTTTGCTGCATAAGATGTCAGTAATGCATTGGGGGAAAATATCAGATAACAATTCCCAATCCCAGTCCCCATCAAGCATTAAGTTCTGGACAGTGATGCTTGTTAAGTCAAAATCTATGTTGTAAAAAGTGGGTTTAAATCTTATAGGAATATTGAACAACCATGGATGCAGATATATAGAATCAGAAGTATTGATGGATTTTGTTGACAGATATCCCTTAACTACTTTGGCTGTGTGTATGAGAGACTGGTGTAAATAAGATGTTGACTTCCCTGTTTTGTTCTCACCCCAAAGTTGGAAACAACCATATTTGTGTATAGCTAGCTGGATCCAAGTCTTATCCCTATAATTCATAAGGTCTAAAAGATGTTTTGTCATCAAAGAGTGTTTCATGGTTTTCAAACATTTGATTCCCAATCCACCCTCAGCCTTATCTTTGGAGATGGTTCTCCAATTGACTAGATGGATGCCCTTTCCATTGCCAGCTTTCCAAATGAAAGCCCTAATCGATTTGGAAATTTGGTCAAGTATTCCATCTGGAATGGCATAGGTATTTAGGCTATAAACTGGAAGAGAAGTGATTACAGAGTTAATCAAGGTTACTTTGCCAGCCAAAGACAAGTGTAAGGTTTGCCAGTGTGCAAGTTTTTTCTCAACCTGTTCTATAAGAGAATTGAAGTGTGATTTTTTCAGTCTGTGTGGAGATATCAAGCTCCCTAAATACTTCAATGGAAAATTGCCAACTCTAAACTGTAAAATGTTCACAATTGAAGATTTAAGCTTGTGATTCAGCCAAGAAGGGAATAGGACCTCAGATTTACTAAGGTTAGCTCTCTGTCCAGTGATTTCAGAATAGATGCTAAGGCATAAATGAAGGGATCTGGACTCTTTTCTGGTAGCCCTGCAGTATACTATTAAATCATCAGCATATAGAGTATGATTAATGAAGGTATTTGGGCTCAGTGGAATACCCCTAAGTGTTTTCATTTCCTCTGCCTTATTTAGAATTTTTGTAAGTACTTGTGCTACTAAAACAAAGAGATAAGGGGATATGGGGTCTCCCTGCCTTATGCCTGATTGGGGCTTGATGTACTCACCAATCCTCCCATTAATGATGAAAGCAATGGAGGATGTTTCAATGCATGCCTTGATCCAAATAATCCATTTCGTTGGGAAATTCATTTTGGTTAGCACGGCAAGAATTGCATCCCATCTCATGATATCATAGGCTTTTTCCATGTCAATTTTGATCATCATCATTGGGTGGGATTTGGAATCATTTTCAAGTGTGTGGGCAATTTCCTGGGCTAATAAAATGTTATCTGAGATGTTCCTACCCCTAATGAAAGCATTCTGTTCTTTGCCAATCAGTGAAGGTAAGATCTCCCTAATTCTGTTTGTTAGAATCTTTGTTATGATCTTATAGTTGACATTGCATAAAGCAATAGGCCTGTAATCTTGTACAACTTGGGGATTCTTCTTTTTAGGGATCAAAGTTATCAATGTTTGGTTCCAACTGTTGGGTAGGTGTCCATGATCAAAAAAATATTCTATGGCTTCAATTATGGAGTCCCCAATGATATGCCAAAAAGCTAAGAAAAATTCTACAGTGAAACCATTAGGACCAGGAGCCTTACCATGTGCCATTGATTTGAGAGTGGTGTATATCTCTAACCTGTTGACTGGTCTGATGAGTGAATTTCTTTGTTCTTCTGTTAAGACAGGAAGGTCTCCAGGCAGGGCCTCTATAGTTTTTTCCAAGTTGTTTGCAGTGGTACCCTGCCAAAGCTTGGAATAAAAGTTAGAGAAACAAGAGTAAATATCATTAGGGTCAGTTGCTATGTTTCCTTGTTCATCCTTAATTTGAAGAATCTTGTTGTTCCTTCTATGACTCCTAGCCAATTGATGAAAGTACTTTGAGTTGTGATCACCATTATTTAACCAATTGGCTCTTGATTTCTGAACCCAAAAGTTGGTGTTCAGTCTTAATAGTGCTTGATGTTGATTATATAGACTTCTTAGCTTATTGTAAGTCATTTCTTCAAGTGGGTTATCATCTTGAAATTCTATTTCTTCTAATGTTTCAATTTCTTTTTCAATGCATCTAATCCTCTGTTCCAACCCTTGAGTTGTAGAAGAACAGTTTTTGATCAATTGATACCTTAGTTTATGAAACTTATGACTAGTTGCATGAAGGGGATTCCCAGATGAGTGAGGTCCCCAGGATGCTTGGACTGTTCTGCGACATTCCTCAGTATTAATCCAGTTTATATCAAACTTGAAGAGTCTGGCACCTCTATTGTATTTGGGATTGATACTTAATAATAGGGGTTTATGGTCGGACTGGCATCTAGCTAGATGCTCAATATGATAAGACCCTATGCTATCATGCCAGTGTTCATTTGCAAGAATCCTATCTAACCGAGCCCAACACCTGGCCAAGCCTTTTTGGTTGTTGCACCAGGTATATGGTGCCCCAGAATAATTAAGTTCATGAAGATTGTTATGAGTAAGGAAATCATTGAAGTACCTGGATTTTGTTTCAGATGTATAATTAATAGTTCCTCTGAAGTTTTTCCTCTCTTCATTGCTGCATACCGCATTGAAATCACCAAGGAGAAGCCAAGGAAAGGGGATAGTTGCCATGTTGGCTAAACCCCTCCATACTTCCTTTTGTTTTGTAACAGTCTGGCTGTTGTATACTATCGATACTAGACATGGTTTAGTATCATAAGTAGAGATAGCAAGGTGAAGTACATACCTGTTTTGCGCAAGAGGAGTGACCATACCGATCTCTTTCCTCCATAGGGCAATTATCCCTCCCGAGAAGCCTATAGAGGGAATTGCTGCCCAGTGCCAGTGCTTCTTAAATCTTCTACAGAATGTTTCCAGTCTTGGTCTGTCTGCTCTTGTCTCCACCAAGCAAATTAAAGAAAGCTTCAATGTCCTGATAAAGGTTAAAATTCTACTGACAGTATCTGCACCAGATACCCCCCTACAATTCCATAATAGGACTTTCATCAAGAAACTTGGAAGTTATGTGTTGAGTGGTCCTCCGCATCAGCGATCCGACCTTTCTTCTGAACTTGAGTTTCGGCTGTTGAAATTCTTTTGCTACCATATCTGTCCCCTCTGTATAATTCTCCAACCTCTAATTCCATTCTCTCTCCTGGGTCTGGGGGTTCCTCCTTGTCAAACATTTCTACTTCCCCTTGTCTCTCCTCTCCAGGATCAGGGGGCTCCATATCATCCATAAGGTCCAGGTCTCTGCGTTCTACCTCTCCTGGAGTTCCAAGAGTGTTAGAGACACATAAGACTAGGGCCGTATGATTCTGCTCCATGGTAGCCTTCTCTAGATTTTCTTTGAGTTGGGGACACTGTAGATAGGGATGTTTAGATCTGATCTTCTGGTTGTCAGGAAGAACAGAAGAATAAAGTTCCAGTGCTTCCCCCTGTTGCCCCTCAAGATACATGTGCCTTTCTGGTGTCGAGTCAGACCGTAGGGTTTGAGATTGTCGGTCTCCCCTGGACACACTGCCATTTCCACCCCCTCGTCTGGCCTCTGAGATGTGACGAGGGCGGTGAGGTGCCGGTTCAGCATTTGAGTACCCTTGATAAGAATTTTGCCTCGATCCTCCCCTTTGAGCTATGCCTCGACCCCCGCGACCTCCACGCTGACCTCCAGCTGAGTTTCGGATAGATTTGGTGTACGTGTCCTTCATCAGTGGTTCCTCTTGTACTTCCGGTCCCTCCTGATCGTCGGTTGAGAGCACTTCCCAACGGTCGACTGTAGCAAGTTCCTCACGTGGATAGCGTGTGGTCTTCATCTTCATCGTTTCCATGGCCCGAGACCTACCTCCGGTGACCGGCGGCCTCCCTCTATTTGATTTATGTTGAACTGTCATCCATGTGCCAAAATCTGGGCTTTTCTTATCAGTCTCCTTCCTTGTTGGATTAGTCCACTCTTCCATATGGGGTCCTGTATTCCGCTCCGAGGTGCCGGCTTCCTCGACGACAGCTTCCTTCCCTTTCGGGTTAAGGTTTTGTTGTCCGGTGCCGGTTTCCTCTGAACGACACCCAGTAACCCCTGTTCTGCAGTTCTCTGCTCCATGCCCAACGATTCCACACTTGTAGCAAAATACAGGCAATCTTTCGTATAATACTGGGACAAAACACTTCGATCTTCCCGAATTAACCCACACCCCTCGTTCCAGAGGAAGACTCAGGTCGATTTCAATGCAAACCCGAGATTCAAAGGGAGTGGGAACTAGCAATTCCTCAGGAATGAGATTCTCTCTTGTGAAAGATTTTTTTATTTATTTTTATAAATGATACTGTAAACATTTTCAGTTTTCTTATTTTATTTGTAATTTCTTTCAAAGGTCATATTTATAATTAATATACTATTATATATTTATAAATATGTATTCAAATTAGAACCATGCAGTAACGAAATAGATTAAATAAATACATGAATAAATAATTAAAATATTATCATTTTATGAAAATAGTTTAACATTTCATGATATAAATGAATAATATCTAATTGGTAAAAAGTACATAAAAATCTGAAGTTATATGACACATGAGATTTTTATAAGGGTGTTTGTGTAAAAATACTTTTCTATGGTTAAAAACAGCTGTCAGAAATTTATTAAACCTAACAAGTTGAAGGGACAAGCAACCACCCAACATAAACCACATTGATGAACAAAATCACTCAATACTGCCATTATATTCATATTCAATAGAAATCAAACAAAAACACAACATTCAAACACATGTTTTTTATTTTTTATTTTTGATTAAAGTGGATAAATCACATTCTTTTATTCAATGTTTAGAAGAGGTTACATTGATGCTCAAAATTGAGCTCCCCAAATTGTTTCTCTGTCCAGGGTTCCCTGGGATTCCCAATCACAATTACGTGGTGCTGATGGTGGTCCCCTCCTGTAGAGTCAACCGCAGAGAGCCCTCTTCGAAGTCGTCCCCATTGGTTGGCGGCACTCGAGGTTGGCTTGCATGAATAGAGGACAGGGAGCTTTGGACGATGGCCGTTAGGGAGCCTAGCTTCTGCTTCATGTCGGCGTTGGCACCATCGATCCAAGATAGCAAGAGGAAAGCGATACCACGAATGATCCCAGAGCAAACGCGTTGTTTATTTTGGAAGCATCTTCGGTTACTTTCCAGCCAAATACTCCATGTTGTGGCCATAACTGCAAGATTCCATCCTCTACGCTCTTCCTTGGGCAGTTTCCCCCCAAGGCTGTGATGTCCCCAAAGCGCTTGAGTCGATCGGGGGCGGGTAGATAGGTTGAATAGCGGGCAAAAGTGTTCCCATATTTGTGTTGTAACCGAGCAACTTGTGAGGAGATGTTGTATCGTTTCTGTTTGCTCATTGCATAGGTAGCATAGGGTCCGGCTTCCTTTCCATTTGCGTTTAATAAGGTTGTCCAGGGTGAGTATTTTGTTGTCCTCGGCTAGCCATGCGAATAGTTGAATCTTCCTTGGGCACGGGAGCCACCATAGGTTGTTTGGGAACTAGCTCCGTACCCCCCATCCACCGCGAAATTGTAGAGGGATTTGACCGAGAATGCCCCGTTCCTCCCAAGATTCCAAACTCTGGTTTCCTGTCGATCCTCTTGTGTCATGGCGATTGCTTGCAGAAGCGCGTCCATCTCCCGCGCACCTTCCCTAGTCAGCGGCCCTTGTTTCAAACACATGTTATTTATTTATTTTGATAGCTTTATCTTGTCACGAAGAAAAGCCAAACCAAACACTTTGATAAATATATTAATTGGAGTTCTAAGACTTGATGATTGGATATGATGTAATAGCTTAGGCAAACAATTAGATTATAGATCATAAGCTAAACCACATTTATATATATTAGGGTTAAAGTCATTTTTGGTCCCTGAAAATAGGGCCAATGTTCATTTCCATCCAAAAAATTTAAAATTTGTTCAATACGGTCCACATCAGCATATACTGCCATTTATCACTCCATATCATCAAAATAACGACCTAAACATAATAATAAAAAGATTATATGCATTTCATTGGTATTCCACATGACCGCCACGTCAGCAATAGGGACTAAAAATGCTAAAATACGGAATATATAGGGACCCAAAATGTCAAAATATGCAATACATAGGGACCATATTGAACAAATTTTGAATTTTGGGATGGAAATAAATATTGGTCCCGTTTTCAGGGACCAAAAATAGCTTTACCCCTATATATTATTATTGGGGAAATCTGACCTTATATGTGACATGATCCCAAAGACTAAGGTATCATCAACAACCCACTAACTGAATGACGGTTAGGAAAGCTTCTTGAATACACCTAAGAGTTATGAACAAGCTTGTCCGAGACACTAGAAGGTTTCATCTGAGCTGGTTCTTGCTTGGCGCCCAAATAACTGCTTATTTGGCATCCAAGTCATCTATAACTATCTAATGCCCTCCCTAAAGATATAAAAGGGGATGAAGAGAAAGAGAATAAAGGGACTTCAACCCATTCTACAAGCTCTGATTCATAGAGATCTCTCTCTCCATCCCTGCTCATTCTCCCACTCTTTTAATCTATCCTTTCTCCCAATCTCTTTGAGAGAGATTTTTGAACTCTTCCTTCTCCACCTTGATCTGGTTCATTGACTTGATCTTGGAGAGTTTGGAGATAGTTCCTGGACCTTCCTTACAGGCCATCGTCGGAAGCAATCTTCACCCTCGGGAGACAATAACTAGCTTTGCCTAGGGATCAACTCCGGTCAAGGTCAACAGATAAAAAGGATTTGCTCTGGTGTTGGAGATAGAATTGGAGCGAGACACCAGTGATGGGTGGCCGGTGGGGTGAGAGTTCAGTTGGAAGGTTGAAGGCGTCTTGAAAAGACTCCACCAGGTAAAAGTGGAAAAAGTCTAGGGGCGAGCCAATTTCCTTGGAATAACAACGACACCCAAGTTAGTAATGAGATCACTAGTCTCTCCCTATTTGTCTCTCATGCGTGCCTCGAGCTTTGGTCCCTATCACACCACTTAACTGTCATCATGGTTCCTTGCCGTGCAGGTATCCCCATTTTTGTTCAAAGTGATTGTGGTCATACCCTACTATGGTGTCAGGGTGAAGGCCCTCAAGATGTGGGTTGTCTTTTCAAAGGGCGTAAGGGCATGGACACATGTACGCTTGGATATACCTGTATCACTAGCCCCCTTCCCCCAAAAGTTCTCAAGTCCTTTAGATCCTCGGTTCGGCCTGGCTGAAGTGGTCAACGAAGGTAGAGAGGTCGAGGTGTGGGGTCGAGGTGGAGAGATCCCGTCAGGAGTGGAATCCGTGGTGGATTCCTGGTTTGTCTTACGAGGCGTCGAGATCGAGGGACGAAGTTAGCAAGGATCCACCGAGATGCCACAATCGCTAAGGAAGAAATCACGCATCTATTCGAATGCCATGTTGAATTTATGAGTAGACGTGCTTCTCATCTTTTGAAGTGTTTTGCCTGAAAAGTCGAGAGGTGTGACTGCTGGGGTAATGATAGGGGCAGCTTTAGTAGGCCATGTGTTGTTCTCCTGTTGTGGCGCCATTTTAGGGATTGATCTAGAAAGTTGTCGTCGATCTTAGAGGATTAATCGGGGCCATCTAGGTCTATTTCGCATGTTCAAATAGGGTTATTGGGCTAGGGCTTCATCCTCATAGTGCTTATCTATCTTTTGAGGATCTTCCAAGAACTTCTCGGCTTTCGCTTAGAGCTCCTACAATTTTACATTTCTATCCTCAAGGTAATGGAGATCCCTCCTATAGTATCTAGGGCCAGGTCTTTTGCCTCCAGGCCGATGGACACTGGGGTAAGTTCTGTTAGTAGCATCCTTACCTACGGTGTGTGGGATCGAAAATACCCGCCTGACATCCTGTCTGCGAATAGACACCAGGCGACATATCGAATCACAAATGATTATTTTATTTATTTATTTATTTTATTGCGGGTTTTTTCATTCCTAATAGAGGCAAGCCTCTATTATTAATTACCTCAGACAAAGCCTTGGGAACCTCCGATTAAGGGCAAAAGTACGAGTAAAGGCAATGAATAAAGATAATCCATTTATTTACATATCATATTTTTATTACATATATTTATAATATATATATATATATGTACATCATTTATCTATATATATTTGATACGCCATCATTTGGGATTTGAATTTTATTGGCTGTCTCAAGATGCCTGCTTCGCCACCGCCTTGAGATTTGAACTATTTAGGATTTATGTTTGTGTCACGCCCCGACCCGGAGCCCGGGACCTCGAGTGCGTCAACAGACCGGCCGTATTTAAGCAGAGGAAAACTCAACTCAAATACAAGGCCTAAAAAGGTGATAAGCAGATAACAAAACTATAACATAATAGTAAACTCGAGTTCATAAGAACATAGAGTCATCAGGGTCAGTAGGCCCTATAATAGTCTGGCCCCTATACGGGTCCTACAAATAACAATGCTCATAAAGTAGAAAATAAAGGAGACTCCTAAACCTCTGATCTCCCTGTGTCCTCTCCTCAGGCTCCACTCCCTCCTAAACCTCGGAATCTGTAAAAGAGGAAAAAGTGAAACACATGAGCTTTCGAATGGAAAGCCCAGTAAGCACCCCTGCAGGTCACAAAGACATAAATAGGAAAATATATCATCCTATGAGGTCACAATACAACAATGTAATCCTAGGAGTCTACCAGAAGCAAATTACAGGTACGACCCCTGATACAGAATCCCTCGGGCTCTGTAATGAGTTTCAAGAGAACCCAAGGTTCACTCCCGGCCAGTATGTCCAGCTATTTGCTGTAAATACGACCTTTTTGGTCGTTCGACCCTCCGGTCACAGGTCGGTAGAACTACCTCTCCTACGTGTTAACATTGGGTGTACCATGCCCACTCGGCAGTAAGACCTCCGAGAGATTTGCCTCTCGGTATAAGGCATGTGAATGCCAGGGGGTCCTGTCCCTGAACATTCCTTTATTAGAGCTTCCCTAGCTCCACTGAGTCCGGGCAGTAGACCATAGCAAGCAGGGACACCAACGTCCCGAAACAAACATACATGCTCAACAGGAATCTAAAACAGATACAAATGGTATGTATGACAACAGCAAGGCATGAATTAAGAATACTTAGCAAGTCCAAGAAAAACCCGAAACCTGGTGGGAACTAGGCAAGTGTACTTACCTCCGGTTCGTTGGAACTAGATGTCCTTCTAGTCTTCTCTAGTGTGCCAATAACTCCCCGAGAGTATCTGGCATACATAGACCCTTATTAGAGTCAAGTTTTCAACAAGTTTCTATGTCCCTAGTTTCACATGCATGTCCAACGTTCTTATTGGGCTTAGGCCCACTAACGGGTCCTAAGGACCATCTCTCGGGTACTGCCCCTTTTTCCCCTATTTCCATGTCTTTTAGTTGACCTTGGACCTAACTGGGTTAAACCTAGTCAACTTTAGCCTATTTGACGAGTCCAACTCTTACTTAGTCATTTCAGTTGAGTTGGGCTAGTTGCAAGCCCCTTACGAAGTTTTTAGCTTGGTCTTAGCCCCTTGAAGGGCATTTTGGTCATTTGGCAACCTTTGACCATGAAGTTTAAGGTCCTACCTTGTTTAGGGCTTAATTAGTCCCTTTAAATTTATCTAGCTACCTTACTAAATATTTCCGTAATTAACCAAATATCCAAGTTCAAGAAAATTAATTTTTTTGTTACACTAGTAGCCACATAATCTTTTAATTATCATACTATCATAGTTATTTCCACAATAACATATTAGCCACCCCGAGAAGTTCCTTCCTTTACTATCTCAAGATGTGTACTACTTTGAGATTTGTATTTTATCGAATATCTCGAGATACGTGCCCCACTATCGTCTCGAGACTTGTAATATTTCAAAATTTGGGTTTTATCATGCCTCGATTATAACATCATAAAGAGGATGTTTGGACTTGATTCGAGCCATCTCAAGACTTTTTTTATCCCTTTTTCTTCTCTCCGTTTTTTTATTTCTTTTTTTTATACTTCTTTCCCTTTCTGCCCCTTTCCTCTTTCTCTCCTTTATTATTATTTTTAATTCATCTTGGTTTGACGCCTCTGTTTTTAATTTTATTTTTAATTTTATTTTTTTTTGCTTCCTCTGTTCCGCCTGGTTTTCTCTTATAGAAAATATTTCCTTCTTTTATCATTTTTTTTAAAAAGTCCTTCCCTCTCTCTTTTTTTAATCACATTTTTTTAATCTCCTTTTTCTCTCTCTTTTCTTATCTCTGTTTTTTTTTATCCCTTTTTTTATTTCATTTATTTTACTCTCGCTTATGGCTCCCGATTGGCTATAGCAACGACGTCCACAAGGGAGGCCTCGTCATTAGCGATAGCGGTGGGAGCAAGACCACAAGGGTGGCTCCGTCGTTAGCTGCAATGATGAGACTGTGATCCGTGCTGACGACAGGAACAATTCCACAAGGGGGTCTCCGTTGTTAGTGGCGGCTTCTTCTACGATATTATGGTCTATGAATGAACCTGAGCCTGTATGCTTCGGCAAAGCTATTAGAGACAGGGTCATGTTCACTTGTTCGACCGAGATTAATCGCACAACTTCATCTCCGCGCGGCGATAGCAGCATCAACACCGCCACGCTTTAGGGCGATGCTCCTCCTTCGGCGATGATGATGGTGGGGTATGAGATTTATTTGCTGGTGGAGTAGAATATGATTCAGGCGAAGAGAGAAACAGGAGAATGAGCTTCATTATGGATCCCTCTCTTCGATTCTCCCCTACGTCTCCCCTTTTTTTAAGAGGTCTCCCCTCCTCTATTTATAGATCCTCACAATCTAGACGATAAGGTTGAAATTTGAATTTTAATTTTAATCATTATGATATCATAATCTAGATAAGATCAAAATTTCGAATTTTAATTTTAATGATCATAATCTAGATTTAGGTATAACCTTGAATTTGAATTTTAATCATCATGAGATTATAATCTAAATAAAGATCAAAAATTTGAATTTTACTGATCATAATTTAGATTTAGGTATAACCTTGAATTTGAATTTTAACCATCAAGAGTCAGATCAAAATTTTAATTTTAATTTTAATGATCATTATCTAGATTTAGGTGTAACCTTGAATTTGAATTATAATCCAAATTAAGGTATAACCTTGAATTTAAATTTTAATAATCTAGATAGAAAAGATCAAAAGTTTGAATTTTAATATCATAATCTAGATAAGATCAAAACTTGAATTTAGATTTAATTCATTTTTTTTCTCAAGATTTGTGTTGTCTTGGGATGCGTATTTCGAGATTGCCTCAAGATTTATATTTTTGGTCCGCCTTCGGATTTGAGTCTTTAAGATACTTCAAGGTATATATTTCATTGGCACCCTTCAAATATTGGCACTTCAAGGTATATATTTCTTGAAGCAATGGGATCTGTATTTCTGAGATTGCCTCAAGATTTACATTCAAGTTTGAATTTTATATTTTTATTTTAAATTTAAAATATCTTAATTTCAAGATACTTCAAGGTATATATTTCATTGGCACCCTTCAAATATTGGCACTTGGTAATTTTAATGCATATGTATTTATGTATATGTATTTTTTTGACACAAACACGGTGAACTCGACCAGGTAATCGACTATTTCATCATTTCCTCACCTCTTTTTACCTGTAGAGTCCCTTCATCTTCGTAGCGGGCACACCCCCAGGGATGGGGAAATAGTAGCCTATGTAGATTCTTTGCACGCCGAACTCCGGCTTCCTTTTCTCCCTTTCGAGAGATTTTGACCTTCCATAGGGTTTGTCCATCTCAATTAGCCTCGAATTTGTAGTGAATCCTTTGCGGATTAGTTATGATCTTTCAACACTTCCGGCTATGAACCGACTATTCGTTGGTTTCTTGTTCTTGCTTTCATTGAGGTCCCACCCATCTTCTGGTTGGTACTATTTTTCTGCCTAGGGCAGTAGGTCTTTCCTAGGTCGAGCCTCATCTTCCATCCACTAGTTGAAAGATAAGTTTTTCTTTGTGTCCAGCACCTGAGCTTGGAGGGTTCCGACCTCTTACGAGTCCCCTAGGCTAAATACTACGTACGAGAACAAGCCGACGGTTGATGAGTTGGCATAACTGGTGGTTCTTAGCGATCTCTCTACCACCCCTCTTGACAGGTTGATAACCTTGGAGAATCTTCAGAAGCATGGTCTTTTCTTAGCCATGAGTAGGGGGTCTCCTATGTTCAGTTCTCGAAATAAGATTTGATGATGTACTAACGCGTAGTGTATTCGCAGGTAATAGGATGGAGTGTGACAACTTGGTCGTCTCTTTCTTGACTGAGGCTGGCACCACCCTTGGAGCTCTAATCCTGCGATTAACGTAGATGGGTAGGGAGGAGACTTGATCATGATAGGCTCGCCATCACGCGAGTCGCTGGTTATTGAAGCTCCTCACCCCGAGCCGACACAAGACGAGGCTTTTGTCGCCATGATGGTCGGCTTTGACCAACCGAGATTTGGGGGTCGGGGCCAGTGTTCCTCGGGGGATCGACATTGCAACCTCGGCTCAGACAAGGACTCCCACCCAAAAGGGTCGTCCTCCGTCCATGAGCTCCCAGGAAAGGACCCTGCTCAACGATGCGGTGGCGGCCTTTGAAGCCTTTGAGGCAATCCTCTCTAACGTTGTTGAGGTGGAGCTTTGGGGGCCTTAGGAGGGACGAGCTAGCACTCCAACTCTCACTGATCGAAATGATGGTAGGTGGTAGGTTATTTCTTGGCACGTGTCGAGGTCCTTATCTCCCGTTGCATGTCAGGTAATAAACTATGTTGTTTCTCGGTATAGGCTGATCTTTTTATAGATCATGTTGTGAGGCATCTTCGCGAGGAAGGTACTATGGTGAACCCTACTGGCAAGATTCTGAAGAAGAACGAGGCTGAGATCGCCTAACTAAAGGACAAGATTCACGAACTTCAGGTGGCGATGACAACCTCGGAGCTTGATAATTAAGGACCACGCTAAGCGTTAGTAAGAGCATTGCGCGGTTGCTCTGGCCTCTTCTCAGAGCTATGCCAACGAGCTCCTGACAAGGATCGAGCTCAGTGAGGAGGAAAAAATGAAGGACGTCCGAGGTATGGAGTCGATACTTGACCTTCTGAGCTCCTCGCGAAAAGTCAGCCAATAATTTGGAAGATAGTTAGGTTGGATGAGACCATCAAGACGCGGATGGATGAGGAGATGAATCATTACAAGGAATCTATAACTTGAGATATGGACATGAAGAACACGATAGAGTAGTACAATGACTCCACATCATTCCACCAATTTCTACGTGAGGAGTGCGACAAAGCTGCAAAAAAGGTTATAGACGACATCCGGGGTGGCAAGGAGTTCACTGGAGCTGTCAGGGCCAGGGCGAAGAACGGGTTAAATATTTTTCAAGAGCTCGTGAGTTCCTGATCCGACCTCAATCTTGCCGAAATTGATTACATAGAGGCTTTGAAGCTCTATGTCAAGATAAAGGAAGGAGCGGCGTCCTCGAGAGAAGGTGCCCTACCTGCCAAGGGGTCTCCGAGGAAGCTTTGTGGTGACGAGGCGAGCGAATCGTCATCACGTGATCCTCGGCCTTGAGCCATTTTTTTTAGTGTCTTTAATCTGTCGAAGTACCTTGTCGCCTTTGTGTTATCACTGCCAAGTGACATTTCTAAATGAAATGAATTATGTTACTTGGAATGTTTGTCTTTTCGCACATGCCTACCATGGTTCATGCTTCACCACCCTCAAGTAATCCCCCAGTGAATGCCTAAACCCACGGCTACACCTTATCCTTTGAGGATTTATGAACAAGACCTCTTCAACCGAGCTCACAATGGAGCTACTGAGGTTGATCCCTAAGAAGGGCACTCTACTAAGAGGGTGATGCACACACAAGGTGCACGACAAACTACCCACAAGTGTATGGGGTAGTTCAAGTAGTAAAGTGCCCAAGGATAGGGTTATCGAATCCACATGGACTGGAATACTAGTACTAACTATCCTTGCTATCTAGTCCAAAACTATGGAAGGAGTTGTGATTGATTGATTATCCTAAAAGGAAACTAACACGAACAATTGGCAGACTGTGACCAATCAGGGATAAAACATGGCATCTCAGATCACAATCCTCCTAGGATTCCTTTGTTAATAATAGAATTCTAAGTATTGGTTATCCATTGATTAATTCTTGGGAGTTTGACAATTGCACCATCTAGATGCCACATCCGATCTCTCGGTATGCAGATCGAATTCATTACTTATGCCTAGTTATAATCTAACTAAGAGAGATATGGATCTATGCATAAAGAGACACGCAAGTCGAAACCCTAAGCACGTATGTGATCTCTAGAATATAACGGGGTATATGACCATGGCTCGTGCAAAATACAATCACATAAATCAAGCACAGACTCACAAGAATCATCAATAAAGGAAAGCCAATAAATAAAAAAATCCAATTAATAAATAATCCTAGGGTTCATGTGTCTAAGGCACCATCGAAGGGGTTTAGCCTCTCATGCTAATGAAAACCATAACAGAAATACCGGAGAAAGACATAATTGAAAATATGGGGACTCCCTTGCTCGATGTCTACTACGCCTTCGACCTTCTTTGAAAACCTAGCCGTTGCTCGGAACTCCTGTTGAAGACTAATTTGCCAAAGTCCCCTAAATCTGTGCCTTCGGTGGGTTTATATAGAATTTTATCTGATTTGGTACAGGCATGTGCATCTAACGCACGACCGTGCAGGCTCCTGCGACTTGATCTTTACGTGTTGTGAAATCAGTGAGTTGCATGGGAGTGTGCACGACCGTACACAATTCCACTAAGGCCGTGCATATCTTTGTGAATGGCACTTTTAGCTTGTTTCATCCTGGTTTGTCCCGTTTCTCATTCCTTTTGCTCCGGGTACCTATTTTACCTGCTAAATCACAAAACAAACTCAGAGAAGCAAATATATATATATATATATATATAGGAATTGATGCGAAACAACGCGATAAGTGCATGAAAATATGATAGAAATCTATGTATAATTGTGCACTTATCAGAGGTTCCTTTGAGTTGGGGTCGAGTCAAGGCTGAGCTCGTGAAAGAGCTGCTGAGTCAAGGTCGAGCTTGTGAGAGGCTGCCGAGTCAAGGTCGAGTTCATGAAAGAGCTTCTTAGTCGAGGCCGAGCTCGAGGGCTCGACCCTTACAATGAGTGGACTTAATTTGAAAAAGAGAATGAGCTTCGGTGCTCTACCCTTATAGAAAAGGGACTTTAAAAAGAGTTCGAGAGTCGATGCTTGACCCTTATAGCAAAGGGAATTTAAAAAAGAGAAGAAGGGGATGGAGAGGATGGAGGAGCTTTATTTATTGAGAATACCATCTGAGGTGTTCAGAGTGGAAAGGCCTTTAAAGTTATCTCCCTTCCATGTTGGCAAGGTAGTAGGTCCCTGAGCGGACGACCACTTTTACAAGATATGACCCTTCAAGTTTGGAGTTAATTCATGGTTCTGCTTCTACTACCATGAAAGATGTTCTTCCGCAATAACATGTCTACAGGTTGAAAGATGAACTTCTTCACTTTGGAGTTGTAGAATCATCGAACCCCTTGTTGATGTGTAGCAACTCTGATAAAGGCAACGTTCCTCTTCTCCTCTAATAGGCTAAGCTCGGCCCGGAGCCCTCTATCGTTCGCCTCCTAATTAAACTCCGACATCTAGGGAGTCAATAATCTTACCTCGATTTGGCATAACTGCCTGTACTCCGAACGTTAGGCTGAAGGTCATTTCTCCTATTAGGGTTCGGCTGGTGGTATGGTGTGCCCATAAAGTGCTGTGGAGTTTTTCAACCAAGCTAGATCCGGCCTGCATCACCTGAGTTTTCAGGCCGTGCAAGGCGGTCCTCTTGGTGACTTTTACTTGGCCATTGACTTGGGGGTGTGTCACATATGTGAGCATGGCCTTAATGCTCAGCTTTGAACAAAAATTCTTAAAACCTTGGCCATCAAATTGGCACCCATTGTCGGTAATAAGGGGGCCGGGAATCCTAAACCTGGGTACGATAGATTTCCAAATGAAGCCCTGACATGCCCTTTCAAAAATAGTCGCCAATGACTCAACCTCTACCAATTTGGTAAAATAGTCGATGGCGACAATGAGGAATTTCAATAGTTTGACTGCCATCAGAAAGAGGCCAAGTATGTCAATCCCCAACATCGCAAACGGCCTCGCGTTGACAATAGATGTAAGCGGGGTGGTCAATCACCATTGTATCTTCAAGTGGCGCGATAGACTTCACATTTTTGGGTTAGTGCTATGGCATCCTTGACTAGGGTCAGCCAGTAGTGCCCATGTTGGAGGAGTTTATGGCTCAGGGCTTTCCCCCAAGGTGTTCTCTATAGATTCCTTTATGTACCTCATGGAGGGCATACTTCGCCTCAGACCGGCGCATGCATCTCAAATACGGCAGGGTATATAATCTCTTGTACATTTTCTCGCCCATGAGAACATAGTGTGCCAATTAACTTACCAATGATCTTTCAAGTTTCCTTAGGGTCGGCAGGTAACATACCATCTTGAAGGTAGTGTCAAATGGGGTCCATCCAACTAGGTTCCTACTAAACCTCTTGTACTTCTTGCTCTTGGGGGGTTTCAATGCTCTTGGTATCCAAATAATAAAGGTTGACGAGTTGATCGGCAATGTAAGTCCAAGGAGGAGGCGAAGCTTTGACAGGATCAACCACTTCATTCTCTCTGTAGGTGGAATCTTAACAATCAAGAAGTGTCTGAAAATCGACTCAAAACACTCAACAACAACATTATAACTGTCTTAAATATATTCCCAAGTCTCAAACTCCACACTCAGATATCTAACAACTAATTGGTAGTCGATGAAAGCTTGCGGTGTCGTGGACTTCTAGTCATCGGGCTAGCCGCATCCTGGCTATCAATGCCTCGTACTCCGCCTTATTGTTCCTAGCCTTAAATCACCTGAGCGTGGTCAAGGTTCTCTACCTTGAGGATGACTGCAGTACGAGGCCAACTTCTGAGCCATTCTCGATTGTCGATCCATCTGCATAAAGGGTCCATAGGTCAGGAGGCAGGACATTCGCCTCTTTCTTAGCATCATCATGGAAGTGGTCCTCAAGGTCTACCAATTCAACAATATAGTCGGCTAAGGCCTAGGCCTTGATGGTTGTATGAGGTCTATAACTTATGTCGTACTCCTCGAGTTCGATCGCCTACTTCATTAGCCTCCTTAACTCCTTAGGTTGTTCCATAACCTACTTCAAGGATTGGTCGGTAAGGACCATGACCTTGTACGCTTGGAAATACAGCCTTGGGTGGCAAGCCGAGGTGATGAGAGCATAGGCCAATTTCTTGAGAGGGAGATACTGAGACTTGGGGTCAGTTAGCACCTTGTTGGTCCTCTTGTAAAAGAACCGAGGTGATTGTAAAGGAGGTTGCAACCAGGTATATATAAAGTTCATTCCCAAATTGAGGCTTGACGAGTAGTAGAAGCGAATTGAGGTATTGCTTCAACTGCTAAAATCTTCTTCGCATTCCTCGGTCCACTCCATCCTGGGTGCTTATTAGAGGCCCTGAAAAAAGGCAGATTCTTCTCTCTCGACTTCGAAATAAAACATCTAAGGGCAGCTAACTGCCTGTTCAACTTTTGAATTTCCTTGATTATCTTCTGGGAGCTCATCTCTTGTATGGCCTTGATCTTCTCGGGGTTGGTCGTAATACCCCGTTGGGTTACTATAAATCCTAAAAACTACCCAGATCGAACTCTAAAGGTGAATTTTCTTGGATGAAGGTGCATCCCGTGAGCCCGGAGCATTTGGAAGGTCTCCTGTAGGTTGGCCACATGTTGATCGATCCTCTTGCTTTTCAAGAGGATGTCGTCCACATATGCTTCAATATTCGGTTATTTTACAATTTAGTCCTTATAATTTCACAAATTTATTTTTATCCCTCCCTCCTTTTTTTAGTGTATTATTTTTTTTGGGGGGTAAAGTGGATAAACCACTTCCTTTTATTTATAGTAGAAAAATAGTTACATAGGTGGACCCTTGTCAGGTCTAGTACAGGAGGGGTTGAGTACTCCTCTATTTAGGCCTATTAGAAAAGAAAAGAAGTTGAACCCATAAGGTGTCCTGGAAAGCCCTCCTCCATCCCTTCTTCTCTCCTCCCAAGAGTTCATTGTTCAGCCTGGGTATCTTCGAAGTCCCTGTCTGGTGGAGGCTGCTTGTCCTCTTCCTGGTGAATGCAAGACTTCTCTTTACTATCGTTTCCATCGCCACCAACCTTGGCCTCTTCGAAGTATGATCTGCATCAAACTAAGCCAATGTGAGGAAATCAATATCACGGATTGTTTTCGTGAAAACGAGGAGTTTATCAGGAAAGCATCTTCTATTGCGTTCCATCCACAGTGACCAGATGATGGCCATCGATAGCAGGCTCCATCCCATATGGGTTTTCTTGGGCAAGGAGTTAGCGAGTGATGTTTGACCCCAAATGTCTTATAAACGGGGGCAATTGCCAAGGTATGGTCCCATTCCAACCATATTTCCTTAAATTATCCAAGGTAAAGATTTTGTTATCCAACGCGAGCCAGGTAAAGGCTTTAGGCATCGTAGCTTCCAAAATTTTATCCCAAATTCAGATCGGGATCCTCCTTCCACTAAGAAGTGGTAATAAGAGTGTACTGTGAAGTTTCCTTGGGCGGTGAGCTTGGTAGCCTCCTATCCCGGGATCCGTTCTCGACACTACCTGCATTTTTCTAGTCATTGTTCAAGCTCTTCAGCTCACTTTGAGGAGCAAATTCCCTCTGCGAGGATTGGGGTGCCGTCGGCCGCTTGTTGTCTTATTTCCATTATTGTTGGTCTTGTACCTCGGGCCATGTCAAATAGAGAGGGGTATAGAGTACACGGTGCCTTTTGATCAATCCCGTTATTTGGCCAGAAGTAAATTGTACACCCCTCTCCTGCCTCGGCGATCAAATTGTGTAGTAGGCCCATCTGTTATTGGGTAATCCCCTTCCAGAAAAAGGATGCACGCGCCAGGGCTTGGGAATATGGGTTGAATTCTCATCCTCTAGAATACTGGTGCTTTAGTAATTGAGCACAGATGCTTACCTGTCCGGTGAGAAGTCGCCACCACCATTTACCCATCATTGCCGTATTAAAACCTTGTAGATTGATGATGCTCCATCCTTCAAGTTCCTTGGGTTTACACAAGCTCTCCCACTTGACGAGTCTGTAAGGCTTTTTGTTATCCTCGCTTCTCCACAAGAAGTCCATCCCGATTTGGTCGATTTGGTGGATTGTCCATTCCGGGGAGCCGGTAGATGGAGAGCCAAGAATTTGGGATCAATTTAGAAGGACTAAGTTGAGAGAGTGATTTGGACCCCCAAGGAGAGTAGCTTCCCTTTCCATGAGGATAGCCGAGCCTTGATTTTGGATATTAACTTTCTCCATTCATCCTTTTTGGGCTTGGAGCCCACAATTGGTAAGCCCAAGTAGTTAATGGGTAAAGTTCCAATGTTGCATCCCATAATTTGCCCAAGATCCTCAGGGGAGTAGGGGAGATCATTTTGATTGGGATGGCGACGCTCTTATGGTAATTGATCTTAAGACCAGAGATCCCCTCGTAGAGGAAGAATATCAGTTTCAGGACTCTGAGGTGTTCTAGGTCCCCTGAGCATAGGACTAGTAGATCATCTGCATATTGAAGGCTAGAGATTTCTTCCTCCTCTGTATTCCCATAGCGGACGCCTCTGAACAGATTAGCTCATGTGGCGTTTGCCATTAGTGTGCTGAAGACGTCTACAACTAGGACAAACAAGAGGGGGGGCAGAGGATCGCCTTGTCGCAAGCCCCTTTGGTGCAGAATATACCTGGTGGGTTTTCCGTTCAAGAGGAATTTGGCCTTAGAGGAATTGAGAATAAGCCTGATCCAGGAGATCCATCTCGGGCCAAATCCTCGAGCCTGGAGAATGTCTAGAAGAAATTCCCAATCTACCATATCGAAAGCTTTTTTTCAAAATCCACCTTAATTAGGGATCCATTAGTCCTTGTTTCAATCTATAAATAAGCTCCTCTGTGGTCACAATGTTGTCTTGTATTCATCTACCCTTAATAAATGCAGATTGTGAGTGGTCCACCATACTATTTATCACCGTCCCGAGTCTGTTGGTCAAAACCTTGGTGATGATCTTCATAGAGCAGTTAAGACAGCTGATCGGCAGAAAATCTGAGAGACCCAGTTTAGTCTCTCTAAGGAGGTGCGCCCTTGGTATAGATCATCGAATAGGGAGAGAATCTCCTTTTTGGTGATGCCTCATCCCTTTTGATAGATTGTCATGAGGAAGCCATCTGGCCCTGGGGCCTTGTCTTGGTTCAAGTCTCGTACTGCAATCCCGATTTCGGTCTCAGTAAAGGGGTCTTCCAAATGGGAGAGGTTCACCTGCTCCTTGTGGGCAAAAAACATGTTCCAGTCAGTAGTCAATCTGTATTGTCTTTTTGTACCAAATATCAGAGTGTAGTGTGCTTTAATAGCCAATGCAATGTTCTCTTGGTCTGATACTGTAGTACCATCGACTTGGATTTTGTGGATCTAGTTGCGGTTCCTTCTTTCATTAACTACAGCGTGGAAGAATTTGGTATTTAGGTCTCCTTCCTTCAGCCAGGTAACCCGGGATGGTTGTCGCAAGAGAGCTTCCTCGTTCCTGATGAAGTCATCATACTCCTTTTTAAGGGCTAGTTTGTTAGTCTCCTCTTCTGTGCTCAGAGTCGCTGTTTCCTCCTTTTGATCCAACCGTAGTATGATTTGAAGTAGCTCTCTCTTCCTAGTACCTTCTTGTAATCTTTTATGAGTGCTCCATTGCTTTAGTCGCTTTCTAAAAAGGGAAGCTTCTTTGCTAAAATGTATTCTCCACTACCTTCATAAAGTGCTCCTTCCCAGCAGTTCTTCATCATCTCCCAGAATCCTTTGGTGGTTGCCCATGATCTGTTGAATCGGAAAGGGAAACCTTGCCTAGTGTATAGGCCACATTCTAGCACGATTGGAGTGTGATCAGACCTGATCCTAGGTAATGCGGATTGCCATATATACTTGAGGAAATTCCCAGGGCCACGTGGCAGATAGAAAGAAGCGGTCCAACCGGGATGAGGAGAGGGGTTGTTGCGCCGTCCCGTCTGTGTATAATTTTGACCCATTAATGGGGGTCCCAGAGTTGAAGATCGCCTACCGGGCCAAGTCCCTTCTACTCTGTGGAATTACTAGTAGCCCTCAAGTATTGTCTTTATCTCGAGAGGGTGGCGCTGAAGTCTCCCCCTAAGATCCAAAATCCCTCCCCCCACCCCGCCCCCCACCCCCATCAAGTACAAATTTGTCAGAGTTCGGCCCTAGAATGCTTGCTTGAGATTACTACACATGTAATGTATAATCGAGGTGCACATCCAAACTTTTTTATTGGAGAGGTCCTCAAGTATAGCTATTATACTAAAGGTGTCTACGAAGCCATTAAGGAGGTTGAAGCGATTATTGCTCCAACCCATAAATATGCCCCCCTGGTGTTGTTTGCTTGGAAGACGAGCTTGGTGTCGTATATGGTACCTCCCAAGCTTCTCCAGATGTGGTTATCCACAGTGGCCAGTTTTGTCTCCTATAGACAGAAGACATTTGGTTTGTGGGTTCTCAAAAAATCTTTTACTAGGAAACACTTCTTTCGTTTCCCTAGTCCCCCGACATTCCATGATATAAGCTTAATGGGGAAACACTGTCAAGCCTTGCTAGGGCTAGATGCCTCCTTTGGCCCTACTTGCCCTTATCGATTCCCTTAACCGCATGTGGTGGAGATACGTTGCATTTTCCTCAGAGTGCTTGAGGTCCACTCCCATACCCAAAGTGAGGGAATATGTCCCCTGTCATACCAATCAAAATTAATGGGGTCAGAGGATAAGGGAGAGTTCATACCTTGTGGATCGATCCTTTCGATCAATCTTTTGTTAGAAGTGATGGCTTTCGCTTCCTCTGGTTTTAGGAGAGGTTTGCTCTTCTTAGGCCGCCCCCTGGATCTGCTAGTAGCTGCAACAGATTTTCCTTTATCTCTTGGTGCGGATGTTGTTTCCTTCTGGTTGCTTTTGTTGGCCCTACCTTCCTTTGGTTCTGGGGGTTCATTCCCTGAGAGGTTTGGAGTGTTCCTCCATGTGGTGTTTGAAATTAAGTTCCATCCCCCGTTCATATACTTTGGGAAAGTATTATTGAGATCAATTATACCATGATTGATTAAGTCTACAATGTGTTGGGCATGTGGGGTAATATTTTGTTGGTTGCAAAGGAGGGCCATAGTACTTGAATTTGGGTTGCTCAGTGTTGGCTCCTGATTTTGAAGGCAAGGTTGAGACCCATTTTGTAGAGTAGTATGATGTGGCTGGGCTTGGAGTTCTTCAATTGGGCCTAGTGCTCTGGTTTGGGGGGCCAATAGTTGGGCTGAAGCTATTGGGCCAAGTACCAATTGTTCCCTAGTTTTTTGAGTGAGCTGGGGCTTTGGTGATGCTTTGGAGTTGATGCTCGATCCCGAGGAATTACCCTCTTCTCTTACTGCTTCTCTGGCCACTATTCCAATCCTTGGATTGGGCGGGTCATTGGATGAAGGTACATTAATCCGGTTCGGTTCAACCAGGTCAAGAGTGACTGGCTGGCTTGATTCTGAGTCTGGATCACATACATTTTTGGAGCTAGTTTCATCCAAAGGAGTGGGTGCCAACTGTTGATTCACAGCAGTCAAACCATGCTTTGTTTTAGCCACGAGATCAAGCATTGTACCAGTCCCTTCAGTTTCCATTCTAGAGCTTCGAGGAGTCAGATAGTAGCCCTGCGAAGTTGCTGTCCGTGGTACGGACGAAGTGGAAGAGACGTGCATGGTTCTTTCCGCCGAACTAGAGGTACGGCCACCCGTCGGACCGAGGACCTTGGACCGGTTCTGCTTAGATGCAGGACCGGTCCGAGCGTCGTTCCCCTTGTTGTCTCCTTCTCCGGTGGGTGCCTCTGCCGGCCGGCCATCGGACTTCCGCCCTTCCTTGTGTTTCTCCTTCTTCTTTCCAACCGTCTGCTCCTTCTCTTTGCCCTTCTCAATCTTCTTTGCCAGGGAGAGTAAGCCACTATTTTCCTCATCCATATCGTCGCCGATCTCTCCAATTTCTCCTTCATTCCATAGTAATGGATCTTGGACACGCTCCATGTCGACGAGGATTTTATACTTCCGGGAACCTATATTGGTCTAGATAATACATGGCATGGTGCGGCCATTTCTCACCCTAACTAGGGCTCGGATGCCATCAACGTGGTATTTACCCCTCCGATCGACATAGAGAAGGTCGCCGACGGATTTCAGTACCCTTCCTGCCGAGTCCTGGTTCCAACAGAATGTCGGTAGCCTCCGGACGTCTAACCATCATATTTCTCCGTCTGTCGGTCCTACTTTCCAGATATTGGCTGACCAGGGTTCACATTTCATTGAGAAGGTAGGAAAATGAAGTTCCCCTGATTTTTCCACTTTCCTTGCTTCCACCGGTGACCTGCAGGTGATCATCATCCGACCATCTCTGAACTCCTTGACGAGCTAGTCCCAGTCCCCATTTAGAGCCTCCCGTAAAGCTTTAGAGATCGTTGAGCTGGTCACAAAGTCTTCCCGAATGACAGTCAGTGTAGCCACTATAAATGTCTGTATCTCTTCCTTGCCAGCGACCATGTCACTATCCAGAGCCAAGGAAGCATGATGGTGCGCTATCTTCCTGGACTTCATGATTGTATTTCCTCGTGGCACTTCCCTGTCAGTTTGTGGTTTATCCGAGGTGGTATGGTGGGTCATTGATTTCCTGTTGTGTGGGTTTGTGCTGGAGCTCGGCTTCTCTTCTTCCCTCCCGCAAGTCCTCAGTGCTTCAGGGTTAGATCTCCGTGATGAGTTGGTGTCTCTTCGAGCTTCCCTGGGGGGTGCTATGTTGCGTACAAGAGGGCCTTGTTGGAGGGGTGGCCAGGTTTCGATCTCCGTCCTGGGTGGTAGTCGAACAGGGTCTCGTCGAATAGGTTCACGTCGCCTGCACTGTCTTCCTTTGTGTCCAGTACCGCCATAGACTCTACAGGTGATAGCCCTCTAGCAGTTGACAGCCATGTGTCCGGGGCTCAACACACTATCTGCAAACCTCTACTAGTCCGGCGGGGGTCCAGATTACAGGTGGAGAGCCCGGTCGTGGTCCTAGTAGTGGTGAGGGGGCTTCTGCACCAGCGTGTACCATGTCCATCCCTGTTGTTCACCGACTTCCACTTGCGCTTGAAATGTACCTCCCAGCCTTCATCTTTGTCATCCTCCGAGCTCTGTTGAGAGGGTGAGTGAGGGGTCATCAGCGAGTCGGCGATGAAGGAATGGTGCTTAGGGCCTTCCACTGCTTCTACGTAGGAGACGCCATCTGGTCTCAGATTGTTGGACGGCGCTGCCTCCCGGGGACTAGGAGGTGCTTGGATGCCCTCCCAGGTCGTCTCAGGGGACTTTGCGCACTTCCAAACTCTGGACATGGTTTCCTTGGGGAGTTTTGAGGAGTTCCTGAAGTTTCGTAGATCGTCGTCGCTCGCCGGAGGTGGAGTCGTCGATCGCCGCCGCTCGCCAGAGGTGGAGTCGTCGTTCACCGGAAATCACGTCGCCCTTCCCTACAAAAGGAAATTTGACCTTACACGTGACGTGATTTCAAAGACTGAGGTATCATCAACAACCCACGAACACAGTGATGGTTAGGAAAGCTTTTTTAATACACCGAAGAGTTATGAACAACCTTCTCCAAAACACAATAAGGTTCCACCTGAGCTGGCACTAAGCTGACACTTACTTGGTGCCCAAATAACTGCTTATTTGGCACCCAAGTCATCTCTAACTACCTAACGACCCCCCGGAAGGCATAAAAGGAGACAAAGAGAAAGACCAAGGGGACTTAAACCCATTCTACAAACTCAAATTCATAGAGATCTCTCTCCCTCCATGCTCATTCTCCCACTTTTTAAATCTATCATTTTTTTCCAATCTCTTTGAGAAAGATCTTTGATCTCTCCCTTCTCCACCTTGATCTTATTCACTGACTTGATGTTCGAAGAGTTTGGGGATAGTTCCTGAACCTTCCTTGCAGACTCATTTTTTCTATTTTTATATATCTAAAAATACAATAAGTTACAAAGCTGATAAGTAGACTTTTATAATTACATAGTTCTTATAGTTTAACATCCTATAAATTGAAATTATTAAATATCTTTAACAATAAATCAAGTTTTCAAATTTTTTTTTTATAGATAATGAACTATCGATCTCTGGCACCATTTGCTTTTTCTCTTGGGGTCTTTAGGAGGGGTGTGTATGGGCTTAGTGTAATAGTATTTTGGGTGTGTGTGTTTTGGGTGGAAAATAGTACCAAATAATGTCACAGACTAATAAATAATTACCTCTTTTTTTATTGAGGTTAATAAATTTTAATAAAAAATATTTAAGTAATTACACCATCTCATTATAGTTAATAAATTCTAATGGGCGGCATTAAAGTAATTTCTTCATGTCATATCTTCGTCATTTCATTCCAAATCAGTTAATAATAAAAAATAAAAAAACAAAATTAAACTTTCCCCACCAAAAAAAAAAATAATTTTTTTTTAAACTTATTCCACATATCTGGCTTAACCCTTTCACACTACCGTTTTTGTTTAATTTATTAGGATCAACCACCTTCCATCTACCTGGCAAATCAATATTATTATTATGTCAAGTTACATACATGACACTGTACAAAATCCATCTTCAACCTTGGGCGTTGACTACAAATTTTTAAAGATAAGATAAGTTAATTTCTTTTTTTATTTTATTTTAAAGAAATCCAATCTTTCAAAGAAGAGAAAAGGATGTATATATTATAAATATAAATAAATGGAATAAAATAAAAGAGATAAATGTGAAAAAATTCAAAAGTTTGCGTAACTTTTTATAAAATAACCCCTGAAATAAAGAAATCCATCGTTAACCTTTTCGCGCGCCCGGACGGAGCTGCTCCCCGTCCCCAAGCCGCACCGCCATTAATTCCAATTATTTATTCTCTCTTGCTCTCTTTCTCTCTTTCCTTTAATTAATTCCCACAACGACCAACGAATCGCGCAAACAAGTAATAAATCCCCAATTGCTCCTCCGCGATTTGGAAATCCGAATTCCACGAAAAAAATTTAAAGAAAAGATGTCTCTTTCGGTCTCTGCTGTGTCTTCCTCTGCTTCTCCTTTCGACCGGGTCATACAAATGCGCCCAATTCCCTTTCCGACGCCACATCGCTATCTTCTGGGTGGTGTCTATGCGTTCTCCACACCTGCTTCGCTTCCTCGGTTCGAACCGTTCTACTGCGCTTTAAGAACGATTCTTGGGTTGTGCGGAGGGTGGGGTATTTGTTGAAATTGATGAGAGGATGGTGGTTCAAGAAAGGCGCTTTCTTTTGAGCTTGCGGTTTGTGGCGTTGATCTTTTCAGCTGTTAGGAGGGTGGGATGTGCTTTTTGAAATTTTTGTGAGGATTTTTGGGTCAAGAAAGTGGGTTTCTTGAGTGCTCGACTTGGTTTTCAGCCTTGATCTTCTCAGCTGTTGTGTGCGGGCAAAGTGTTCGTTGAAATTACCGACAGTATCTTGGGTTGGAGAAAGTGACTTTCTTGAGTTCTCTACTTGATATTCGGCCTAGATCTTTTCATCTGTTGGGAGGGCACAAGGTGTTTGTTGAAATTCCTGAGAGGATTTTGGGTTCAAGGTAGCAGTTTTCTTGTGGCCTTCATCACTTCAGCTGTTAGGAAAGCTGAAGGTGTTTGATGCTGTTTCTTAGAGGCTGTTTTTGATTTTAAGAAAGAATCTTTCTTCAACTTTTGGTGATGTCTTCTTGATCTTTTCAGCTGCTGCTAAGGGGAGGTGCTATTTGAAATTCGTGAGAGTTTGTTGATTAAAAAAAAAAAAAAAGAAGTTGAAAATTTGGAGGCAGCTAGAGGCCAGAATTCCGAATTTGGTTTGGACCAGATGACAGAGATATTTGGTGATGTTATGGATTTTGTAGGGCGTTAATATTTGGTTTCAAGGAAGCGTTTGTTGGGTTGCTTTCGCAGTAAGTGTTTGCAGCTCATAAGTTATTTTGTTTGAACTATTCTTGTTTCTAAGTTGATTTCTTTAGAGTTTTGATGTAAACTGAGATGGTGGGTATTGTACCTAGGTAAGTACAAAATCTTGATGTAGTCACCTATGAGTTTGGATGTATGGTGAAGTTAATTAGAAGCTTGGTTTGTATATTATATGTTTGATCATTTCTGGAGTGATCCCTTGGTCTTGTAACATATTTGGAGGCAAAATTTTCTTTATTTCCAAGACCTTTGCTGATTTTCAATCTTGGAAATATAGTTGGTTTCCAGATTTTTGAGTTCCTTTGAGAGGTAATGGATTTGGAGGCACTTATTAAGGTATTTTGTAGTATTTGTAGCTTTTCTGTTGATTTTTGGCTTAGTTTTGGAGCTTCAGTGTCAGGTCAATATCCATTATGGTGATGTTATCCCCAATTTTGGAAGTATCTGATTCACTTGTGGCGTCTTCTGTTTGTGCTTTGATTGGGGTATATCATGACTTGATTGACTTTGTTTTTGGCTAAACTAAGTGACAAAAATACATCAGTTTTTTTCTCTGAATTTTGAGATTTTAGTCAGGATTTTGAAGTAGAGTTCATGTGTCTGGTGGTTGGTTCCCATGGTGACCCAGTGTCTGATCAGTGTATGTGGTTTTGGGTCTAATGTAGTGGAATACAATGATTCATTTCTGGATGAGGTAATTTGTAGTGATTGTTGTCTATGACCAACAGAATTGCCCATACTCATCAGTAATTTGAAGCTTTGTTGGACATTTGCAGTTTGAGTTTAAGATGTAAGTTTTAAAGATTATTCAATCTGGTTTTGAGAATCAGAAGATAGAATTTCACAGGAGTAATGACTCTAAAATGTGCTATAGTTTCTGGGATAAACAGATGGCCTTCATGTGTCTGCATGTATCTACTCATGCTCATCTTTCAAAGTATTTACATTCTGTTGTAATTTATACATTCAATTACAACAGAATAATGGCAATTGTTTCCATGTGATCTGGAGGTCATGGGTTCGAGTCGTGGAAACAACAAGGGTAAGGCTGCATACAATACACCCAAGGGGTCTGACCCTTCTCCGGATCCCGCACATAGCGGGAGTTTTGTAGCACCGGGTTGGCCTTTTTTGTGTTGTTTAAAGCAATACTTCATGTTTTTTAAGTTAGTAAAAGAGCATATAGTTATCTCTAGAAATCACTGTGTCCACCTGTATGTCCACGCATATTTTGTGCAGTTGAGCTTGTGGTGAATGATTTGCTACCATTTACTTGCCTTCTTGGAGGAATACTTCCCTCGGAATAAATAGCAATTTATACTTGCATTTTAGATTCATCCACCTGAAGAAAATTGCACATACAATTTAAAAGTATCCTTTTCTTAGTTCTTCTATGTTGCACAAGACTCGTTTAAAACATTAAAGAGTTATGGAACCATTTCCTTTTCATTTTCTTTGAAAAAACCTTATTATGATTTTGTTGTTTTTACTATTTTGTCAGGTCAACTGTTACCACTGAAGAACCTGCAGCTACTGATATTAGGAATTTGTTTTGGATAGTTCCACCAAGATGCCTAGCACTAAGCCTTTCCTATCTGAGGCCATTCTTGCCATATTGATTTGTTGCTTCTTGCAACCTGCTATAGCACAGGTCACTGATCCATTTGAAGGTGAAATTCTTCTCCTTTTATACTTGGAATATCTCCCTGCCTAATTGTAGTTCAATTAGACACTTGTATCTATTGAACTATTTCAATACTATCAGCTTGTATTTCATGCTATACAATTAACTAAACTAATTGGTTGTCTTTCTTATATGCATTGGATGGTGCACATGTGACATAATTTGACTGTTTTGAACTAGTAGAGTTAATTATTTTAATGTCTTAAGAAAGTTGTAAATCATCTTAGGAATATTATAATAAATCATCTTCTATTGGTCCTATAAAGAGTTCATTCTTCCATAGCTCTCTAAGGCCTGTTTGTAATGGGGATAACTTGGGTCCCAGATTGTACAAGTGCTTAGTGCATAGGGCTTGGAAAGCATGTTAATGTTGTTTCTGCTGGCCTGGAAAGTATGTTTTTGTTAAATGTGGTATGTTTACTTTCTCGAAAAAAAACAAGTTTCTATTTCTCAACACTTTACAGAAAAATATTGGAACCATTCTATATTTAATCGGCTTGGATGGTATTTTCAATAATTACTATCTTTTTCTAAAATGCAGTTGATGCCTTGAAGAACATCTGGAGCAGTTTGATAGATCCTAAGGGTAATCTCAATAATTGGAAATCTGGTGATCCATGCACTTCAAATTGGACTGGGGTTATTTGCTATAATACAACATCAAGAGATGGATACCTGCATATTAAAGAATTGTATGCTTTTGACCTCTAACTTTTGCTTATGTTTCATACTGCAAGTTCTTATGAATGGTTATAGGCAGTTTGGAATTGAGTTGTAGATTATAATGAACAGTTTTGCTTCTTTTGGTTTTTTCCTTTTGCTTTTCCTTGTGCCCATGACATTATTGTTTGCATTGGTGCTGGCCTACATCTTAGTAATCATATATACAGCCTAAATCACTTTAGGAGGTGGGCCCAAGATTGTACAAGTGCTTAGTGTATAGGACTTGGCCTTCTGATACTTGATTTGAATATCGATTGGTAAACCGTTTCATTTTATACTTTTTTAATGTACTCTTCCCTTTTTATTACCATATTACTTTTTGAGTAACTACTTATTACCAAGTACAATTTCTGTTGTTTAAAATTTAGGTTTCATTTCTGTTTTTGCTTGTGTGGTCCATATAATGTAAATTAGTGCTGTATTGATTTCTTTGAACAATGTTTTAGTATATTCAGGACATTTCTTTATGGAATGAACATATCGTTCTAGATTTGTTTGCAGGAGAGCATTCTTATTTTGAACATGTATCCAAGTGATTATGTTGCAAATGAAGATAGTCTTCAGTAGAGTGGGAGCATTCCTTGCATTTTTTTATCCATTTTGTTCTCTTCTTTTCTATGCTGATGCTTTCTACCACCCTGTTAGTTTCATTATGCTAGACTGTCTTTTCAATCCTTTCTTGGTAGACATGCCATAGAAGGTGCTGTAGGCATTGGCAGCTTCTTCCTTGTAGTCTTTGTAAGAACCTAAAGTCATTTCAAGCTCCTGTAGTAAGCATAATTAACTACATGATTTGTTGCTGCTAATAGGATGAGTTCATGCAAGTCCAATACTGTACTCACCAAACTACCATTATCAATAATCAACTTTATTTTCTTGTTATAAAGAGTTCAGTTTTCCTTGCAGGCAGCTGTTAAAGATGAATCTTTCAGGAAATTTAGTGCCGGAACTTGGTCATCTATCACATTTGAAGATATTGTAAGCCATCAACATGCTCATTAATAGAAAATCTTTTTTTCTTACACCATATTTTGATTACTTCTTTGCATCGGAGATTAATTTTTTATTTATCTATTCTCTGGCACATCTTGAGATAATTTTCTTCATTTGCTGATGAATCTTCTCCATTTGAAGGGATTTTATGTGGAACCAGATAAATGGGAGTATCCCTAAGGAGATCGGCAATATTACAACCCTTGAACTACTGTAAGTTAAATTTGCAGTACTAGCAAGTAGCATGGTGAAAGAATAAATTTGAGCAAAAATCCTTTGATCTTTTCTTTCTCTTATTGAGTTCTAGACAATCTAATCTCTCCCATTTAATACGTTGCCTTGAAGATTTCTCTTAGATTGTAAATTTTTATTTGGAGCTTTGTGTCATGAGTGTAATGGTATTAAAAGCTTTCTTTTTAACACCCATTTTTACTTAAAGCTATCTATATTTTAAATGAGGGAATTTTGTAGATCCTCGACGAATGTAAGGAGATGGGGGGCATGCCTAACTATCATATTTTATTCAACTAATTGCCAAGGAATTTGACTTGGTTAGTCATTTTTTGGTCATACATTACAGGCTTCCTCTTGCATTACTTTTCAAAAGAAAAGGTTTTCTCCTGTAATGTCGTATAAGTTTAGAATCCATTATATTACATTTTCATTTCTGTGAAACCTTTGGAAAGATTCAGGTGGATTTTTTCTATACTTAAAAGCTTGGGGATGTTACCTTGCCAGTATTTTTTGTATGTGGTTTTAGAGTTTAATTTATATTGATTGTGAGGATGGAGAAATCTGTACTCTGCGAGGGTAATATTTTAATGCTGGAAGTTGTTGGGAAGTGTGTTTTTATGAGGTTACAAGGTATATTCTGTAATGTGTTATGCAGTGACTTCCATTAGGTGCTTTTATCTTGAAATCCAATGGCTATTGGAGATGGTTCTTTCATGCTCGTGCCTAAGTTGTTTGATCAGGAAATCCTGCTCATTATTTAGAGTAGTGAATACCAAGGTAACAGAGATAGGTTAATTGTGGCTTTATGGTGAAGGAATATGGAAGGCATTTTTGTTATCCAACTTTTCCTCTTGGTATAGGCTTTTGTAGTCGTACTCTCCTCTCAGATGTCTTCTTTTGTTAATCCTTTTTGTTAATGTGGTAGAAGTCTTTTTTATTGTTTTTTTTTTCCTATGTCAATAGTATTCTTATATTATCAGTTTCTCATGCTCATGACTTCATAGTTTTGAAGGATTTTGGAAATGTATATATATATATATTGTTTTTTCAAGATGCTTTTATATATTTATGGCTTACCCACTATTTTTTGTTTGCACTTTCCAGTCTTCTGAATGGTAACAATCTAACTGGTTCTTTGCCTGAGGAGCTTGGGAACCTTCCTAATTTGGATAGAATTCAAATAGACCAGAACCATATTTCAGGGCAATTGCCTAAGTCATTTGCAAACCTGAATAAAACAAAGCATTTGTAAGTAGGTTTGATTCACTGTTTTTTTTTTTTTCTTTCTCTTTTAATTTTTTGAAGCATTTATTATAATCTGCCTACTGATAGGCCCTTTTTTTATCACGCCAGCCATATGAACAATAACTCAATTAGTGGACAGATTCCACGAGAGTTGTCCAGATTACCTAGTCTTGTTCACTTGTAAGTTAAGAGTTAACTTTTTTTCTGGTATTCTTTCTGCTCTGTGGCTAACAAAGGAAATTATGTCAGCTTGCTGGACAACAACAACTTGTCAGGCCATATACCCCCAGAATTTTCACAGCTGCCAAAGTTGCTCATTCTGTATGTACTCTAAAACTTGGTGTAATTTAAATAAAAATTGTGGCATTTCTGTAGTTTGATCAGTGTTAATTATTTTGATTTCTTTTATGATAGCATGAAGATTCTCCCTTCTTGTTTGAGAGTTTTTGAATTTTACTTTAGTGGGAGCCAAACATGTTTTTCCTGCCAGGTAAAACCGAAAGAAGTATACGCGGCTTTTGTTAGGCTGTATTGATCGTTCCCTCATTTGCCAGAAAAATACTACAGATTTCCAGAGTAGTCTGTAATGATCGAATACAATGGTTCTACAGTTCAAGGATAAAATTAATTGATTATTCCTTTTAACAATTTTTCGGGCATGTTCCCAAAATGAGCAGCAATAGATGTGCCTGCCCCTTCTGTTTCATGTTGGTACCTGGACGCCTTTTTTGCGTTTTCTGACTTGCTAATTTGCTCATGATTATTTTGTGAGATGCTGACCACATCATATATCACATTTTATTATTCTTATTGCTTTTCAAATTTCTACTTTTTATAATAGCTTTTTCTGTTTCTCTCTTTTCATCAGAATGTGTTTCTCTTAGCATAAATGCTTGGAAAAGATATAACCACTTTGATTAAATATTCAAATTTCTGAATATTGAAGGCCAGAAGACCATTTTCTTCATTTCAGTCTACATTCTTTCCTACTTATGTAATAGTATATCTGAATTCTGTCTAAGTTGACATTGGTGATCTTCCTGCGTTATGAATATTTATTAGGGACATAGAAAGTGTGGTAGGCTTTAGTTTGTAGCTCGGTACCATGCCACTCTTCCCTATGTTTCTGGATACTTATTTTGGCCCTTTGAATATATATGTACCTATAGTTTGCATCAAATGGACTGTACTCTTTTAAAGATTCCTTTTACAATCTATTTTGCAGCCAGCTTGATAATAATAACTTCAGCGGGAGCTCAATTCCCGATTCTTTTGGCAACATCTCTACACTTTTAAAACTGTAAGTGGCTTCTCCTATTATATGCACTTTACTTTGAATTTTTGTTTTTTTTTTTAAAGGCAGATAAAATGTGAAACATATACTAATCTCAGATGACTGATTATAGGCTCTTACAGTTAGTAGCTTTCACATTTTAAAATATATAGAAGTTCTTTCATAAGATGAAGGACATGAATCAACTGATTTCCAGCTTCCATAATTTTCCAGTTCTTTATGAAGTTCGAGAGAAATTTTTGAGTGGTTTCTAAAAAATGAATGAACAAATGATTTATTTCATACATGATGGACTTTGTGTTTGCATTTATATGATTAGCGATTTTTTTTTTCATTTATCTTCTCTTCAGGTTTACTGCTTTTAATTTTTGCTATGTATGAAGGTGCAGAAACTGTTTTATCAAATTTTTAACTTGTATCATTCTAAGATTAATTGCTGCTGATCTAGCTTGAGCAGTACATTTTTTATATTGATTTTAATCAACTTTTCCTAGGTTTATTGTGTTCTGGAACTCATAGCAAAGTACATTTCAAAATCATCCAGCAATAAAGTTGAATTGATTGATCAAAGTTATTTAAATATTAAAAATTCAATGACTTTCATAGTTCAAACAACTTATCCTTGTTTTTCTCTATAGGTCCTGACATCTCACAATATCAACAAACCTGTCCTGATTTTCGTGACCAAATTTCAGGAATTTGCTTCTGCAAATATGAAATTTCTTTCCATATAACATTCAAGTCCATGCCAACGATGTCATGGGCAATATTAAATCTACCCTTTATAGATGAATTATAAGCACAAGTAACCTCACGTTGCTGAGCTTCAATCTGATGAGCGTATTTTACATATATAATTGATCCTAAATATAGACCGGAACTGAATGCCAAGCTTCTAACTGAGATAGACTGTGATGGTGTTTGCATTTGGACAGGATTCTATAACTGACTTTCTATTGCATTTCCTTCTATGTCAAGAATAGTACTCAAAATATTCTGACGAACAATTTTTTATGATCGTTTCATAGTTCTTTGACTAACAACCTACCAGTGGTTGTAGGCTTAAATAATTATGCATTTCTTTGACATTTACTTATACACTAGTTTGTATACTCATTTGCGACCTAAAATAAAGTTAAGTTATATGGAGACAAAGAATTCATATAGCCGACCCCGCCTAGTTTAGGATTACCGATAAGTCGGCTAAAAGGTTTTCCTTCATTAGCTTAGCTTTGTTTGCAGGGATACTGTTCTGCTTCTAACATCCCAATCTCTCATAGAAATTATCTGTTGTTATTATTATTTATTTATGTATTTTTATTTTTAATTTTATTTCATTTTATTTCAGTTTATTTCATTTTATTTTATTTTATTTTTATTTCATATTTGAGAGTAACACGAAAACAGAGAATCCATATAGGCATATAGCCGACCCCATCTAGTATGAGATTAAGGCTTAGTTGTTGTTGTTGTTGTATATAAGTAGGGGTGTAAACGAGCTGGGCTCAAGCAAGGCAGGCTTAGCTCAAGCTTGGCTTGAGCATAATTGACTGAACTCATGTTTGGCAAGCGCGAGCCGAGCTTCAAACAACCAGTTCAAGTTCTCACATTAAATAACAAGTTGCTCACCTCAGCTTGGCTTGAGCCATGAGCAAAGGAAGAGTGCTGGCTCATGATGAGAAAAAAAGCACCATTTAAATGCAGTACTGGGAATCGATCCACGGCCATGCAAATGGAAACCCATCATCTTCATCCCCCCGATTGTAACTACGTTGTGATCCTTATTACAAATATAATATATATGGTTTATATATTATATAATATGTACCAATTTGAACTTTCAAGCTGAACTCGACAAACCATCTTGAACTTGAGCTTGGCTTGAATTTAATTTGAGCTTGAATTTCAAGCTTGAGTTCAGCTTGTTTTTGTATAATTGGTGTGCTGATAAGGTGCTTATTTGCACCTTGGGTTTGAGTTGAGGAAACAACCTCCTCTTATGATGAGAGGCGGGGTTGCATGCTTCTAGCAATCCTCCTACACCGTGTTGGCAAGAGACTAGTACACTGGCTTCCCTTTTGTAAATTTATGTACATTGAAAATTGATGGGCCCCTTTCATTATCCAGAACTGCAAAACGCACTTAATGTTTCTTGCAGATATCTTTCTCGGTTTTTTAAGGGTCACTGTGCTTATTATTCTACCTTAACAGGAGCCTTAGGAACTGCAGCCTGCAAGGACCTATTCCTGATCTGAGTAAAGTTCCAAAACTTGGCTACTTGTAAGTGTAATTATACTTTCTTGAGGTACAAGTTTGCATAAAACAAACTTGTGGTTTCTTTTTTCCTGTTTCTGTTTTCTTTTTCTGATTAATAATAATGAGATCTAATAGATTTGATATTTCAGAGATCTGAGCTGGAATCAGTTGACAGGATCCATTCCTTCCAATAAGCTTTCAGATAATATTACTACAATGTATGCAAAGTTTACAATCAGAGTTTTAGACTGTTGCTTATCCATGTTATTGTATTAAAATTATTCCTTATGTTGGCTGACCAATTTTGCAATTGTGATTTTTTAACATCTGTTTTCATCATCTTATTTTGTGCAGTGATTTGTCAAATAATTTTTCTTAATGGGTCCATCCCTTCAAGCTTCTCTGGTCTTCCCTAATCTTCAGCTTGCTTTAAGCATGCTTTTTGTTTCTTGTTTCATGGAGCCAGTGCGCTTTTCATTATTTCTTATTTTTTGGTAGTTTTGAACTTTATTTCAATTTATCCACGATAGAAATGGCATATATCGCGATTTGGGTTTATTCTCTTACTAACATGTCACACATTGTGTCTGTGGCAGGTCTCTTGAACACAATCAACTGAATGGTTCTGTTTCCATCCACACAATCTGGGAATAATATGACCTTCTATGGAAACAAAAGTCTAATCTTGTGAGATTGCTTATCTAACAGATTCCTATATTTTTAGCTTTTCAACATCAATATGCAGCTGACTTTTGTTTGTCAAATCTGTAGGGACTTCCAGAATAATAATCTTACAACCATATCAGATACTCTTAATCCTCCTGCAAATGTTTCTATCTGGTATGCAATTCTTCCACATAACAGTTTATTTGAGATTAGTTAAGCATACGATACGTTCAATGCTAATTATGAAGTACATGCATTTCCTAAGAGAGAAATCTTTATTGAAGCTTGTTTTAGTCATGAAGCTTGATTTGCCATGTGAAAAGAAACATAAAGTAAACCTTCAAAACATATTCTTCTGAATTACTCTCATCTCATGTTCAGTTGCTGCCAACGTAATTTTTTTGTTTAAATTTATGATCAAATTTGTGTTCAATATTAGATCATAACCTCCATTAATCCTCTCCCTTGTAAAATTGCATAATCACTATATACATAAGAGATCATGATCATATAAAATCTTTGTTTAACTTTATCTCCGCAGACCTTAGGTTTCCATGTGCATCTTATTTATTGATACATTCATAATCATGTGTATGACGACATTGATGATTAAAATATTAACAGGATATGGATTTTAGAGTAGGTTTAGGTTTAGTATTATATGTTAATCAATTTAGGATTAACAGTGAGACCATTTTAATCTTTTCCCTTGCTCTAATCTTGTACTTTTTCATGATGTGTACATATTTTGTGCGAATACCTTGTTTGTTTGTTTTTGTTTTTGTTTTTTTGAAGAATATCTTAACTTCTAATTTTGAGGTTAAATTTTTCAGGTTATATAGGAATCCTGTGTGCTCAAATGCCAGCCAGCTGAATATATTGCAGTTATGTCGTCCTGAAACTAATGAACAGAGAAACTCTTCAAATGTTGATAATGTCGATATAAATTGTGGCCCATGTCCCACAGTGGATTATGAATACAATCCATTATCTCCATTTTCTTGTTTCTGCTCTGTCCCGCTTCATGTTTGGATATGCTCGGTTGAAGAGTCCGGGATTTTCCAATTTTGATCCATATATTAAGGATTTTGAGGAGTACCTGACATCTGGTCTTGAACTGCTTTCATATCAACTGCAACTCAACACAGTTAGCTGGGAAGAAGGCCCCCGCCTGGGGATGAACTTGAAACTTTTCCCTAGTACCATTTTTTTTTTCAATGAAAAGCGAGGGTCCCTCTGAATTAGAAGCATGTTCACAGGATGGTTGATTCCAGATTCTGATCTTTTCGGTCCATATGAACTTCTAAACTTCACTCTTGGATATTATGCAAATGGTAAGTCTTTAAGATCATAATTTTGTTGCAAATCATCTACACTTAGACAGATACCACTGGTTGAATTTATATTTAGGCGTGATGGGTTTTATTTTTGTATTTAGTTATTAAGAAGAAAATCAACAGAAGCAACAACTTGGTTTACTGTCCATACTCAGGATGAACCTTTAATGCCAATTGATAGTGTCTAGAAAAAAGGAAGCATAGTCTAAGTGGTTCCATTTTAGATGAAACATTGCACTATACTTATATTGTTAATTGAAAATAAATTAGTTGGATATATTTAGCTAATATTTCTGAAGTTATTTTTTGATAAATGGGTATTTAAACTGGGCCATGTAATGATGCTAAGTTCTTCAAAGAGCCAAATCAAGGAGTTTTAGTTCTCATATGCAGATATTAGTTCATAAAGTTATGTCCTTTTCCCATCTCATAATTTAAGAAAACAAAAAACTAGTTGCACAGTACTTATGACCTTTTGTCATAGACATTTTTTAAATATAGTTCCAAATTGGTTTGAAAGGAAACTGTGGTAAATAGTCTAACCAATACACTACGACGAACTTATCATACTCTATGGGGGCCCAGTTAGCCAACTGACCTAGCTCCACTCTTCTTTATTGATGTTGGGGACCAAATCAGCAGATCTTCTTTTCCTGTATGCGCTAACTGTATTAATTTATTCTTGGGCTTCTTTTTGTTGTCATGTACCTTCAGTATTTCCAAGATAGCTTATACTGACTTGTTTCCAGTAGATTGATAACACTACGACCCACTCTAGAATTATGACTTAACCCGTTAGATTTGATTGTATATACTGAACCAGCCAGATAACAATTTTCTTTCCTTCCTCGGTCATGATATGTTACTTATGAGCTTAGCATATTTTTATAATTGAGAAACTTGAAACATATGCTTCATTTTATCTTATTGTGTGTTTCATGATTTTACAAAATACCAAAGCCTAGTTTGGATTTTAAGGTTTAGGTTATCACAATATCGTAGTCCAAAAATGGAGGTCTCTAATATATGATTGAGTTTTCTTAATTATCTTAGGCAAATTGTGATATGCCACAAACATAACATGGAGTTAAGCAGATTTGGTTTTAGTATAATCCTTTTTCATTTCTAATCTTGTCAACTTGTAGTTGACCCACCTAATAACCTGTTTAGGTTTAAAAATATTATCTACCTTTATTATTTAATAATATTTATTTTAAATTTATTTAATAATATTAATTTGGTTATGAATGTAGATACTGTGAATTTATAATTTTGTAGTATACGATGAAGTTAATTTTACATTTACATAATTATGTGTCTGTAAATGTGTTTATTTGTGTTTGGTCGTATTTTATTGTCTAAAGATTAAATATGATCTAATTAGTAATTGGGTCATCCATGTTGTGTCATGTGTAACTGTGTATTAATTATGCTGTGTTTGTGTTCAGTTTTAACATGATTACTTTATTGTGTTCTACTTGTGTGAAAGTTTCCTTAGTATATATGGGTCGACCTGACCCTTTTATTGCCTGCAACTCAGATTGCCAACCCTATATGTTGCAATCTTCTAAGTTGGGCATATATTAGTGTCATTCATAAAATGTGACATACTATTATAGTGGTAGATATTGTTTCATTTTTCTGCCTCATGGAGATATACTCATAATTGGTTTGCTGGCTCATTTCTGTTACAGTGATTTCAAATGGTTCGAAATCAGGATTAAGCACTGGTGCTGTTGTGGGAATTGTATTTGGAGCAGTTGCGGTTGCCATAACTTTATCAGCAGTTATCACTATGTATATCATGAAAAGATTCTCAAGATATAATGTGACTTCAAGAAAACGCTCAGGTAAGTCCTTTGATTATATTGTACTGAATTGCAATTCTCTACCAGATAAGACATAATTGACAACTGTAATGAAAATTTGATCTGATCAGCTACTTGAGGGTATAATATTCAGAGGATTAAATAGGACTTAATGAGAACTCTGGAATTGCAAACCTTTTCAATGCTATACTTCACTTCCATTATTCCTTTCAATGTAAATTTCTGAGTTCTTGCTACATTCTGTATTTCCCCTGATGTGTTTTTCTCTTTCTTCTTTATTTAGTGTCAAGAATTCCAATGAAAATTGAAGGTCTAAAAAGCTTCACATTTCAAGAGATGTCTCAGGCTACCAACAATTTTAGCAGCACTGCTCAAGTTGGCCAGGGTGGGTATGGGAAGGTCTATAAAGGCTTTTTAAATGAGAGTGATGGAACTGTAGTGGCCATAAAGCGTGCACAAGAGGGATCTTTGCAGGGTTCAAAGGAGTTTTCACAGAAATAGAGTTGCTGTCAAGGTTGCATCACCGGAACCTTGTTTCCCTGCTTGGGTATTGTGATGAAGAGGATGAACAGGTATACCTCTTTTATCTAGCATTCATAAACTAATGTTGGTTGTGGAATATATACAGATGCATATCACCCAATAATTATCTTGTAAAATGAAGTGGGAAAGTTTTAGTGAAGTTAAATTCAATCTTTTCTAGAAGACTTACTTCAGGTATAAGGTTTGAAAACAATTTTCTAGTCTGTGTGTCTTGTATGCCACTCAAGATTATGGCTATGTACCAAATACCTGATTTCTTCCGCAATAGATGATCACTTTGTAGATATTACCTACTTGCCTTTCAATATATATGCATACTTCTATTTGGAGGCCTTGGATCAATTATCCTTGTGTACCTATGCCCTATGCCTGAAAATCACTTGGTCAAATCCATTCTCTACTGTGGTTCATTACATCACTGTAGAGTTTATCCTCTTGTATTGTTATAGCATAGACATTCCTAGAGCTTTTTGAGAAAAAAAATGATGGTAACACTGTTATTTGTCTTCTCAAACCGATCTCAGTGCAGCAATTTAAAGCTTCCCTTGGTGGTAGATGGTGTTTACTTTGCATGTTCAGTTTTTGCCACATACAAGTCTTCCCAAGTGAATGATGCAAAATGTTTTATCCCTTTCAAACCTCTTTATGAAAAAACCAAAATCCATGAATTCTGAAGTTGCATTAATGATCTTAGACAACCAATATACTGTTTACTATGGTGATTGTCAGTCTAAAGCATCAAAAGATTGCTTTTAACTTACTGTGTAGTGTCTTCATGGGTTTTACATTCTTTCTTCTGCTATTTTTTGTAATTCTATACCCAAAACAGCTATTTTTTATGCAATGGCAAGATTTAGTTTTTTACTAGTTTTTTATTTCACTGTTAGTGGAGCTTCTTATGCATGCAGATGTAAATGTGCTCAACTGTGCTTATTGACAATATGCAAATTTGAGCAGTTTCTTTGTCCTCTTTGTCTTCTATGGCTTAAAACAGCTAAACCTGCATTGCATTTTTTTGTCCTCTTTGTTGCAGATGCTGGTCTATGAGTTTATGCCGAATGGCACTCTACGTGATCATCTTTCTGGTAAACCTCACATGGTTCTTGTGCTTCAGGTGTTAGTCTGAGTTCATGGTGCAACTTAATAAAATGCTAATGTTCATATGATGATTATAGTTAGTGTTATTTTGTAAAAATGGTTGGGTTAAACTGAAGTCTAGTTATTTTATTCTTGGGGGTGGAATCCGCAAGGTTATTTACCTTGGGGGTTTCTTCTTTATGTTTTTTAATTGCATCATTTTCATTTTACTAATATTGTTGCAACTTGTGATTAGGTAAAATTTAGCTTGCTAATGAATTGATTATGCAAATGATTGTATTCTGGTCCCTATTGCCAATCGTAGCCTGCTTAAACCATTTTGATTCATGCTTGTGTTTATTGACTTGTTTCAGACTAGAATTGTTTAATGGGCTGATATAAGTGTCCAATAAAATCAAGCTTCACAATTCTGCAGTTAATCTTCTAATGCAAGATCCGTTCCTGATACTTATGAATGAAAAGAATATATTTATATAAGCCTCAACCTACTGAAAAAAATTTTCCTCCAAGACAAACAGTTTGAACTAAGGCAGTGTTAAATGCAGCTAGTGGTGAAACTGACAATTATGCCTATTTAACTCCTCTCCTAATGTAAACCTTATCTTATATAATTCCTATATTTCTAGAAACTATGTTCAGTTTTTGTTTCTTAGATTTATGTTTAGTTAAGGGAAATTTTATTTTCTCCTTTGGGTTGAACTTTGACTTCTCTTGATAGTACAAAGTGATGCATCATTAATGCCATTTTGCTATCATAGTGATGAGTCATTGTACTGGGCTGAGCTGTATCCCGAATGATGAGTCTTTAGATTATACATCCCTTTAACTGTGACCCATGTTTTCATGTACTTGAAGTTTGTCACTGAGAAACACTAACAAAAATTACACTCAAGTCAATTTGGTAACCTGTGCATGATTGATAGTATTAATAGGTGAGGTTTTCTTTTCCTCTACTCATGTTATCATATGATAGGAGATGTTGATTCCTGATTTTTGAGCTTCAATAGTTAATGAAATTTTTTTGTCAATTTTTTAATGTTCCAATGAATTTTCTTTCTTGATGTCAGCTAAATCTAAAAATGAACCTCTGAACTTCTCTATGAGGTTGCGCATCGCATTAGGATCTTCTAGAGGCATCCTCTATCTACATTCGGAAGCTGATCCCCCCATCTTTCACCGGGACATCAAAGCTACCAATATTTTGCTGGATGCCAAATTTATTGCTAAAGTTGCTGATTTTGGTCTCTCACGTCTTGCACCTGTACCAGAAGTTGAAGGGACTGTACCTGGTTATGTGTCGACTGTGGTGAAGGGTACCCCAGTAAGTATGGTTTTGAATTCAGTTTATTAGATTCTGAATGCGTCTTCCTAACAATTTATTTTTTCACTAACCCTGCATTATAGTACAACCTAGACCTCTAGCCACTCCACCTTGACATTTTCTTTTGTGCACCTGCATAATTTCCTTCTGATATTTTCAATTTTCAGGGTTACCTTGATCCAGAATACTTCTTGACTCATAAGCTTACTGATAAAAGTGATGTATATAGCCTTGGAGTGGTGTTCTTAGAACTTTTGACAGGAATGCAGCCTATTTCACATGGCAAAAACATTGTTCGAGAGGTATTTTGCTTGGTTTGCTTTCAAGTTGACATTCTCTTCCTTGTTTTTATATCCAGGTAACTGTGTCCTTGTTTTTATGGTTTAAAGGATTTGTTTGTTCCTTGTTTTTATATCCAGGTAACTGTGTCCTATCAGTCTGGTATGATGTTTTCAGTCGTTGATAACCGCATGGGATCATACCCTTCAGAATGCATCGAGAGGTTTGTTGCATTGGCACTCAGATGTTGCCAAGAGGAGACAGATAAGAGACCTCCAATGTCGGAGGTGGTCAGGGAGCTCGAGAACATTTGGCATATGACACCAGAATCTGATTCTGTGCCATCGGAGTCTATGGTCACTGACTCTGTTAAATCATCAACCCCGACTTCAACGTCATTTGCAGGAAACACTTATGTTTCAACTGATGTCTCTGGCAGTGACCTACTGAGCGGTGTAATTCCCACCATTACTCCTCGATGATCGAATTGAGTGTTTTCTTCAAGACTACTTGTGTGAAAAATTAGTAGTTTTAAATTAAGGATATATTTATTTGTTCTCCTGTGACTGTGAGTGGAGAGATGTACCTGAATAGTGATACTTTTTCCATCCCAAATGAAATCCTAGTTACTGTTTTTTTTTTTAATTTATAAATTAAATAAACCACATTTATTAATAATGGGATATTTTGGTCATTCTCCTTTGAACTCATTATGGTATTTTATGAAATCTTTAGGCCAATTTATTTTATTAATGACTCAAATAACCTCAATTAAGGTTTAAGCAGCTTTTTTTAACCTTTTTATGGGGTTTTCATGCATTTAATCATTTTTGGTCTATTAAAAATCAGTATTGCTCTTATTTATCCTAGATGAGTCATCAGGGCTCATCTGCACCTTGTACTATGTCGGTACCCTATTAGGGAGATTTAGAATTTGTATACAATTCGTTGTCATTACGGGTTGTCTCTGCCTCCTTTGCGCATAGGTAGTACTTAGGATTAAATATTCAAAAATTTACAAGTTGTCTATTATCATTATTAATATTTTCAATATGTTTGTCGGTATATATTTTTTTTTCAAATGTTCAGTACCCTCTAAGTGTAAATAAAAAATAAAAACAAATAATAAATAAATAAATCATTTTTATATTTTTTACAAATAGCCCGGTGTAATTATTTTGAATTTCAACGATATTAAAAGAATTCCAAACTTATGAAAACCGTTTCTTACGACTAAGAGAGGATTGAGTAGATGGTCTAGCAGAATTGTTGTCACTCTCAAAATATGTTAAAAATGATGTACTTCCAAAGAAAAAGTGTTATCAAGAAAATTAGGGTAGTTGGAATAATCTAAATTTTTAGATAAATAATGAAAAAATTCAAACGTGCCTCAATTGCAATACAAGAGAATGTGAAAAAAAAATTTAGAGGTGTCAATCTCTTTTTTTTTTATGTAGTTAAGAAGACCAGAGTGGCAATAGACCCAAATGGTCAGATCTTTTCCTGAACCCCACACAATGCAGGAGCTTTATAGCACCGGGTTATCTTTCTTTTAGTTAAGAAGACCAAAAAGAATTACAAGACAACAAATACCAAGCTAGAAGGCTACTAAATAGAAGATTACAAGTCATAAAAACACGCCCAAACAATACAAGAAGATGGCTCAATAAATAAATTTGGCACCAAACTTCTTACATGTAGTACAATTTTTCATCCAAGATTTGTTGATATACTACTGCAATTTCAAAAGTTACAAACATGTAATATACCACTATAATTTTTTTAGGGTAATTTTAAAAAAAATCCATGTGATTTCAAAAATTTACAAAATGGGGAAAGTGCTTTATTTTTTTCTTATAAAAACTAAAAGCATAGAACATATTATTGGTAGTAAGAGAAAATGGTACGGGCGGAGACAATCTCCAGCGTGGCGGCGACAAACATCGACGAGGAGGAGACGACAATGAGTACAGCAAAACCACCTCCAAGCACGGCAGAGAAGCTCCACGACGACGAGGGGATGCCCCCTGACGCGGCAGTGAAGACACTAGACGCGGAAGAAACGGCCCCGAGCGTAGTAGAGACGAACTCTGACACGGTGAAGATGGCCCTAGACGTGGCGGAGATGACTACTGTCCTCCCGAAGACGATCTCCGATGCCACATCGACCTTCCCCGACATGGCGAAATCACCTGCCCGTAAACCATCCCGGGATGAGATGAACCCCGGCAGGGTGACTTCAGAATACACGAGACCCAACATGAAGGAGGAGAGCAGCAAGGAAGACAATAGAAAAGAAAGGCTTCGTCGGAACTACCACAAGATGGAACCTGCGACACTCAACCGAAGAAACCTCCCCCTTCCCCATCATGGGCGGACGTGGTGAGGGGTGAAACAAACAACACACATAGTCAGCCTCTACAGCCGGAGACAACAAGGGCAAAGAATGGATGGAAGACGGTTGGTCGAAAGCGCAGTCGCCGCTCCTACGACAGCCCACGAATAGCCAGGAAGGAACTACTGCCACCGCCACGGCGCTCGCCACCAACCCTCCGCACCACGGCCGACACGATCAATGTGTGCGGCCAATATCTAAGGCCGGGCCATCGGGCGGAAGAATGCAGTCGAGCGATAACTTGTCGGCGTTACGGAGGGGTCGACCATAAGGAGCAGGAGTGCAAGGAAGGACAACGGAACATGACTGAGCATGTTAAGACCAGACTGTAACCCGGAGAACAGCTACCGATCCTACAACTGCACAACCAAAAGCATAGCTCCAGCAAAAAGAAATCCAAACCCAAGCCAATGAGAAAGGTGAAATAGCCCCCCCTGCTCCTACTCTCTTTCACCCTCAATTTCGAACCTTGGTTGCCGGACTTATGGAAGAAGGCTAGAGTGGAAGGAGCTATTGGTTGGGTAATAGTTAAACAACTACCGATGGATTGTTGGAGTAGAGACACAGTAGCCTTGGCTCTGAAAACCCTTGAGTAAGACCTAGTCTATATACCCAACCAGAACGGGACCTACGGCGACGATCTCTGACTCCTCCTCCGCATCAGGAGGCCAATAAGGTTTCCATCGAGTATACATTGTAGCATAGGGACCTGGCAATACAATTACACAATTGAGTTAGAGAAAGGATAGCCACCGCTGCTGTGGGGAGACTCCAGATGACCAAGGCAAGGTGACTGCACTGTTCCGACCACAGGAATTGGAGGCAACCTGATCGGTGCTAACGTAATGAACACGATGAAACCACCCACCAGCCAAAGAGACAAAGGGAAGGCCATCATAGTGGAGAAGGAGGACGCCCTGGTGAGACAAGCTAACGAACGACAAACAGTAATCATCATCAGGGATCGGCAGCCAAGTCCGGACTGTAACTGGTCTGGCACCATTCAGCGACCTTTGGACCACCGTACAGCTTTGGGAACCGAAAGTCTCTCCCAGCAGCTGGCCGCCAAAGAAGGAAAGAGGACAGCGGATGGGACTAGAGAAGCGGCGATGGGATTGGACGATGACAGTGTAGTCGAGCACATGGTCGTTGCAGTATGGGATGCGGCAACAGAGATGGGGTATAGCTTCAAAGACGATGGAGCATCAGCTGATGCAGACGTCTTCATGCTGGCCGCGTGGAGGAACAAAAGGGCCTACTTATGTGGCTCAGGAATGGGTGGAACCCTGGATGAAACCGGCCCAACCGGTGGACCTGATGGGCCCTACAAACCTACTCACGGCGCACGTGAGGAAGAACAACCAGGGATGGCTGGGCGAAACATGGGCTGGGCACGAAGCCCATTAAGCCCAACTTCAGAACAAGCTTCAGAACAACCCAACCTGTAGAAAGAAACTGAACAAGCTTCATAGACAACAATTGGCCCACCTCCAACAGCCCAACCAAGACAGAGCCTGTGCCCAGAAGGTATGGAAGCACTCCAAACACTTGGAATGGAACAAATCTCAGCTGTAGAGGAACAAATGGCAGCAACACCTAGCCAAATGAACACTCCTATAACGGCTATGTAAATTTACAAGCTAAAAGCCCAATGAAGAACTTCAACTATATCATGGCCTAATTTAACCCAAGTGATAAAAATTTAAAAACCATGCCCCATGGCCTAACAATAGACTTAAGTAATACATCCCTAAAAAGAATTGGTAACACTTGGAATCTCCTAACCGAAGAGGCAAGGAATCACCAAAGGAAACACTCACAATATTACACCCCCTGACCCCTCCGGAATCGCATCAACCCCAATAGAAGCAAGAGAGGACCCCAGTCACCACCCATCAACCTCATCCCATGAAGAGCAACCCCCACTAACAAAAACAAGAGGAAGACCAAGGAAAATCAAACAACAGGAAACCCCTATAACCTAGGAAGTGCAGAAACCCCTACAAGGCCTTCGAGGAACACCAAAGGAAAACAAAAAAGTGTTGAAAAGGATGATCTCCACAGCTTAACCACGGTACCGCTCATCCTCTCCTAATAGCCAGGTGAAGAGATTATCTTAACTACATGGAAGGCAAGGGTCTATCTGGACCACTTGGAAGGTAATGCAGACCAAGTACTTCAGCTTCTTAGGCTCACAGAAGCTGAAAGGAATGCTTAGGGACAAGGAGGCATCTAAGCCACCTTGCTTCCCAGCAACCCGGGAATACAAAGTTTCCTTTATGAAAGTTATTACTTGGAATGTTCGAGGACTAGGCAAGCTAAAAAAATGCTTCCTAGTAAGGGATTTTATTGCACCCCAGAAGGCTGACGTGTTCTGTCTACAAGAGACCAAACTCCATGCATCAACAACCACATTTGAAGCTCAATCGGGGGTAATCTCTAGGAAGAAGAGGTAGATGCTGCCGACCAAATAACACACGAGGGAGGATCTTTGCGTGGATGGAACCTAGTTGCCTTCAGTATTGAACTCAAATACACAGACACATTCTCAGCGACAATCATCCTAGAATGCACGGTTGATAGAAGCAAATGGATGATCACAACAGTCTATGGACCCTGCGAAGTTGACCGGAAAAGGGCCTTTTGGGAAGAACTGAGGACAATTAGAAGGAGATGGCAGGGACCATGGCTGCTAGGGGGAGACTTTAACTCAACCAGAGAACCGGCGGATAGGAAATCGAGATCCTAGGGCTTATAAGACCAACAAGATTTCAACAACCTCATTGCCGACCTACAATTGTACAACCCACCACTGATCGGAAGGGAATACACCTGGACCAATGGTAGACAGGTACCAACCATAATCAGGCAGGAAAAATTTCTCCTATCCTCTGAATGGATGATGGCCTATCCCCGCATCTGGCAGACTGCACTTCCAAGCATCCGCTCAGATCATGTGCCCATAGCTCTAGAATGCGAACGCCACGGACCCAAACAATACCCCTTCCATTTTAACAAAAGCTGGGGTAGGCTAGATGGCTTCTGGGACATGATGAGAGAGTGGTGGATGTAGAATGACTATATCGGAGCAGGGGCATACATGTGGGCCAAAAAACTCACCTTACTGCGGGGAAGACTCCGTAGCTGGTACAAGGAGGAACAATGCGCAAAAAGGCGTAGAAAGGAAGAACTCCTACACAACATAGCCCTACTGGACACCAGATCCAAACAACAACAACTCCCTACCGAAGAGGAAGAGCGACTCCAAGCAAACAGGACTGAATATGACAACCTAATCAGGCACGAGGAGAAACGCTGGAGACAATGCTCAAGGATCACCTGGCTTAGGGAAGGGGACATGAACTCCAAGTTCTTCCACTCCATCGCCAATCAGAGAAGGAATAAGAACTGGATCCATTAACCTATCATGGAGGGACAAACCCTAAACAATCCAACTGACATTGCAAATGCGGTGATGGGGCACTTCACCAGTCTATTTGGGAGCAAAAGACCAAACAGATATTACACGGATTGGTCCCAAATGTTTGCTGGGATAGCCCCAACAGCTCTGTCAAACCTCGATAACCTCTTCTCCGAATAGGAAATACAGTTGGCCATCCTGGATCTCAACTCGGAGAAGGCACCTGGGCCAGATGGCTTCCTAATGTATCTCTACCAACAAGGGTGAAACGTCGTTAAGGAGGACATCTTGCAAACCTTCCAAGACCTGTATGAGGGCTCAGCCGACCTAGAAAAACTAAATTATGTGCACATTCTCCTGCTTCAAAAAAGAATGAGTCAACAATAATCGCAGACTTCTGGCCAATAAGCTTGTATAATTGCTCCATCAAGATTATTACAAAGGTCCTAGCGAACCGTCTTCAGTCAGTTATCTCACACTTGGTCAACGAAAACAAACTTCTTTTATCAAAGGGAGACGCATTCAAGATAACATTGTCATCGCAGAAGAAATAATCTTTAATATGAAAAGGAAACGAGAAGCGTTGTTCAAAGTGGACTTCGAGAAAGCCTTTGACTCGGTAGATTGGGACTTCCTCCTGAAATTACTACACGCGAGGGTGTGGGATCGAAAATACCCGCTGGCATCGTGTCTATGAAGAGACACCAGGCGACATATCGAATCACAAATGATTTTATTTATTTATGTATTTTTAATATTACAGTTTTTTCCATTCCTAATAGAGGCAAGCCTCTATTATTAATTATCCCAGACAGAGTCTTGGGAACCTCCGATTAAGGGCATAAGTACAAGTAAAGGCAATGAACAAAAATAATTTCATTTATTTGCAAATCATAATTTCCGTTACATATAAATATCATCATATAGATGAGTATACATATTATTTATTTATTTAAATGACGCCGTCTTCCGCCTTGGAACGTATGCTTTGCCACTTTGGAATTTGCGTTTAATTGGCCACCTCCAATGCATGCTTCGTCGCCGCCTTGAGATTTGCGCCGCTTTAGGATTCATATTCATATTGGCCATCTCGAGTTGTGTGTTTCACCATCGTCTCGAGATTTGTGTCACTTTGAAATTTGTATTTATTAGCTGCCTCAGATATGTGTTCATCGCCGCTTCCAGATCCGTACCAATTCAGGATTTGCACTTCATTGGTTGTATTTCATTTTCTGCCTCGAGATGCGTGTTACTTTGAGATTTGTATTTTATATCGGCTACACCGAGATGTGTGTTACTTTGTCACATCAAGATGTGTGCCACTTTAAGATTTGGGTTTTATCGCCCGCCTCAAGATGAGTGTTACACCACTACCTCGAAATATGTCACTTCATGATATATTTTATTGGCCGCCTCGAGATGTGTATCGCATCGATATGGGCCGCTTTGAGATTTTTATTTTATTTTATTTTATCTAGATATATGTATATGGATATACATCTATATAAATATATATATAGAGCAAATTATCTATCACTCTTTGGCACTATTATGCCACTATTTAACTTTTTTCCCCACCCCACCCAAAATCTTATTTACTTTAGATCCCCAAACACCCCTACCCAAGGACCATTTGGCAATTAGGGAACTATTCAAGGGATGAATAGTTATTTACCTAATATATATATGATAGGGTGGTTATGAACAAGGACACGTGGCAGACAGATATATCGGGAGGTGTGGTACGCCGCGTATGAAAACTCTGCATCGCGGGGCTCACTTTCTCTCTGGTAGAGCTCCTCCACCTCGGAAATTATGATGAATTCGAAGTCCTCAAGGAGGAGCTTCGGAAATCTCATAAGAAGGCTTGCTACCCTCGACTCCTCAGCGATTTTCCGCGCGTGGTGACTCAGAGACCTTCTAGAAGCCTAGTGATTCTGAGGAGCGGTTGAGCAGGTTGGGAGGCAGTTAAGCGGTTGAGGAGCCGACACGAGTCTAGAAGCTTCTAGAAACATCTTTGAGTTGGATTTCTTTGAACTAGCATCTTTGAGTTGGCACTCACGTGCTCAAATTGAGTAGCTTGTTCTCCAAGCGGCACCCCGCCTCCAAACCCTATAAATAACCCCTCTCCCCGATTCCAGCGGGGAGGATCTCATTCAGATCCGTGAGAAGCTCCTGGCCGCCTCGAGGCTGAAGCTCCCATCTTCTCCTTCTTCTCTTCTTCCATTTTCTTCATTCGAGCTTCGATCATGGAGTTACGAGTTGTAATTCGAGAAGAAGCCCTGAGTGGATTCATCCTCACGAGAAGAGGATCGTGGTTTTTCCCACATTTTGGGGTTTTCCACGTAAATCTTTGTGTGTTCCTTTTTGATTACGGTTTTCTTCTTTGATCTTACGCTCCTTGTTCTTCCCTCTCTAATACAAATTTAAAAGTGTTGCTTGAAATTGGGGCTTGATCAATTTTAGAGCTAACATTTTGGCGCCGTCTGTGGGGATCACTGAGCAAAGAGCCATGCCTACAACCAGGAGGTCAAGGCAGAACCAGACTCCAGAACAGAGAATTCCAGCTCCAGCAACGTCCATGGTGGGAGAAATGAACACTCCGGCAGCTCCTAATGGAGCTTCCGAGTTCTGAAAAATTTGCGGAGTTCGGTCAAATTTGGTGGTCATCCCGAGAAGCGATTGATTCAACTGCCGTGGAGAGCAGGTTAGCGGCACTCGCCACCACAATCATGGCCGTTGGCGCCATGTCTCTCAGAACCGTATGCACCTCCGCCACCTCCAAGCGAGCCCAAACCGTGCACCCGCCGCGTTCGCCCGGCTTCGCCAAGGGCGCTCATCTCGGCGTTCTCCGGCGTCGTAGAAGCCACCGCATCATCCTCGTGAGAGCTTCGATTCCCACCATGAGGAGGAGAATGATTCACCGTCGCCACTCAAGCGAGAGGTATGAGAGGAGGCGCCGTCTCGCCGAGATCACAACCTACCGGCCACACTCCACGAGACCTCGATTACGCCCGATTCCAATATGAAGCGCGACCTTATTCTCAGAGGTACTCCCCGCGGGCGCTACTGCCGCCTCCACGTCCCAGCTCGAGTCGTTCCCCTCGCGACATTTCTCCCGAGAGGCAAGGGTGAGACACTATTCCACTTGTCACATCACCGGGGAGCATGAGAGGGGGCGTCGGGGTATCTCTACGGCCGAGGCGGCGTCACGAGAAAGCGTACCACGTTTCCACTCTCCATTTATCAAAGCAATTTGGGAAGCTCCCTTAGGAGAAGTACATTCCACCAAATATCGGATATTATGATGGTACCTCAGATCCACATGAGCATGTAGAGAGTCTTTGCTTTCAGGAGATGGCTGGAATGGAACTTCCGAGGGTGATCTTGTGCCGCGGTTTCTCGAAGACTTTATGCGGAACCGCATCTGGCTGAGTTTGAAGCCTACGAAGGCGGTATAGCCTACTTGACCCGGCTCGTTGATCGCTTTCTTAGCCGTTTTGCCAATTGCGGGAACTGGCGGCATAAGAGAATCCGATTATGTTCGAGGTGCAAGCGAGAGAGAGGGTGAATCTCGGGGAGTTATCTTGGCGGAGTTCAATGAGGAAACTCATGGAATGTCGTCTGGATTCTATCATGGTAGTTGGAGCGATTACTAGATGGGGCTGCGGGAATGCCCATTTCTTGATTCACTAACTTCGAGATGTTCCGAGGGACCTCTCCGAAGTGATGAAAGCGAGGGGCAGGAGGTACATAGCCTCAGGTGAATTCAAAGCGGGGAGGAAAGAACGAGGCCCTAGCGGCGGAGGAATTCAGCGAGAGGAGAGTCGAGAAGAAGTGAGCAGGCACCTCGGAGAGATATGGAGCAAGCTTCGTTACCGACCTCCTGCGTCTTTGATAGCCACGGGGACCAAAGCGGACCCGTATTCGCCCGGTATGACAATTACACTCCCTTGAATACTTGAGAACATATAATGATCACGGATCAAGACAAGAGAGGATTCTCAAGCGGCGGAGTCCGTCAAGGAAACCTCCTGCGGCAAAGAAGCGGCAAATTACGTATCTACCACAAAGTCGAGGTCATACTACGAGAAAATTGCATCCACCTCAAAGATGCAATAGAGGATCTCGTCGAGAGAGGGGAAGGCTGGCGAGTTCCTCAAACAAGAAACGATAGAAGGAAGAAACGGCACACTTTCGGCCCGGAACCTCCTGGAAGAAGATAGATCATTTGTCATGGCGTGAGGACGGGATGTGGAGGAGAAACTTCATCCTCGAGGAAGGAGTTATGCCCGCATGGTGGAGTACGATCACGAGGAGCTTGCACCGCGGAAGAAAAGTGCCGAACTACTCTCCCAATAGAATTTTAGAAGAAGATTTAAAGGGAATATGTCTACCGCAAGATGGCGCTCTTGCGTAGTTCTTGATATTGGGATCTCTGTAATGCACGGGGTGCTAGTTGATCTTGGGAGTTGGTGACATAATCTTACAGGATGTGTTAAACGAGAATGAAAATTAGGCTGAGAATCTTAAACCATGCAAGACCCCTTTGTTTGGATTCATTTGGAGATCCTGTCTACCCGGAAAGGTATCATTACTCTTCTGTCACTCTTGGTACTCCTCCACGGCTATTACGGCTCAATCAACGACTTCCCTCGCAGTGCGCCATCCCTCAAGTTACAATGCAATTATGGGAAGACCTTCTCTCCAGCAAGCTCGGAAGCGGTCCGCCGACCTATCATACGAAATTGAAATTTCAAACTGATCGCGGTTGCGGAGAGGTGAAGGGAGATCAACCCTCCTCTAGAGCAGGTGTTACCTTGCACCACTCACGAAGAGACAACTTGGAGAATCAAGCAAAACTTCCGAATCTCTAGCTATAGAAGATTTCCAGCGGGAGGATGAGAAGAGAGAAGCCCGCATGAGGCCTACGGTCGAGGAACTCCACGGCTTTGCCCCTCGGCGAAGCCTGTCGGAACAGAAGCTATGCGGCTTAGGTTGGCCTCAGTCTTGTCGGCAAAAGCAACTCCTCGAATTGATCAAGGCCAACTCGGATGTTTTTGCATGGGCGTAGAAGACATAAAGGGAGTACCAAGAGAAGTGATGGAGCACCATTTGAATGCCGATCCAATTTGGTACAAACCCGGTGTCTGAGAAGAGGAGAAATTTTCTTTGCTTGTGCAATTTGGGAATTTCTGAAGAGGAGGTCGTGACAAGTTGCTTAAAAGTGGCGAGTTCATTCGGGGAAGTCCAATACCACGAATGGCTCTCCAATGTTGTCCTTGTAAAAGAAAGCCAGCGGAAATGGCGTATGTGTGTTGATTTCACAGATCTCAATAAAGCTTGCCCCAAGGATTGCTACCCCTTGCCTATCATAGATAATCTGGTAGATTCCACTTCAGGATATGAGATGCTCAGTTTCCTCGATGCATACTCAGGTTATAACCAAGTCAAAATGGCTAGGAAAGATGAAGAAAAAACGGCCTTCATTACTTCCCGAGGGACGTATTGCTACAAGGTGATGCCTTTTGGCCTGAAAAATGCGGGAGCAACCTTCCAAAGACTAGTAAATAAGGTCTTTAGGAAACAGATGGGGAGGAATGTCGAAGCATATGTTGATGACATCCTAGTGAAGAGCACCTCTGGCTTTGAAGCGTCATGCTGGCCCGACCTCGGGGAGACATTTGAAACGGCCCGAGAGCTCATGGAATGAGTCTCAACCCAACCAAATGTGCATTTGGTGTCCTTTCGAGGGCAAGTTCTTGGGTTTTATGCTCCTGAGAGAGAGGGAATTGAAGCCAACCTGGAACAAATCCGAGCTAATGCGGAGATGAGGTCCCCTAGAACCATCAAGGAAATTCAAAGCCTCAATGGGAAGTTAGCAAAGCAATTGGGAGATTTATTTCACGTCGGGAGAAAAGAATCTTCCATTTTGAGCTTGCCCGGAGAAGCCCCAAAGGTAGAGTGGGCCGAGGAAGAGTGTGAAAAGGCCCTCACACAATTGAAGGAGTATTTACAATCACCTACCTTGCTTTCCAAGCCGAGCCGGGAGAGAAACTTCAGTCTTTATTTGGCGGTTTCGATATGAGTCGTAAGTTCTGGATTCACTAAAGAGGAAGTCTGGAATTCGTAGAGCGGTTTATTATACTAGCAAGGTCCTCAATGATCTGAGTCAGTGTATCATCCTCTCGAGGATTGGCCTATGCCTTGAGTCATAGCAGCTTTCGGAAACCGTCCCTACTTCCAATCACATAAGATCAAGGTACTGACAGATCAGCCCTTGAAGCAAGTCCTCCATCGTCCAGATGCTTCTGGACGATTGACAAAATGGGTTGTTGAACTTGGGGAGTATGACATCGCCTATGAGCCTCGCACAGCCATCAAAGGCCAGGTTCTAGCCGATTTTATTGTTGAGCTCACAACCACCGATTACGGAGAAGCTATTTTTATGGACTCGTCACGAACCAGAGCTCCTCTTCTATGGCGCAATGGGTGTTACATACCGACGGTTCAGCGAATGCCGAGAGCTCTGGAGCAGGCATTGTGCTTCAGTCCCCTTCAGGTTGGAGCACCTCAGCAGTCTTGAAGTTTGGGTTCAAGGCAACCAACAACGAAGCTGAGTATGAAGCCATGGTTGCAGGCTTACAGTTAGCCAGAGGCCTGGGAGTCCAAAATTTGTTAGCAAACACAGACTCCCAACTGGTTGTTGGTCACATGAGTGAAGAATTTGGGGCAAAAGAAGAAAACATGGTAAGATACAAAGCTTTGGTGCAAAAATTAAATTTGCTAGCTTCCGGAAACTATCCATTCTGAAGATTCGAGGCGAGAGAATCAAGAAACCAGGCCTCCTCTCGAAACTTGCTTCCTCCAAAGTTGAAATAACTTCCCCTCTCAATATTCGTTATTTCTTGCGAAGACAATTGATTGCCGACACGAAGAGGAATTATTTGAGGGTGACAAAATGAGCCGTCTTTGGATTGATCCGATCTTAACATATCTCGGGGCCGGATCTCTACCTTCAGATCCCAAGTCCGCACGCCCGGATCAAGGTTAGAGCCAACCGCTTCACTATTACGGATGGGCGCCTTTTACAAGAGATCATTTACTCTCCCCACATTTGTTGAGGTGTTTTGCGTCCAAGTGAAGCGAATTATATTCTTCAAGAAATCCATGAAGGTATTGCGGGGAGACCACACGGGAGGAGGAAAAGCACTTTGTCATAAAATTCTAAGGCAAGGTTATTATTGGCCAACTTTCTTTGAAAGATGCAAAAGCATTTGTCGAGAGGAGTGCGATGCGTGTCGGCGCTACTCAAACATCCAGTGGCGTCCGGCTTCCCCTCCACCCCTATTGTGAGTACGGGCCATTCGCACTTTGGGGAGTAGATGCAGCTTGGCCCATTTCCAAAAGCATTTCGGCAGGATGAAATTTTTGATTGTTGCCATTGATTATTTCACCAAGTGGGTGGAAGGCGAACCCCTTTCCTCTATTAATGAAAGGGTGTGTCGGAAATTCTTATGGAAGTCGATGTCACGTCGATTGGGCTCCGGTAGCATTCATCCCGCAGAACAATGGGAGGCGGTTTGCAGAATGCTACATTCAAAAATTTACATGAGGAACTTCGGAATTGAGCACGAGGCTTGCCGGTCCACTCACCCACAAGCAAATGGAAAGGCAGAGTGGAAGTAGCGAATAGAACCTTGCTTCATACCCTCAAGACTAGGGTGCTTAGGAATCAATCTAATTGGGTAGATGAGATGCAGGGGCACTTTGGGCATACAGAACTACTTGCCGAACTCCTACTGGAGAGACTCCGTTTGCCCTTGCATTTAGAGTAGAAGCGGTCCTCCCTCCTGAAATTGAAGTCCCAACTCCACGGACCCAAGCCTTCAATCCGACAAGCAATGAAGAAGTACTCAGTGAGCTTTCGATTTCTTTGGAAGAGAAAAGGGAAGAAGGCGCCCTCCAGAGGCTGCTGCGTATCGAGGAAGGTCAAGCGTCACTCTGACGCCTTAAAGGCGAAAGAAGTGACATTCCAAGTGGGAGATCTGGTCTTGAGAGAAAACATTTTTGAAGGCAACAAAAGTAGAGCAGGGAAGCTTAATCCAAGCAGGGAAGGCCCTTATGTTTGTAATCAAGATTGTAAAGCACAGCACTTATTGGCTCACCAAGATGGGCGGAAAAAGGCTGAGGCGCCCTTACAATTCCGAACATCTTAGGAGGTACTATCAATAAAATTTCTGTTCTACAACATGCCTAAGGATCTCTCAGCAGAACCTCGGAAGTAGAAGCAAAATCTTAGAAATTCAATTTAAAGCTAGGCAGTGGGTCAAGGCTCGAGTCATAGCATAACATGAAGGAGCCCTCGCTAACTCACTGGCCAGGTAAATGCCGTCGAGGCTCGAGCTGTGACGAAAATGGTGAGCAACCAAGAAAATCCTCACAAAATACTTGGTTGCTACACAACAGCGGGTCTAGGCTCGAGCTGTAACACAATAGCAACCAGCCAGTGAGGACAGTTCCGATAACCAGCCAACTGCTCAAAGATCCCCTCGGCAAATGATCCAACAAATCCGAACTCCTCCATAAGGATCTCGGAAACCAAAGTCAATGAATCCTTGTGTGATTCTCCAAATAAGATGATAGCGGGTCTAGGCTCGAATCATCTTAAGTGAGAACGCATATACGCTCTGAACTCAAATGACAAAGACATTTCTCCAAACATGGTGATAAGCGGGTCTAGGCTCGAATCACCTTGAATGAGAACCCACAACAAGAACTCAATAACTAAAGTAACTAAGAAGCGGAAGAAGAATTAGAAGCCTTGAATAAAAAGCATGGCAAAAACTCAAAATCTTTTCCATGCGGGTAAAAGTGAATTTCATTTATCAAAATGGCACTAACATTTGCCTGTGAAGGAACAGGCAAATCTACACATTATGGGGGAAGGAAGTACAAGATGAACAGGATTAGTCAAAAAACTAAGCTACTCGCCGCCCTTCAAAGGAGCCATAGAGACATCTCCACTTTCGTCGAGATCCTTTTCAACATTAGCGTTACTAGCTCCACCAGCCAGAGTCTCAAGAGCATCAATATAAGTCAGGTTAGCAAAATCTGCATTGGGAAATTTCATAACAAACTCTTTCAAAACAGGAAAGCTTTCCTCCCTCCCTCACACGTGCCTCCTCAGCAGAGTTGATTCGGTCGGCGAGCTTGAAGCCGGCCTAAGCCTTCTCCAATTCCTCTGCTTTCTTTTCACTCTCTGACAATGACTTTCGACAAGCCTCCATCTCCTCGGAAATACTTTCATGATCTTTCCTTAAGGCATCCCTTTCCGAGGTGATAGCTATCAAGAAGAATTATTATCCTTGAGTTGCTCCGAGCTTCGCCATTTTCTTTCTCCGAGCTTCAGCTGACACCTCGCGGGGAAGATACTTCAAGGATCTGACTTTAGTTTCTTCCTTAAGCCTCTGCAAGTTTTTCTCTGCTTGAAGAGCAGCTCCATTCGGCGATTCGAATTCTTAAGGAGCTTCGGAATTGTTTGCATTCAAAGCGGCAATCTCCTTCTCGGAGATGAAATCTTCTCCTTGGCCTTAAGCTCTTTCTCCCAAATGTCTACGGCCTTCTCGTTGGATTGTTTCAATATTGCATCTAACTTACTCTTCCCAACCAAGGCGGGTTCTTCTCTTGAAGCCTTCTTCAATGCCGTGTTCAAACGCCCGACCTCCGCTTCAAGTCTTTGTTCCTGAATATATTGATTAACAAGGACATCCGACTCTCCTCTTCTTCTTCCAAAATACTTACTTGGTAGCGATAGGTGAGGAACAAGTTACGCAAGCGAAGATACAATAAGATTGAAGTTGGACTGATTGAGAGAAATGGGTCCAAGCTAAAGAAATACTTAGAAAGCCCTTGGAGGCGGAGGAGCTCGGCAAGATCAAGCCCGAGGATAAACGTCCAAGTCTAGATTCGATTTCTTCTGGCAAAGCCGACTTGATTACAGAAGCGGCAATTTTAGGATCGTCAAATAGGATCCCTTCCCTTGGGTCCACGTGAGATGATCCCTTAGAACCCTCATAAAAACTTCGGGCCACAAGGCTTCGAAACTTGAGGAAGGGCGAGTTGGTCGAGTAACTCGAATCCGGACTGGATCAAAGCTGATAGTAGGGTCAGTATTCGCCCTTCCAGAGGTCCCAATGATCTCAACCTCATCCTCCGCAAAATCTCTGAGGATCTCTGGAAGATCTGGAATGTGCCCAAAAATATCTTCTTCAGTGGGAACAGAAGGGAAAGGATCGCCCGAATTCCTCTGTCCATGCGGATCTCCTCCCTCACTACCGCGATGAAATTCCGTATTAATGTCGCTCGCGGAAGTGTCATTTTCAGTAGGAATACTGGCAGCGGATAAAGGGAGAAATGGCCAGCGCCTCTCGGTGTTAGGAGGATGAGGGTGGCTCAGTTGTCTCTTCTTTCCTTTGGAAACCACTGTTTCTTCCTACTAGCCATTTTCGAAATGGGTTCGTCTTGACAACCTCTTGAGAATCAGAGCTCTCTTTCTTGAAGCAGTTTGAGTGTGTAGGCGGATAGACCTCAACTTCTTGTGAAGGATGGAGTTCATCATTTCCTTGTGGTCTAGATGATTCTTCAGCGGTACTTGCGAGGTTCATTGAGTACTCCCGGTTCGGGGCTCCCTCTGCGGCCACTTTCTTCGAGGAGCTCGGCCTTTTTACGCTTCTCGGACGTGCGGTGTTGAGCTACCGGCGCGGGCTTTCGAGCTTTGTCCAACAAAGATTTGGCACGTTGAGAAGGGTCCATACCTTCACTGGAACACAAAAAGAGAAACTCAATAAAAAATGATAGAAAGTAATTAGGAAAAGGAGTAAATGAGAAATGTGACAATCCTACCCTCTGCGCTAAGAACAGCCCACTTCTTAAGTAAAATTTTGTTAGTCAAGAAGATATCCGGGGAGGAATGGGAGCATGTCGTAATTTCTCGAGATAGCGGTTTTACTGTTTTTAGAGAGCTTCTCCCTACTCAACACTTGAGTCAGAGGTACTCCCATTCAGTTCGGACTCAGAAACCCTTCTTTGGAAATGAAGAAGTATCTCTCCTTCCATCTCTTAATGGAGGTCGGCCGCGAGAACCTAAGAAGCGTCTATGGGGCCTAGCTCCAAAGAAGTACCAATCCGTGTTGGACTCTCTATTGAGGCAAAATAAGCGCCTCAAACAAAGAGGCGATGTAGGAGTAACTTCGGCGATCTAGACACACGATTACTGAATCCACTTGAGGCATCTCCGAGAATTGGGGTTAATTGAGATGGACAAACATTGAAAGACTTGAAAATTTCAAGAAATAGAGGAGGAAAAGGGAATGAAGTCCTCCTAATAATGCGTCTATATAAACCGCCAATTAAGCTTACTCTCTGCCCGGCACTTGCTTTCGATCCCGGAAGGATCGAGCAATCTAATTTGAGTTGGAAATCCCTATGCCTAATCTTATAATATTTTGCAGCGGCGTCGATCTCCTCTTGATGAAGGATGCTAGGGTAAGAGTGAGAACAAAGGCTGTCTTTTGCTACGTTTACGTTCCTATGTTGCTAGTAGAAGGAGCAGTGAGAGGAAGAAGCCATACCTTGAGGTTTTTGAGGGAAAAGCAGGGAGGATTGCAAGAAGAGAAAATGCTTGATTTCGGCCGTGAGGGCTTGATAATGAAAGAAGAAGATGAGCAGGATGTGTTGGAAAATCTAACGCGATATTTGATAATACTTGAAAGGCACGAAAAGAATCCAGCGGCTAAAGAAAATCCATTCAAAAGCAGAATAATCTCTAAGTGACACTGTCCGCTCCATCTAACGGACGAAGATCGCTACTTGCGGAACCAGCGTGGATGAATGCCGCGTGGACCAAAAGAGCGTGCCCCATCATTACACATGCGTTGCACACCCATTACCGTCACTAGAAAAGGTTATTGAAAGGCAGGTGTAGGCGGCCGACCAATAAATCACGATTCGCATTGTTCATCAAAGATAACGCTTTCGCTACTCTTTCGCTTGGAGCACCTCGGAAAACATCGGTGAGAAAGAATAGCTTCTCCGGTGATTCAATATGCTTAGCTAACCCAGCGAAAGATTACTTAAAAACATTCGCTCATCTTAGAGCTCATCGCGAAGCATACTTGAGGGGGTGATGATAGGGTGGTTATGAACAAGGACACGCGTGGCGACGGATATATCCAGAGTGTGGCCGCGGCGTAACGGAACTTGCGGTCGCGGGGCTCACTTTCTCTCTGGCCAGAAGCTCCTCCACCTCGGAAATTATGATGAATTCGAAGTCCTCAAGGAGGAGCTGGGAATTCGCTAAGAAGGCGTGCTACCCTCGACTCCTCCAGCGATTTTCCGCGCGTGGTGACTCAAGACCTTCTAGAAGCCTAGTCGATTCACGGAGGCAGTTGAGCGGTTGGGAGCGGTTAAGCGGTTGAGGAGCCGACTGGAGTCTAGAAGCTTCTAGAAACATCTTGAGTTGGATTTCTTGAACTAGCATCTTGAGTTGGCGCTCGCGTGCTCAAATTGAGTAGCTTGTTCTCCAAGCAAAGACCCCCACCTCCAAACCCTATAAATACCCCTCTCCCCAATTCAGCGAGGAGGATCTCATTCAGTCGTGAAGCCTGGCTGCTCACTGGGATTTGAAGCTCCCATCTTCTCCTTCTTCTCTTCTTCCATTTTCTTCATTCCGAGAGCTCGATCATGGAGTTACGAGTTGTAATTTGAGGAAGAAGCCTGAGTGGATTCATCCTATACGAGAAGAGGATGGAGTAGTTTTCCACATTTTGGGGTTTTCCGTAAATCTTTGTGTATTCGCTTTTTGATTACGGTTTTCTTCTTTGATCTTCTGCTCCTTGTTCTTCCCTCTCTAATACAAATTTAAAGTGTTGCTTGAAATTGGGGCTTGATCCAATTTTAGAGCTAACAATATATATATATATATATATATATATATATATATATATATATATATATATAACTTCTGCCAATTCCTTCTTTTTTTTTACACCTGTAGCTTTTTTTTTTCTTTTTATATATATATATATATATTTATATATCTATTTTTTGTTGTCCCTTCTTCCTCTCTCCTTCTTTTTTTATTTTTTATTATTATTTTATTATCTTTTATACCCTTCCAGACGCCCCTCTGTTTCAACCTTTTATTTTATTATTATTTTTTTAAATTTTATTTTTATTCTTTTTGTTCTGACGCCCTTCTCTTCTATTTTTTTTTTTGTTTTTTTTTCTTTTTTTCTATTCTCTCTCGGTCTCTCCTCTTTCATCTCTCTATTTTTTTTTTATTTCTTCTCATTTCCGCCGATTTCCACTCTCTCTTTATTTATATATATATATATATATATATATATATATATATATATTTTTTTTTTTTTTTTTTTTTTTTTTCTTCTCTCTCTTTTTCCTTTTTCTTTTTATATCATCTCTCTTTTTTATTTCCACTTATGGCTCCCGGCTTCACGAAAGAAGAAAACATATAAGAAGAGGGCTTCATCTTGGTGGCGGCGACAAGATCAACACCACCACCCTCGGGGGTGGTGTTCTTTCTCCGGCGACGGTATCCACAAGGGAGCCGAAAGTTTGTTGAAGGTTGACGGTGACAACCTCCACAAGGGAGCCAAAAGATTTTTGATGGTTGACGGTGATGGCCTCCACAAGGGAGCCGAAATTTTGTTGAAGGTTGACGGCGACGACCTCCACAAGGGAGCTGAAAGATTGTTGATGGTTAACGGCGATAATGAAAATATGGTAAAGGTGGCCGGTGAGTGGCGATGAGCCATGACAAGTAGGGCATGGGGAGAGGAAGTGAACTTCCTCTGATTTGATTGAGAGAGAGATAGGGAAACTTTACTCTCTCTCTCTCTCTCTCTCTCTCTCTCACTTCTCATTATACATTATATAAAAGATATTCAATAAACTAATATTTTAATTAAATATTATTCTAATCATTACATAACATTATCTTTAAACTTTAATTAATTTAACTTATTCTTTTAAAATATCTCCGATTAAACTATATTATCTTCCCAATTATCTTCCACTAAAGACCAAACAACTTATTGATATTATCTTGTTGCTATGCTGTCACGTGGGCGACGAATAAATTATCTGGCTTGTCTCTATCCCCGACCCAAATCTGGAAAACCGGAGTCAAAAAATTCCAGAGTCGCAAGCGTACTATGGCATAACGGGGTCTGTCTCTAACGAGATCAAATCCGTAATTACAAGCCTTTGACCCGACCTGATCTATTTTACCGGGACTCTAACTTTAGTCCGGTATCTCCCACTTATGGCCTGTTTGGATTGGCTTCCAAAAAAAGCGCTTAACTTATAAAAAAGGGCTTTTTTCAAAATTGCTTCTACCAAACTGCTTTTTTCAGAAGCACCTCATGTGGTGCTTCTAAAAAAAGTTGTGTTTGAGCTTTTTTACTGCTTCTGCTTTTTTAAAAAGCCAATCCAAACAAACTTTTTTGAGTCCAAAAGTGCTTAACTTATAAAAAAGCGCTTCTAACCTCAAAAAAAGCCAATCCAAACAGGCCCTTAATTAATTTGGATTAATTAATACTTAAATAATTTCTCATTTAATTACTCTGGCTTTGTTGTCTATCCATCTCCAACTATTCTATGAAAAAGTAGCCTGGCCCAATATGGTCTTCTCTCGGCCCTATAGTTACGAGGCTGGATTTCGGTTCCATTAACTCCCGATTTTCTTTTAATTTTAGGTTAAAATAATTAATTTATTTTTTATGCTAATTAATCCCATTTAATATTAAAAAATTATCTGAATATTTATTCAAAAAAAAAATCCAGGGTGTTATAAGACTAGAGTAGGCCGAAGAATGGAGAAATTATGTTAAGCCGTAGAACGGACGGACTCCTTGGCATCGTAGAACAGATAGACCGCTTGCTACGTTAGAATGGATAAATTGCCTGATACCATAGAATGGACAAGCTATTCTGGACCTTCCAACGACTTGAGAGGAATCCCGATCAATACGTAGAAGATTACATTATCTTCATACATGGGTGTCTGGATAAGGGACATATGTTCTACCATTGTCACCCTTACATATATATATATATATATATATATATATATATATAGGTCATTAAAGATGGATTGATCATGACTAGGCATAATTACACAGTTAGTGTATAACACATTAGCGCTAGCGATGCTAGAAATTAAAAGTGGTAAAGAACCTCTAAATCAATGCATAAAGTATATTAAATATATTTCTTATACTTGTATAGGACGAGGAAAACAAGTAAAGGATCATGCAGGAGGATCCAATGAATCTTAGATAATCAAAGGACCATAGGTGAGTGGACATCACTGGACATGATACATGTGTTATCGGGTTTTATCCCCGGTTTTATTTACATGATTTTGTATGAGTTTCTACCTCAGAGTTTGTGCAATATCACTAGTTTTATATTTAGTATATTACTAACAGTTTTCTTGTTTTGTTACAACAGGGATATTGAAAATATATATCGACAGACGTGCACCTTACGCAAGATATGCCCGTTTATACCAGAAGGTTAAGGGTATGGATATAACCCACCCAAGATTTATCTAGTATGAACCAAGATATTGAGGTAGGGGTGCATGCTAGGTTGATATGATACTTGTATTGCTTAGGGTTTTCATTATCTGCTTTGCATGCTTAATAAAATTGAAGATAATGCATTGACTAGCATTTCTTTGGGTTTCTTATACTTGTACAGATTATTTTGATAGCAACTAATCTTTGATGTTTCATATATGTCATATACCATGTAGTAGTGTTAATACTTACTGAGTTTGAGTAGCTCATGTCCCTTTCTCTCTCATGTATTTCCTTGCAGCTATTAGATAGGGACCCAACTAGTGCCTAGTACAGGAGAGCGAGAATTGTGTACCCGTGGCTGGCTCTAACTTGTCTATCAGATGTGGGTAGAGTTTGTGTTCATGCTATGTATTGTATCTGTGGCCGTAGTTGACTAGATACCTTGTGTATGTTATGTTTGAGACGGGTTAGATTTATATGTTTAATAAACAATTTTGTCTATTATGTTTGATGATTTTATTAGTTTGTTATCGGTTTTTGGGTGCACTCCCGGCACGATTGAATTTTCACATCGCCTTGGTCGAGAGGCGGGTGTGACAACATTTTTATAAACTTAATTTCAGACTTTCAATCTAACTACAGGAATCCAAACACAAGGAAATGAAGCATCATTATGGCCTCTATTTCATGGAACCAAAGCATCATTCTTTGAAGGTGAGAGGGCAAATCAGATTGCTTGATGGAGGTAGTATATATGCTTTGGATTGTCAGAGTATGGTGTTTCAGAATTTAATTTGGTTCTTTGAAGAATTTACGAGTGATTACATGTCTGAGGCAAGTATCATTTTTTAAAGGATAAACTACACTAATGGTCCCTATATTTTGACTCAATGTTCATTTTCGTCCTCGTATTATAAAAATCTTCGTTACTGTCCCTGTATTATGGTGTATTTGATCGAATAGGTCTCTGGTGCTGACGTGGCAGCCACATGATATACGCTCTAAACACAAATATATTTTATTATGACATGGCAGCTGATATGGCGTGCTGACGTGACACAGAAATCAAATTTTATAATATGCTAATAAATTACTATTGATGTGCTGATGTGGCATGCTGATGTGGTATACCATGTGGAAGAAAAAAAAATAAAAAATATGAAAAAATAAGAAAAAATTTGAAAAAAATAAAAAAATATGAAAAATTCGAAAAAATGTGAAAAAATCATAAAAAGGGAAAAAAAGAAAAAATAAGAAAAAATAAGGGGAAAACCTTGCCTTTTTCACACATTTACTCTCTTAATCATTTATTAAACCTTTACTATATTAATTATATAACAAAAATTTACTTTATTAATCTATAAATCAGGAAACTTTATTAATTATATAAAAAATTAAAAAATTAAAAAAAAATAGGAAAAAAATAAAAAATAAGAAAAAATTCAGAAAAAATCAGGAAAAAACAACCTTGCCTTTTTAGACAACATTTTGTACCTAAACAAAAACAATCAACATGGAATGGAAAATTATATTATATTGTTTATATTATATTATATAATGTTGTGTAAAAAGGCAAGTTTATTTTTTCCTGACTTTTTTTTTAATTTTTCATATATATTTTTTTTCTTGATTTCTTTCTTATCTTTTTGTATTTTTTATATAATAAACAAAGTAAAGTTTTCAGATTAATAGATTAATAAAGTAAATTTTTGTTATATAATTAATAAAGTAAAATTTTGTTAAATGATTAATAGAGTAAATTTGTGTAAAATGGCACTTATTTTTTCCTTATTTTTTTTCATTTTTCCTGATTTTTTCTTTTTCTTCGTTTTTTTTATTTACTGACTTTTCTGAATTTTTTTCATTTTTTTATTATTTTTTCTAATTTTTCTGAATTTTGCATATTTTTTATTTTTTCTAATTTTTTTTCATTTTTTTTCTTCCACGTGGCATGCTGACATGGCATGTCACATCAACAGTAATTTATTAGCATATTCTAAAATTTAACTTTTGTGCTACGTCAGCACGCTACGTCAGCTGTCACGTCATAATAAAATACATTTGTATTTAGAGCGTGTATCAGGTGGCTTCCACTTCAGCACCAGGGACCTATTCGATCAAATACACCATAATACAGGACAGTAACAAAGATTTTTATAATACAAGGACGAAAATAAACATTGTGTCAAAATATAGGGACCATTAGTGATGTTTATCCATTTTTAAATTAAAATGCTTGATTATGAATGTCTTTTATACTTTTCTTAAAAGGTACATCATCAAAGTCAGGTTTCATGTGCTCTCAATAAAATATTACTTTCAAGTTTGTAGTGATTCTTCCACTTATATTCTGTTGAAAGGTCTATAGCAGGAAGGCTGGAACATGATTTTTTTATTTTTTATTTTTTTGTGGCAAGAATTGCATAGAATGGAAGAAATCATCAAATGTTTTCTTTTGTTCACGTTATACTTTTCAAACATGTTAGTATACTCAATGTGTGGTATTGCAATTTGTTCTATGAATCCTCAAATTATGGAAGCTCTTGTGTTAATATAAAAAATTGTCTCTTTGTGATTATATTCATGTTTGGTAAAGCCCCTTCTGTTTTCTTTAATTTGGCATGACTTTGTATGAAACCACTGATAACATTATTTGTTCCCATAATCTTGTAATTGCAATCTTTGGATTTCCTTTTTGCAGAAAACTTGGAGACCCTTCATATCTGTCATAGAATAGAAACAGTGCAGGGCACTAAATAGATTTTGCTGACTAGCACCATGATGGATGATGGTGTGGCTGGATCACATTATCTTGTGTGCCTTCACAGATTTACCTGGTTTTGCATATGTTGTTAGGCGCAAGTTCCTTTCCAAAGGTAATTTGTTGCTTTTGGAGCTTGTTTTATGTAAAATTAAAACTTGACCAAATGCATTTATGTTATATTACGAAAACATTTGTACTCTTTACCCATTCTTTGGGTGTCATTACTTTCATCAATCTAGGAATACACAAGTTTATTTGTAATCATATATGTAAATGCTATTCTTCCCTCTTTATGTCACTTTTCGTATTAGAAAATCTCTATTTTTTCCTAGTTTTCTTGAAGCCAGCCACATTTGCTTTCTTTTTCTTGAAGGCAGACAGGGCTCAAATCAGACAGAAACTCCAAACATCAGCTATGTGTGCAAATTACTGAATTAGTTATTAACAACTGAGTGCAAGTGCTCATGTATGTTCATGTTCTTTTATCTTGGTAACTCTACATTCCTATTTATTTATGTTAGAGCAGTTTAGCACACTATTATTCATGAGTTTTTTATTTGCTTTATTTTCTGACTTGCATGGCAGCATGTGTTGCTTATAAATTCCCATTTGTTTCTGAGTTGGTTGCTATGTGTTGTTGCATGCAGGAGATAAAGAATGTGAGAGCTAGTGAAATCTTCTTATAAATTCCCATGAAGGTTGTGATCACTGATCAACAAGTTGTCATCAGAAATCTTAGTTCAGAAGTGCTTGACTAGCGGCCTAAGCTAGTGAAATCTTCTTCTTTGTTTCCTTTTTTTTTGATGTGTGTGTGTGTGATTGGAGACATTAATGCACGAGTGGCAATTAATTGAATATCAAAATGGGTGAAAAATAGCTGCTCTTTGCAAAAAGGACTCTCTCATGCTGTACATTATGAATTTATGATTTAATTTTTCTTTTCAGAATTTTGTTTTTTTTATGAAAAATTGATCAGGCTTAGCCCGGCTCGGACCGAGCCCAAACCGAACTCAAAGGTATAAAAACCCGACCTGACCCGATTATACTGGGCTCTCGAACGGTCCCAAAAATACAGAGCCCGGTCCTTATCGGCCTTTTTTTGGTCCAACAAAAATCCGGCTCGGCTCAACCCGATCCCACCCCTAATATATTTTATATATATATATATATATATATATATATATATATATATAACTTCTGCCAATTCCTTTTTTTTTACACCTGTAGCTTTTTTTTCTTTTTTTATATATATTTATATATCTATTTTCCGTTGTCCCTTCTTCCTCTCTCCTTCTTTTTTTATTTTTTTTATTTTTTTATTATCTTCCAGACGCCCCTCTGTTTCAACCTTTTATTTTATTATTATTTTTTTAATTTTAATTTTATTCTTTTTGTTCTGACGCCCTGCTCTTCTTTTTTTTTTCTATTCTCTCTCCTCTTTCATCTCTTTTTTTTTTTATTTCTTCTCCTTTCCGCCGATTTCCACTCTCTCTTTTTATATATATATATTTTTTTTCTCTCTCTTTTTTCTTTTTCTTTTTATATCATCTCTCTTTTTTATTTCCACTTATGGCTCCCGGCTTCACAAAGGAAGAAAACATAAGAAGAGGGCTTCATCTTGGTGGCGGCGACAAGATCAACACCACCACGCTCGGAGGTGGTGTTCTTTATCTGGCGACGGTATCCACAAGGGAGCAGAAAGTTTGTTGAAGGTTGACGGTGACAGCCTCCACATGGGAGCCAAAAGATTTTTGATGGTTGACGGTGATGGTCTCCACAAGGGAGCCCAAATTTTGTCGGCGCCGGCCTCCACAAGGGAGCCGAAAGATTGTTGATGGTTGACGGCGATGATGAAAATATAGGAGAGGAGGGGGGCCCTTGATCTACAGTCGATCGCTGTATCCTTCGGCAAAAAAATCTCTTATCAACAGGTCTCCCCTCCTTTATTTATATATCTTACAACTTAGATGATAATGTTGAAATTTTAATTTTAATTTTAATTTTAATCATCATGAGATCCTAATCTAAATAAAATCATAGATTTGAATTTTAATAACCATGATGATAAAATTTGAATCTAGATAATATCAAAAATTTGAATCATAATGAGAGTAAGTATAATTTGAATTTTAATCATCATAAGATAATCTAGATAGATATAATCTCATCAAAATTTGAATTTGAATTTTAATCATCACAGGATAATCTAGATAATCTCGTCACCGAACAAAACTTTGAATTTAATTTAAATTTAGATTTAATTTTAATTAATTTTTTTTCTCGAGACTTATGTTCTCGGCTTATCTTGGGATTTGTATTTTTGAGATTGCCTCGAGATTTGTATTCTCAGGCTATCTTAGAATTTAAGATTGCCTCGAGATCTATATTCTCGGGATATCTTAGAATTTGAGATTGCCTCAAGATCTATGTTCTCGGGCTATCTTGAAATTTGAGATCGCCTCGAGATATGCATTCTCGGGCTATGGTCGCCTCGAGATTTGTATTCTCAGGCTATCTTGGGATTCGTGTCCTTGGCATGCCTTGGGATATGTGTCCTTGGCTTGCCTCGGGATCACACCACATCAAAATATTTTAATATCAAGATATACCTGATTTGAAAATATTTCAGCATTACCCCTTTAAAATATTGGCACATGGCATTTTCAATGCATTTTTTAGACACAAACAGAGGGGCTTCAGATCAAGATGGATTGGATGGATCAGAAAGATCCTCCACTCGTCAAAATCCAAATTCCTAATCAATGGTACCCCAATGGGATACGTTCGACATTAGAGAGGACTACGACAGGGAGACCCAATATTGCCCCTATTATTCATTCTCGTTATGGATGTCCTCACTATAATGGTGACTCACGTTGTGCGTATAGACATCCTCTAGGGTTACAGGATGGGCTCATAGGAGGGAGAACAAATCCCGACCCTACTTTATGCAAATGACCTCCTAATCCTTAGCTTAGGAAAGAAAAGTGACTTCAAGACCCTAAAGTTGATTTTCTACCTCTTCGAGGGACTCTCCGGCCTCAAAATCAACTACCACAAGAGCTCCCTCATCCCCGTCGGGATACCAGAAGAGGAGGTGAGGGTACTAGCAGCTACAATGGGATGTCGCCTAAACCACCTCCTGATGGTCTACCTAGGCATACCGCTAGCAGGTAGCAGACCCAGACAGGATGACTGGAATAAACTCATCCAGAAGGTCAGAGACAAGCTCGCGTTATGAAAATGGCGACTGCTTTCCCTTGGGGGACGTGTCACCCTCTTGAACTCAGTCCTATCTGCCATCCCAAACCATTAGATGGTCATGTATAAACTACCACTCACAGGTTATATAGGCGGATTGAAGGAGCATCTGTGAGGACTTCTTATGGAAAGGAGCCAACCTCGAATCAAAAGCCTATCGTCTAGCGAAATGGGAGACCCTAACACGACCCAAGGATCTGGAAGAATGGGGAATACTAAACCTGAAGGCTTTCAACGAAGCGCTCCTTGGAAAATGGTGGTGGCGCCTACTAAGTGGACGTACCGGGATTTGTGGAGGAATTATCGAACACGCCTACTTCAAAAACTCACCGATCAACCCGCATAAGCCCACACCAAATCAAGCATCTTTTTTTCTGGAAAGGAGTAACCGAACAATGAGATCTCACAATAGTAAGCATGGCTGCAATACCAGGTACAGGGGAGACAATTAGGATATGGTCTGACAACTGGATCGATGGAAACAACCCAAGCAGGCTTTTCCCCGAATTCCAAACACTCTGGACTAAAGCAGACCTTACGATCCAAGCGGCTCGACAGCTTCAAAGAAGAGGAACATCGATACTTAGACCGGGGCCCTTGTGGCAAGGGGTAATGGAATTAATGCAGGGACTACAAGAGTACCTTGCACAAAGTATAACCCAACAGGAAGATGGAAGGAAATGGCGACTCACCTTTAACCAAGAATTCACAGTTAAATCCCTATACCGGTTTAGAATGGATGGTGGTATGAGAAGCTCCACCCCAACATCCTTCTGGAAACAAGCCTGACCCTTGAAGATCAAGCTTTTCGCATCGTTGGCCATGGAAGACAAACTTCCTACGCTACAAAACATAGCAAAGAAAAACTAGCAAGCGGAAAGGACGCTCTGCTTCTTGTGCAATGCTCATGAGGAAACCACTGACAATCTGTTTACCAGATGTCTATACTCAACTGAATTATGGTCTTACTACACTCAACTCCTCAGTATCGTAACTCTCCCCAGTAAGATACAAGATCTGTAGGGGGTATCATCGATCAGTAGGGAGCTAGGAAGGGAACTCTGTAAGGGTTGGCAACTGCTCGTGATGGCAAGTACCTGGAATATATTGTTGGAAAGGAACATAAGGTGTTTCAAGGGCAAATGACGCATTTGTCAACGACTCATCTGCAAAGTCGACTTCCTTTTCTTCTCATAGTTCGATAGCGTCCACACCTCCATGCAGATAAAGCTACAAGCCCTGAACTCCCTCATCAGACATAGCCTCACCCTCACCAGAGAAGTGCAAGTCCGGAGACCCCCAGATGTGGATTTCGAAGACGAGGCCACGACCGGACCGCCTATGGCACCACAGGACTCCTCGGTCAACCGTCGACCCAATATGGAACCCATGTAAACCAATCTCTTTGTAACCTTTTTGATTTAATTCAATAAAATAATGTGGTTTATCCACTTTTTCAAAAAAAAAAAAAAAAAACTTGTGGTTTCTCCCATTAACAAAAAAAAAGGAAAAACCGTTAACTCCCGCTAATGGCGTTAACTTTTGTTTAGTTGATAATGGTGTTTTAGTCAAATTTTGTACGAAATTACATGAAAATTGCCCTAAATTTGATTTCTTTCAAATCTCCATCTATTTGAGAGATCACAAAAAAAAAAATTGACAAAAAATGCCCATGCCAACTAAGTAGGAATTAACGTCGTTAACTCCCGTTAATGGTTTTTCCTTTTTTTTGTTAACCGGAGAAATCACAAGTTTTTATATAAAAAAAAATAAAGCACTTTCCCTATTTTGCAAATCTCTGAAACCACATAGATTTTTTTTTAAATTTACCCTTTTTCTATTGACGATTTTAATTTTTTGAACATGAGTTTAAATTTTTTTAATGTATAATTTGAAAAAAAAAACTCAATAATATTTATCTTTTAAAAATAGATTTTTTTCTATATTTTTAAGTATTTTTTGTATTTATCGTAGGTTATATTATTTATTTTTCTTTTTTGGTAAAAACTAAAAAGGGTCACAAGGCCCTCGACATGAGCACAGCTGGAGCTATACTGTTGCACATTGGCATTGTGCGTTTCATTTCGTATAGTACGGTCCGATAATCCAGGTCTACACAAGTTACTCCACTAAGAATAAAGAACATATTTTTGAAAGGCTATCTTGCTCCATGAAAGGATTTTGGAGCAAAACAATCTTTGAAATGTCGTTTTGCTCCATAACACCCAAAACCAGTGCAACTCTGAACCATAAGGCCTCTGAACCATAAGGTCGCGTTTGGTACACAGGATATGATACGATTATTATTTCGGATTAGATGGGGTATGATAGGATGGTTGGTAGCACCGGATTAGAAAGCTGGATTAGAAATCCTGCATTTGATAGACCTTAGATAGGACTATTTTACTGTTTATATTTTAAAATTTATTTTTAAATTATTATTTATATCATATATTTCAAATTAGTTTATTAAATTTTTGTATTTTAATATTTAAATTTCAATATTTTTTTAAAGTTATTATTTATGTCATTTGTCAAAAATTAATTTGTAAAAATTCTTTGTAAATACATATAAAAAATATTCATACATTTTTTTTGTAAATATTACCCCATTTCACTTCCAAACACTCTATTTATTAAAATTTAATTAGTAAAACAATATGTAATTTTTATTGTTAAAATACTATACAACTTTAATATATTTTTGCAAGCACATAGGCACATTTTAACATAATGTTAACAAATAATTTGAATAAAAATAATAAGGTCGAACACCAGGGGATAGAATGTATATATAACAAGGCAAATAATTTATTGACATAATGTTGACAAATAATTGGAAAGCAACTAATAAGGTTGAACACCAGATTGATAAATCTAATATATATAACATGAAAATTAAATTAAAATCTTATACTTAAATTGCGATGAACTTTAGAAATGAGAGAATTAATGAATTTGATTAAAAGTATGTATTAAAGGGTTTACAAATAAAGTTTCCAAAACCTAGGGGCTAGAATGTAATTATGCTATATATATTAAAAAAATAGTATGAAAGTAAAAAAGTTTAATAAAATAAATAAATTAAAAAAAAAGTCTTTTTTAATTTTTATTGATGGTTTGATGGAGGTGGATGTTATCCGGTGTAATTCTCCCAAAATACATGGGATAAAATTATTGAAGAAATCGTAATCCTATGATTAGAATCTCAGGATAATATTTACATACCAAACACCAGACATGGATTTTGGATAATAATCCAATCCAATCCTATCTAATCCTGTGTACCAAACACGCCCTAAAGCCTTTGAAAAACTGTTTTGACTCTAATCACAAAATGTTATATATTTTTTTTAAGACCTGATGTAGGAGGCTAAGTCAAATATTGTTGGGTTGGCTGGTCAACATAAAGATTGGAAGTTATCGAGTCAATTCCAAGATTGGGTCGGTTTTGGGTGTGGTTCGGTATTTTGGCCATAACTTTGGCTACTGACATCAGAATCGCGCGTTCGACCCCAATTCGGAAAGCTTTTTGCGGTGCGCATGACTTGGGAATGTCATATTTGAGAGAATTTTAGTTATTTTTTTTCCTATTTTTAGAAATATTTTATCTGTCGAATTAGGGTTTTCGATCTTTTTTCTATTTTGGTAATATTTCATATGCCAAATTATGATATGATTTGAATCCGATTTGATCTCGGATTTTTAAGAGTTATCTGATTTGTTTTAGATTTTAAATTTAGATAAGTTTAATTTTAAATAATAATTCATCAATTTTAGCAAATTTAGATAAGATGATAGGGTTTCTAGGTTAGTCTTTGAAGGCTATTTAACCGGGTTTGTTGGTTGATTTTTCATTATTGAGTTTTGAATAAAAGTATTTTCTGAATGGTTCTTTTGGTTCTTCGTTTGTTCTTCCTTGCGGTCCTTGAATCCGGCTAGCCCGCTAGATAATCGCTACCCTGCTCGGCGTCAAGACCCCTAAAAAACTTTTAATTATTACTTTTTATCCTAGTCAGTATTCAGTTAATATCACGGTGACAAGACAACTCCATGGTTAGTTTGATAAATAAAGTTAATAAACTAGATCTTCCTAAAAAGAATATACGGAAAAAATGGCCCTTAGATACACACATACCCCAATAAACATATATATATATATATATATATATATATATATATATATATATATATATATATATATAGATGTATATAGGGTTGTAAAACCCAAGAATTTTAGGGATTTAAAAATTTCTTTTTGGGTTTTATTTAATTGGAAAATGAGGAAAACCCCCGAGGTTAGATCAAAATGAAGTTTTGATGGAGAAACAAATTTTCTAAATTTTCTTTATTAAGAAAATTCCCCAAACTTTGAATACATGGATTTGTATTAGTAATGAGTTAAGTTGGGACTATCAAGGGTATTTTGGTAATAATAAGGGATGGATGAATTCTTTGGATGAATTCATGTTTGATTGATATAATTAATTAAAGGAAAGAGGGTAAAATAAAGGATTAAAAGGTTTAAAACCCTAATTTGGGTTTGTGGGAGTCGAGAAAGACCTTTTAGTAATTATTAGAAGTATCGAGGACTTGAGAGAAATTGTTTTCTCTCAGGAGAGGACACAGTTGTAACCCAAGAAAAGTCAGGGACTTAATAGGAAATATTTTTCTCTCAGAGGGTGGACCAAAATGTAACCTGAAAAGGTATGGGGACTTATGGGAATAACCCCACGGTAAAGGCGGATGAGAACCGCCCATCTATGGATCGTCTTAAGTTCGAGGCACTACGAGAAGATCGGGTCGTTGATCTTCTTAAAAAATCCCAGCTGTTGATTTGAAGGTTGACAGAATCGAGGCAAGAAGGGGTTGGTTGACAACCGTTGGATGTAAGGATGTGATCCTCACTGCACGATCGTGAGAGAGCTGATCACGAGGCGGGCCGAGAAACGCCTGTCGCTCTCTCTGCCAACCCATCACCGCGTGAGCACCCGCGCCGCCCTACATTACTGAGGGAAGGAAGGCCAATTTGGAGAGACGTTTCAAGCGGTACATCCGTTCTCTGCCCGTGAGAAGGCTATAAAGGGGGAATCCCTCCACACGACTAGGCACACACGGCCGAAATTTGAGTGTTAGGTAGTGACGGTAGAAGAAGAAGAAGACCACCGTTGAGCTCGTCTTTGCTTTGTGCTCGCACCTCATGTATAGCTACTTATCAAAGCGGGGTAAGAGAGGTGGAGCGAGGAAGAAGGAAACGGGGATTGGAAGGAGGAGGAGCTACGGCTTGAGTTCGGGAGAAGGCGATGTAGCTATTGTCGTGAGCGTAGTTTGGCCAGACTTGAGGCGTCAACACCTTCTCTGTGAGTTTACGCTCTTTTTCTTTCTTCCATGCTTAGAAAATACAAGCATTTGATTGTCCCCTGAGCTCACCGGAGTGGAGCTGTGTTTTGGCCGGACTGTGGTGCTCCAGTGGAGGTGGTGGAGCTCACCACTCTTCTGGGTGGGAGCCGATGCGCTTGTCCCTCGCCGGAGGTCCTGTGACCCGTGCAGGCCGAAGACCGGTAGTTTGTCTTCTCGCCGGGGCGGTTCCGGTATCGGGCTGGAGAAGAAGACAATGAGAGAAGAAGAGGGAGAGAGGTGGAAGATGAATTGAAATAAAATAAAATAATAATTATTTTATTTGATTAATTCGTTTTTAACTATACTAGTGTGACAAAATAAAAGTTTAATTAGTATGACTAAGTTTATAAAGTGTGACAATATTTGATAATCCTATGGAACTTTATGGTTTGTGACAATTATTTTGATTAATTGGTAGTATAGTTTTAAATATTTTTGAAACATTGGTAGTGTGACAAAAAAATCTAGTTGATTACCTAGTATAATCAAGCTAGTTATGAAAAGGAAATTTTAGTCATGATAATGATGAATAATTGATTCACTTGAAACCTTATAAAAATGTCAAAATGAAATTGATTTAATTAACTAATGTAGTGTGAATGCTTAATTGGTTAAGTAAGCTAACCTAGTTAATTAGATCTGTGTGGACACTGAAGTTAGTGAATGGACTCGGGTTAGACTAATCACTTTGGGCTTGGGTCTAACCTAACTATCAAGTTGGTTTAATCATCGTGATTAAAGGAAAAGTGTTGAGTTAGTTTACTTAGTCTAATTATGTTGGTTTAAGGTGACTTGGGTCAATTTGAGTTAGCTCAGTCATTTGGTGAAATATTAGTCATCTTGATCAATTTAATATGTGGACTTAGATTTGTAAACTAATCAAAGATTTTAACTAAGAGGGTTAATTAAGCTTGAAGGGCTAATTAATCAAATGGATTAATTAAGTTAACTTGTATAGTTAGAATGTTGAATGAAAGTTAAAAAGTTATTTAACTAAACTTAATCTTATAGTATGAGACAAGATTAAGTTAATTGTTTAGCAAGAATAAAATTGTTTAGTAAAGTTACTAAATAATTTTAATGAGAACTGTTTTAAGGACCAGTACTTGAGAAGCATTGATCCAATGGTTTTGAGGCCCAATGGGCTGGGCTCAAATAATCCTTTGAGTCAAATTTTATTATTAAATTAATAAGGATGAGAATTAAGGGTACCGAGAGGGAACTAAACCCTAAACAAGGTAGAACCTTACGCTCTAAGGGTCTATGTTACTCGAAGGACGGAAATGCCCTTCCCTAGTTAAAAAGGGCTAAGGTCAAGCTAGGATGTGTAATGGGCTCGAAATGGGCCCAATCCAACTTGAACGTCTAGAGGTGACCAAATAAGGAATAGACTCGACAAATGAAGATGGGGTTGACTAGAGTGCGACCAAAATTTGGAGTGCAGAAGTCAACTAAAGGGCGAGGGAGGGGGATAAGGACCAATAACCCGAGAGATGGTCCTTAGGACCCGTTAGTGCCTAAGCCCAAATGAAGAGCGAGAGTTAAATGCGTAATGCTTGATTAGAGACATAAGGTTTCATTAGAACTTTAACTCTAATAGAAACTCTATTATCGATTTTCTCGAAGATACTTAGAAGCATTCCGGAGGAGTCTAGGAGAGGCTTCTGGCTCGAGAAAAGAGGAGGTAAGTACACTTGCCTAGCTCCCCACTTGATTTTGGGTTTTATTGGCTTTGGTGTTGCCTTATTTGTTATTGCTTTTCTTGATTTAAATTGCTTGTGCGCGTTACTTTTCATGCCTTGGATGTTTGATTCCATACTGCGTGCATGCTTGTATGCCCCTTTGGGGGTATTGCTCCATCGATATCATAATTTGATATGATTGTACACACTCGTATTTTGATCTCTTGGATATCTACGTATGTTGAGTTGTTAGCATCCTGTAGGGTATGCTTGTGAGTGTTGAGTGTGCCTACATTGTAGAGCGCGTGGTAGAGTGAAATCCGCGTGAGCTTGTGCATTTGTAGGGTAGGTATACATCAACTATGTTGTTTAAAGGATTCGCCCATCCTCATTATTCTTTGTTTCCTTGATGGGGTAAAAGCGGTAAAATCTTTGTTTCCGCCCGATTAGGGTAAATTGGTAAAAGCTATTTGGTAAATCTTTGTTTTCCATGATTAGGGTAAAATATTTGGTAATCTTTGTTTTCCGTCGATTGGGATGATCTGGTGACAAAATCGTCTATGTTTAGTAGCACTACTAGACCATGGGCCAGAAATGAGGTATTGGTGATAGCAAACGACAAGGGAGATGACTTCGTGAACTCTTAGGAATTCTTTGTTGAGATTACATTTATTTAGGAGCCTACTTAGTTGTTGTGGTAGACTCCAAGAGTTTGACTTGTATGGGATTTGGCCCGGTTGTGTGGATTGATGATATTCGATTTGTTCATTTTGACTTTTCTTGTATAAATGCAGTATTTGCTTTGGATTTTCATTGAGATTCCGGTAGGGGGTACTTACTGAGGCTTTTCCTTTCGAAAGCTCATGCACTTGCTTCCTTTCTCGCATTTTGGGGACAGGAGGTAGGTATTTCGGACTCGGGGAGTTGGTGAAGAAGGGCTGATTTTCCAGAGGTTCGAGGTCCTCATCCTTCTTTTGAGAAGAAAGATGTTTATGGACCCTGATAGGGCCTTGACCATATGTAGGGCATGTAGACCCTTAATGATTTTACCTTCGTTGTGACTCTGATTTTATCCGATTTGAGATATTTGTTATCTGCTTCTATTACTTAGGCCTTGTATTCGAGTGGGGCTCGTCTCCACTTGAGTACGGCCGATCTGTTCACGTGCTCGAGGTCCCTGGATCAGGGTCGGGGCGTGACAAGGGTAGTGATAGGATGAGGCCGACTACCTCATCCTATATATATATATATATGTATATATATATATATGTATATATATATATATATATATATATATATATATAAATTATATATTATATTTTTATAATCTATTTAGATTTATATTTATTTCTCTATATATTTTAAACAATTTTTAAATATGTATATATAATTTTTTAATTTATCTTATCCTTAAAATACATGTATATATGTACATATCAATTTAAAAATTATATATACATATCTAAAAGTTGTTTAAATAAATAGATAAATCAATATAAATCTAAATAGATTATAAAAATATAATATATAATTTTTATATATATATAATACATATTAATAGTGATAGGATGAGGTGGCCGCAAGTACGACCGGCGTTATCCTATCACTACCCTATATATATATATATATATATATATATATATATATATATATATATATATATGTTAGGATCAGGCTGGCTGGACATCCGGGCGCCTGATCCTAACACTAATTTTATATATATATATATATATATATAGGGACTGATCTGGTCAGGCCGGTAGTAAGTGTGGCTGAGACGCTTGTCGGTCCCCTCTTTGGTTTAACTTAATGATTAAGCAACCATGAAGCCGACATGTGTCCGGCCGCACTTGCGGCCTACTAGATTGTATTAGCGCCCTATATATATATATAATCATGATATGATGCAGGTAACTTGATTAATGCATTAAAATTACGTACTCATTTGGCCCACAGAAGCATGTTTGAAGAATTTCCAAGATGCGGATGGGAAGATCGTGAAAAATAAGCTAGTATGTCAATTTTCATATAATTTGGTAGCCAATTTGGTGCCTCCCGCTTGAGTTCAGTGGGAGGATAGCCGATAACTTAAATTATATGAAAATGGGCATCTTAAATTTTTATTTTCGATGATCTTCCCATCGAAAATAATGAAATCTTCAAACATCTTCGGAGTCAAATGGGAGTGGCAAAATACACAATGATCCTACCGATTGCATATTTATCACCTATATATATATAAACAAATATATAGTATATTTTTTATAAAGTACTTAGATATATTTTGATTTATCTATAAATTTTAAACAATATATAGATATGTATATATACTTTTTAAATTATCTTATCTCTAGAATACATGTATATATGTGCATATAATTTTAAAAAGTATATCTACATATCTATATACTATTTAAAATTTATAGATAAATCAAAATATATCTAAATACATTATAAAAAATATAATATATATTTTTTGTATATATATAAGATATAATAAAAAAGTTAATTTTTTTTACAAGGGAATATAAGTAAACATAAGGTACATTTGCAAATATTTTGCTTATAGGAGTATAAATAATTATGTCTCCTATAAGGGTCTAATGCAAATTTCTCCAAAGATCTTTCTTTAAATTGTGAAATTTAACAGAGAACAATACATTAATGTAGCCCACAAAGGGTAATCCGGCCCACGTTAAACGGCCCATCTTCAAAATTAGGGTTTTTTCCCAATCACTATATATAATCGAGGAGCCCTCCCCGACCCATTTCTAGGGTTTGCGCCGTGGTTCCCCGTCTCCATCTCGATCTCGCTGCCATGGGGAGAAGTAAGCAGCTCTCTCTCTCTCTCATCCATATCTGACTATGCGCCCTGTTTCAATTTCTCACTCCTCTCTATTGATGTGTTTTCATTTAAGCATTTTTGAGGTGGATCTAAAGGAAAATCACAAGTTTATACTTTTCAGAGGGTTTATTGTTGTGCTAGGGACAAGGTTACATGGCGCATAATTTGTTTTCTCCTCTTTGTCTTTGGATGTATTTGTAGCTCCGAATTAGATTTAGGATGGGAAATTATACTCCAACCTACATATATTAGTGCTCTTCGTTCATAATAGCAAGTTGAATAAGCTTTGACGTTTTAGGTTTCTTTAGCTTTGAAAGTTATGGAAATGTTATGGTTCGATGTGTTTCTGGGTACATGGGCCTTAGTCTTCTTTCATATCAACAAAAAATAAGCTGCATAATGTAATTCTTTGAATTCACCATTTGAGCAAGTCTTCATTATTTATTTATTTATCTATTTTTGGATAAAATGTTTGTATGGAAATCTAGAGCACGGATTCTTATATTTCTTTACTAATTCATGCAAGTTCCTGTATATGTTCTTTGTTTTGTAATTCATGTTATGCTATGGTTGTGGTGTTTGTGTGTTGTTTTTTTTCATTGCACTAAATTTCTGTATTTTTTTTTCTTTATGAGGATTGCTTGTGCTACAACCTAGTTCCTAGAGAATTATGTTTGTGAGATTTATTTTTGGAGATATTAAGTACTTGATATGCATAAGCGTGAAGATATTAATTTCAGATCTGCAGATAAATCAGTGGTTATTTTAATGTGCAGGACCAGCAAGATGCTATCGTCAAATCAAAAATAAGCCATACCCAAAATCACGGTACTGCCGTGGTGTCCCTGATCCGAAGATTAGGATCTATGATGTGGGGATGAAGAAGAAGGGAGTTGATGAATTCCCATTCTGTGTTCATTTGGTCAGTTGGGAGAAGGAGAATGTCTCGAGTGAGGCTCTCGAGGCTGCTCGGATTGCATGCAACAAATACATGACAAAGTTTGCTGGGAAGGATGCTTTCCATCTAAGAGTTAGAGTGCATCCCTTCCATGTTCTGCGCATCAATAAGATGCTTTCATGTGCTGGGGCTGATAGGCTCCAAACTGGAATGAGAGGTGCTTTTGGAAAGCCTCAAGGAACTTGTGCTAGAGTGAGCATTGGTCAGGTCCTTCTGTCTGTTCGGTGCAAAGACAACAATGGTAACAATGCACAAGAAGCCTTACGTCGTGCCAAGTTCAAGTTCCCTGGTCGTCAAAAGATCATTGTCAGCAGAAAGTGGTATGTCTTGATTTTTGTTTGGCCAAAGATCTTTTGTCAACAGACATCATCTTTGATTTTGATTAATGGTTTACTAAATTTCCATCTTTATCATGGGACAATAGCCTGATTGGATCTCGATTAAAATATAATAACTTAAATTTTATCATTCTCAGGGGCTTCACCAAATTTAACCGTAATGATTACATGAGGTGGAAGAGTGAGAACAGAATTGTCCCTGATGGTGTTAATGCGAAGGTTAGTTCTCTTAAGATATTTTTTATCGTGCGAAGCTTTTCATGCAATGCAGTTGTTTGTGCTATATCTCTTGAATCATTAATGTAATTGTTCTTCTATAATGAGCCAGCATGTCGCTTTCCTTTTATTATTTTTTTTTATGACCACTGATTGAACACAACTTAAAGATATTCTTTTGATCTAATGAGTACCACTGAATATGTTATACTATACATGCATTGTTTCATGTTCCCTATCAAAAGACAATTGCTTCAACTAACGCAAATGGTCATATTTCTTTCAAGATTGCTCATTCATGTTGATAATACCAAAGTGGTGGCATAAATATACTTTCCCTTGAGCATTTGTTATGAAGGATCATATTATGTGAAGTCAAAACCTTGCAAAAAAACTTTCACAAGGGAAGTTGAATAGCCCATTTCCTGGGAGTTCAAATCATGCCAATGGCGTGTTTTCTGGCGTCTTGTTCACATTTATTTAAAAAAAGAACTTGTGAAAATTCAGTTGATGTTATCATGCCATTAGGAAGATTTTCTTCCTTTTTTTTAAACTTTTGAACTTATATGAACCATGGTGTGTATGGGACCTGGCATTTTGTATTAGTTATATATTACTTCATTGTGGACCTATATTCTCAGACTTAAACATATGCTAATTTATTTAACTCTAATTATTGGTGAGTTTTCATTGTTACCGTTCTAGTTGTAATCTTGCATTCAACCCAAATTACTAACCTGTTCTATTTTGTTGTAATAGACCAACATAAATTACTGACCTGTTCTATTATTTTACAGCTTCTTGGATGTCATGGGCCACTCTCAAACCGACGACCTGGACAAGCTTTCCTCGATGCCACATCTTAGAATTTCATTGTTGGAGTCTCCGTGAACTAAAACAATGCTTATTTATCCCCATCTCCACTTAAGCTTTGGGTTATGTTTTCCTTTTTGATTTGTTATCAAATCTCAGGATTCTACTATGTTCCTTCAGTCTTGTTATTTTCTTCTGTCTGGCTAAACAATGAGTTGTATTTCTGACTAAAATTTTCCTTCTTGGTTGCAATGTTTGCCTATGCTTTTCACTTCATTTGCCCATGCAAATTCATTTTCTTATAGTGTTCATAGCGTTTTACTATGAAAACGTTTCCAATAAAACGTTAACAGATGAAAACGTTCCTATAAAACGTGAACCGTAGATATCAATCTCGAAATAGACGAGATCACGAGACGTTAGCACGTGAGAGTGGAACATTTCACCCTTCAGAGCAGCCAAACGACACGTGCCACTTTCACAGCACTTCGCTCTAGTCTTCAGACTCTTCACCACCGAAGCTCAGAGTTTCCAGAATCGAAAGCTTGAAGGGGGAGAGAAAGAGAGATGAAGATCTATCACATCCCATGCCTCGAGGATAACTACGCTTACCTGTAAAACCTAACCCTTGATTTTCCAGTTTGGATCTTCGCTAAACCCTAAGTTCTTGATTTCCATCTCCTCGATTGCAGGATCGTTGATGAAGCCACGCGTGAGGCCGCCGCCGTTGACCCCGTTGAGCCGGAGAAGGTCATCCGTGCCGCTGACGAGGCCGGCGCGGACATCAAGCTCGTCCTCACCACTCACCGTCACTGGTTCGGCTCTTTCGATGATTCCTATATCTTTGTTTTTGGTCAGGCTGCGATGGTGTGGAATTCTCGTTTTTTTTTTCTTATATAGGGATCATGCGGGTGGGAACAATAAGATGAAACAGTTGGTGCCGGGGATCAAGGTCTACGGTGGATCTCTAGACAATGTCGAGGGATGCGATAATAAGGTGGAAAATGGGGATAGGCTTTCTCTCGGGGCGGATGTGAACATTCTGGCCCTCCACACGCCTTGGTATATCATACTAATCTATTAATTTTATGTTTGTAATTTAGATAATTTGTCCTTCTTGCTTGTGATGTTACTAATAATAATCATGCTTGAAATTTGGGAAGAATTGGGTTGAATGTGAAGTAGATGCAAATTCTGGGTTTACAAAGAGGGTGCTCCGCCCCCACCCTATGCTAGGACGTAACTATATAATATGACCTATATAGAGCTTTACAAGGTAATATGACATGTCTGCCAATGCTATATGACTGGAAAACATTGATCTTGTTCATGAAGAATAGCTAGTCTATGAGCTACCTTTTACTTGTGTTTCTCTTTCATTGCTTGATGTCAACTATACTTTGAATTTCTAGTTGGAAGACTGGCATGGTTGCATTTTCTTTTATTTCAAGTTTAGAAGCCTGGTTCTTTTCTGTTGTTAGTTGGAGATGTTTATAATCTACCTGTTGACTTTCATCAATTAATGTTCATTATACAGCATTGCACTCAGAATGATACAAGGTTATAGATTTGATGTCATTTTCTCCGGAAAACCATAGACTGAAATTTAGATATGCTTCAATTTATAACTATTCAAGCCATTTTTTTTTTTATTTTTTAAGCATGTCATGTTTAATGAAAGATATCAAATTCAGTTTGTATCCTGTTTGTCTTCACTTGGAATATTTTCATGTAATATATTGGAAGCTATTTTTTTGAGTCTTGTGCTAGGTCATTCCTACAGTTATGACATACAAATATACTATAATTGATTGTCATACTGAACATTTCATTTCTAGAGTTAAAATTTCTTGCGGTCTCAAATTTGCTAGAGAAAAGAAGACTTTTGGTTACAAACATTACTACATTTTGGAGAAGCACCAATGCGTGCATCCCTAGGTTGTGCAGGAGTTGATGTTGGGGTCCTATCCATCAGGGGGATGAATTCCTTGCATTAACAGAGTCCTTGAAATTAGCATAGTCTCCTAGTATTTCTGTAAATTTTAATTGAAAAGTTGTTGGATTTTGTGTATGAGCAGTTTGTAGTAGAAAAACTGGTGTGGGTTTTATGCTCTCTATAGCTTTAGATGGTTAGGCATATAAACCTTCTGTTCCCGGAACCTACTACTTAAGGTTTTAACATGCATTTGTCACATAAGTAGCAATCGTATTTTGCACTGGTTTCTTCTTCCTTGCCTCTCTGTGAATTAGTATACTGAAATCCTTAACCTGAATTCTGAAAGTTGTAGGATTAGAGCATGACATTCTTATTAAATCAGCTTTTTCTTTTACTACCTTCCATGATTATATGGGAAGAGTTTGCCTTTTTGATCAATTGATTCCACGCCTCCTTCTCCAGCCACACCAAAGGTCACATAAGTTACTTCGTGACTAGCAAAACAGAAGAGGTTCCAGCTGTGTTTACTGGAGACACATTGGTGAGTGGAAATTGCATTTATTATCCTGCCATTCAGTCATCAGATTTTTTCAATTTCGATTCTCCGTGTTCTCTTCCTCAGTTTATAGCAGGTTGTGGGAAGTTCTTTGAAGGCACTGCAGAGCAGATGTATGAATCACTTTGTGTGACATTGGGTTCCTTGCCAAGGCCAACTCGTGTTTTCTGCGGTCATGAGGTTGGGTACTTAATATCTTATTTGTAGTACCCATCTTTTATAACTTGTCCGATCAGATTGCTTTTGAAGTGTTTTTGTTATGCTTGTCAACAGTAATGAAACTCAAATGATCAACTTATTGAATGATCCCAGCTTAAATTCTTAAAATTAGTCTTTTAGTAAAAACCATAGAGATACCTACTTGTCAAAAATTGGTTGGTTGAAATCCTATGCCTACTTTATAGATTATATTTGAATATGAATGATTTTTTGCAAACTTTGGAATGCTTTAAGTGGTTGCACTGTTGTGTTGATATGGCTGCCTTCATTTCCCATTGACCAACTTGCTCAAGGTTTGATGCACTCTTTTCATTTTGACAGTATTTATTGTTATTTATACATCTATTTAGGTGGTCTCCCTACATTCTATTACGAATAAATTGTATACTTTCGTCCAATACACAGAAAAGAATTTGCGCTTTGCGTTGACTGTGGAACCAGAGAACGAGAAGATCTCACAAAAGCTTTCATGGGCCCAGCAGCAACGTCAGGCAAACTTGCCTACCATTCCTTCAACCATTGATGAAGAGTTTGAAACCAACCTGTTCATGCGTGTTGATTTGCCAGAAATACAGGTATTGTCATCTCCTATTTGGTCATTCAGAGAATGTAGAGTCCTCCTGTAGGGGATAATATTTTTCCTGGTGCTGCAGGCAAAAGTTGGATGTCACTCACCTACTGAAGCAATCATGGAAATAAGGAGGATGAAAGATAATTGGAGAGGTTAAATAAATACCAATCCTCTCCTTTCATGTTGTACGACTACCTTATGTATTGCAAGTGCACTGGTTGTTGATGCCTGCTATGTATTGCAAGTGCACTGGTTGTTGATGCCTGTCAATAATCAACTCCTGTTCTTTAATGAGAAGGATATTAGAACTTCAGTAAGAAAAGATACAGGGAGTGAGTTCCTATTCCATAAAGGGTTTCTGCTTGATTCCACCTTCTTACTCAACAAGCAGTTTTCTCCTCTTGTTTTGGGTGAGAAAAAACAGATTTTCATCAAATAAAGCTTGGTGTGTCGCGTAGGTTGTAACTCAACTAATATGAAAGTTTTTAGGGAAGTTATTTTCAATTGCATTACAATTTTTCTCCGGTTTTTGAGCTACAGCAAAGTAGAGCTCATATGGTAAGATTTAGTTTCATATGGATAAATAGTGTAAGAATTTTTTTTTTATATAATAATATATAGTTTGATTTATACGCATATGATACCATATGTTGATGCAATAACCCGCGTTTCCTTTGTGATAGGAATGGGTAAAGATAAATTTGAAATTGTGGGAATTCTTCTATGGATTTGATAGATAGGTCGGTCAGAATTGATGATCTTCTTTTGTCATCTCATTATTTCATTGGATCAAGAACTCTTTTAAGGATTAGTCTTCATGAATCCAATCTTATCCTTTCTTTTTTTTTGGTTTTTGACAGAGAGAATCCAATCTTACTTTGTGAGAGGAGAGAACTATGGATTTGAGAGATAGGTTGATGATCTTCTTTTGTCATCTCATTATTTCATTGGATCAAAAACTCTTTCAAGGATTAGTCTTCATGAATCCAATCTTACCCATTTTTTTTTGACATAGAGAATCCAATCTTACTTTGTAAGAGAGAACTATGAAAGAGAAGGAATCTATGTGTTTGTGTTCAGTGGAGCCTCTAATGATAAGCCGGAACTTAGAGAGAGGTTTCTCGAAGAGGATTTTCAAAGAAAAGATTTGGTACCCTTACCAATGGGCTAGCGATCTCTTTTTATAGCTTTCTGACTTGATTCGTCATATCTCAGTCTTTGGAGATTCATCATCAGCAGTCAGGTAACTTGAGTATCCAAGTCTTTATCTTGGTGGGTTGGATCGTGTTCATGGATATTTTACCCCATAAAACTTATCCACCCCACCCCAATTCTCCAGGCGATGGCTTGGGGAGTTCGGTCCTTGGTCGAAGCATAATTAGATTAGAAAAATTTCATCGGATGATTGATCATGAATTGTCTTTTCCGGGTGAAACCGAGTTGATAGGATTGCCATATAGTAGTAATCTTGACCGATGGGTTTTGATTCCTAATGGATAAAACACCCCAACTTTTGAAGCGTCTTTGATTGAAAAGTAATGGCAAAGTCGACGGAGGAGATGATGGGCACGCTTCCCATAGGATAGCCTCGAGGCGTGTCATATACACTGACTTACGTGTCACTCATCCATTGGTGTGTTTGTCTGATGATTGGTTTGAGCCATAGGGCTTCAATTAATTACCTATGGGGAATCACATATGCGGACACTATTTATAAATAGGTCCGTAGAGGGCTAAGGTTTCACTTTCAGTATCCTCACTTTTACTTTTGAGAACCGTTGCCGCAGTTTGAAAAATTACTTTAACTCCTCGAAGCGACTTTTCTTCGTCCCCCTAAACTCAGAGGTAATGTAATGGACGTTCCTCCTTTAACGATTAGGGATCAACCTTAGGAGATGGTAGAAATGTCCACCGTCGTTGAGTCGGTAGCATGCATTCTTAGTTTTCATGCGCTCATCCAAATAGGCGATGACTTTGATATGTCATCTCCCTTTAGGGTTAGGCTTCCAAACTCTAGGGAACTGACCTGTTCTCCTCGGCCTAGGAAGTTGGCCTTGTATGTAGGGTCTTTTAGACCCGAATTGCACCTTCCTCTTCATCCCCTTTTTTGTAAGATTTTGTCCTTCCACAATCGAGTTCCTACCCAGATTGTCCCAAACTCATGGAAGTTTTGCATTCAACTAATCTTATTTATCTCGGGCTTTGGATTTTCTGTGGGTTTGTTATTCAATTCTTTCTACCCAGCTTTGAACCTTCCTTCTATTGGTTTTGTCACGCCCCGAACCTCGGCAGCACACGTGGACCAACCTACGTACTCCAAGCAGGGGTAGACCCCTATTCAGGCACAAGGCCTCAGAGACCCTGTACAGTAATTATGCAGAGATAACAACAACTGAATTTTCATAAATAAAAGGAGTTTATACAACTCCGTACAAGTACTGAATAAAAGTACAATACCGGGTTTATACAACCCCAGACTAGGATATAGTCCAGTCACCCCTAGAAATCCATAACAACGAAAGAAATACAAGTCTCACACACTGAATAAAGGAGGTACGCAAACCTCAAGATACAATAAGCTCCGAGTCGACTACTCGGTGAAACCCCTGCCTAGGCTCGTCCCTACTCCTCGTTTGAACCTGAGAAACACAATTAAGTGCATGAGCCAAAGAAGAGGGCTCAGTAGGACCTCATAAAGCAGTAAAAGTGGCAAATACCATAAACAAGGAGTAAGAGAGGCAATAAATAAATCTGCAAGTGAGACAACAATCACTAGCAAGCTGTCTGCATCTAAGATGTGGATAAATCCACGGATGTACTCAATCTCGGCATATGTGATACTAGGATGCCTACGACATCAACGACACCATCGGTATGATCGTCTTGACCTAAGCGGATGGCGCTATAATCATGTATACATGGCGGAAAATATCACTCCGACATTTGAGCCTCCGTCCAGATGTATCATGCACATGCGTAAGAGATTGACAGTACCAAATACCTAGTGATAGGTATACACACATATGTACATCAAGGCAAACCACATGAATATACATACGAAAATAATGATCCCTCGAGATCGGAAGCCAGACATATTTAAGGAGTAAAACTCAACTCAAATATGTATAAAATATAGAAAACAACGATCCCTTGAGATATAAAACCGACACATATCCGATGTCCGCCTCTGAATATATGTTGGGAACCTCTCAAGGAATAAGAGTGCCAATAATAAAAGCAAGGTAGAAGAAAGCAATACTTGTATAAGAAATGTAGAAAGCAACTATCCCTTGAGATATAAAACCGAGCACATATCCGATGTCCGTCACCGAATATGTGTTGGGAACCTCTCAAGGGAATAAGAGCGTCAATAACAAAAGCAAGGTAGGAGAAAGCAATACTCACAGAAATGCAGTACGAGATCCTACCTGTCACAAAGGCAATCCTTCGATCCACGTCGCGTATCACGCACCCGAGTCAGGATCTAGTAAATGGATAACAAATCTTAGTGCCTCTATATTTAACTACTCCATTTCAAAAATACGGAATACGGTTATTCTTAAATCTCTAAATCATCTCTAACAAGAGGTTAGTTCCCCAAAATGGTGGTCCTCTAAGTTCAAACATGCTTGAATGCCATTAATAAGCAATTAAGGTGTATGAATTCCAAATAAAATTTCGACAGCATCTCCCCTATTTATAGAGCCCCGAAATACTACAATCATACACTCAAAAGAATCCATCACACATGGATTTCTCAAAATCATACAACAAGCATTCACTTCACCCACAATCAACATGAACATTAATTAATTCTCCCCGAATCCCCCTTCATATCATGTAATTAATCTTAATCTTAATCTTAATCTTCATACAAGGTTATGAATGCTCACTATCGCGAGGGGCCGGGAGGTGGCGGCGTCTTGGGGCTGTCTTGAGTCTTTTGCTGAGGCTGCTTGTGGCAGTCTTTACACAAAGGCTATGGCAGGTTGTGAAGCAGCGGCCCAGGCAATTTTGCCTGCTACTTGAGCCGGCGGGCGTGCTCGTGAGCAGGGTGGCTCGGGGCAGGGCTGGGGCTCGCGGCTGGCCGGAGGCGGCAACCGGGCGGAGGAGCAGGCCGTGCGGAGTGGCAGCAGGCCGGAGAAGCCAGCCGGGGCGGCGGGCGCAGGGAGGTTCGCCCGGTGGGCTGCGGCAGAGGGCGTGAGGGCGAGCAGCGGCAAGGGTGGCGGTGGCGCTGGCCAAGGCGAGCTGGGCGGCGTCGTGGAGTGTGGCCGGTCGCCGTGGCTGCAGGCGGTCTTGTGACATGTCCCGGGGCGGACCCGGCCGAGCCTGAAGCTCGGCTATCCGTCTGTGATAGTCTTCTGTAGCGTAAGTATGAGTCGCGGTAGGGGCTGAGGAGGGTTGGTGGCGGCAAGGTCTGGCCGGTGGGGGAGCTCGCCGGGGAGAAGGGCATGGGTAGGCTCTGAAGAATTTCAGATCTAGAGGGAGAGAGGAATCGAGAGAGAAATGAATCTTTCTTTCTCTCTCCTCTTATCATTTTATAAAAATCCATTTAATGTTTTTAATATTCATTAAACTAAATTGTCACATGATTATTATGCTCTCACATGTCTCTCAGAAGGCCACTGCTGGTACTATTCACCCACCCAGTGAATGGATTTATTTTCGGTGAGGGTCCACCACCATAATTCTCTCGTTCCTCGTGCCCGACCTAGATCCCCGAATCTCGGCCTTTAGTCAATTCCTTTAGTCACGGGTCCACTGTGGCATCACGGGGTCGTCGCTGTCCCTGACCAAATCCACTTTTCCTGGGACTATAACTTTTGTCTGTTTCCTTCAATAATTAATGAACCCGAATTAATTACCGTTAATTAATTTCTATTAATTAACACTTAACAAATTCCTCGAATTTCATAACGACAAAATCTTAAATTTTTCCCATTAAAGATTTAATAAATAAAAATCTTTATTTATTTCGGGGCATGCGTTACAGGTTTTGTCTCTTTTTCTCATAAAAAAAAATCATCATCGTTTTGGGGACTAGTACTATTTCACTGCTAGGACTCGTAGCCTCTTCTTCCATCCATCATTAGAAGTTAGGGTTGTTCTTTGACTCTTTTGGGCTTGACCTCTTGGGGTCCCCCAAATACTGATTCTTCCTTTAGGGCAAAGACGTCCCATGCGGAGGAGGATCAATTGATCTTCTTCCAAGCTTAGGACTCTCCCATCTTTACTATGTTAGTCACGGTAGAAAACTTGTGCATGATTGGTCTTGTCTCTCCGACGGGGTAGGGCGCCTTTTTCTTTGGGAAACTCTTCAACCTGGGCATAGCTAATCAAATCAATCTTTTTTTTTTTGCAGAGAACAAGATGGGCCAACGATGGCTTTTGTAAGGACTTTCAAAAAAGAGGTTGGGGGATTTGTCTAGTTCGCTTGCTCCACACTAGACCAAGTGTCTATCCGAAGAACTTCTTCATCCTACGAAAAAGCTTCAGGATCAATTGGAGGCCTCGACAACCTCGACCAGAGAAGGTGGCGATAGAGAGGAATTAGGATCATGGATAGGATTCTAGCTTCTCCTAAGAAGATTAGGGAATATGTATTCTTTTGGTTGTAATTATATATTTGTTAATTAGTGTAATTATGTTATTTGTTAAACAATTAATTATGTTACCATTTCTTAAAAAAAAAAAATTGCCACGTCAGTATGCCACATCAACATGCCTTAAATTCCACATTTAAATTTTTCTGCTGATGTGGCATGTTAGCACCAAGTCAGTAATACACCTGTCACTTCACATCAATAAATACGACTACTTGTCACTCCAAGTAAAATACGATCATCTGTAAAAGAAAAAAATAGCTTATATTTGATTTGTATGCCACCATGTTAGAAACATGGATGGAAGTGAATAAAATATGTAAAATACATGGACCACATTGAACATTTTCAAAGTATAGGGATGCAAGTGAATAATACTATAATAGGGTAAAGTACAATGATGCAAAATGACTTTAACCAAAAAAAAAAAAAAAAAAAAAAAATCATGACTTCTCCCACCCAAGTTGGAAAGCTTCGAGTTAATTTATTGTTATTAATAGCAAGAGTCATGAGGAATGTGCAGTTCTTCAAGAATGATGGAAACTATCCATGTATAGTTGTTGCTCAAGTCTAACCCATTTAAGACTTGAAGGGAGTCTATGGATTCTGGAGCATTACTTTCAAGCATGTTGTAGGCCAGGCCGAGGTATTGTAAATTTAGCAAGTTGTTCCCAAATTGTTCCCAAGTTGTTCACAAAAATAATTAATTATATTATATTTTTTTTTAAAAATTTAATTAATTATTTTATTAATTTTTAAAAAAATTTTCCACAACAGCATGGATTAAATTTCCATTTAAAAATTATTTTACCATTTTTTTTTAAAAATACCATGCCAACAAAATATAGCCATGTGTAAATAAAAAATTCAAAAAAATAGGTCGTATTTCATTCGTATGTCACCTGTGCTGCCACGTTAAAGCCAGAGATAGTATTGAACAAAATACGCAAAGTACAAGGACCGTATTGAACATTTTCAAAATACACGGATGGAAATGAACATTGGGGTAAAGTACATGGATGAATAGGGGATTTAAGCCTAAACATAATGAAAATTCACATTATATTTTACATTAACATTTCAATAAAACCTATTCCTGTCTTGCACCATGGATTACATTCATATTACAAAATAACTTCTACAACTGACAGGGTCTTGCTGCAAACAAAATAAGTTCAAATTCTGATAGGGCCTGCTATATCTTTGCGTCACATTTTTGACAGGGCCTTGTAAACAAAATAGGTACACAGAACTAGTCTTTTTCTTCAAAAACTCAAGTAAGCCTCCTATATCTTCAAATTCCAATTGGCATTGCAACTAACTAATCAACATAAGTGTTCAATTCTCTTAGGCCCACTTGCTCCCGCAAATTTTTTTTTTTCCAAGGTAGTTAGTATAATAAAACCTAATCTTGCCTTGCAAAGTTATGAAGAAGTAACTGCAATTCTCTTGTGCCTACATTACACAACTATCCTCAACTACTGGGGCAAGGTTATGAAGAAGTAGGTGGAATTAACCCTCCACTAGAGCCCTGAAAAATTAAAACAATAGACCCAGTTGTCACAACAGGATATTTTCCATATTAAATTATAAATCAAATACTTACATCACTCATGGGTTGCTCTGTTGTGGGGGCACTTGATGATTCCCCAACTCTTGCCCTCTTTCTTTGACAACCCCTTTTGTTATGCCCTATGATCAATCCATAGGTAGAACTAGGGCTGGCAATGAGACGAACCTGAACGAGCTGGACCCAGCTCGAATTCGGCTCGAATTCGAATTGTAATTTTTCAACTCAAGTTCAAATTATAAATTTCAGCTTGAATTCGACTCATATTAGCCATAAAATTTAATTAGAAATAATCAAAATTAAAAAAATAAATTTAACACTATTAAATACCATCAAATTTTTTAAATGATGGTATTCCTTGGTAAAAGGCGAGAGAGTAGTTTGCTCTTTGCTCATTGCTCACCATGTAGCTATGTGATCTTGAGAGCTCAACATCTAATTATATAAGACTTTGACAACCTCATCTTCCTTTGTTGTCCGATGTGGGACTAAAATGAAACTAGTTTTTTTGTGTTTTGCTCACAGGCTGATAGCATCACACACACACACTAGCACACACGTACACAAATATTATATATATATATATATATATATATATATATATATATATATATATATATATATATATATATAGTAGTGAAAGGATGAGGCCGGCCGCCTCATCCTATCACTACATATATATACTAAGTATATATAAAAATTATATATTATATTTTTTATAATCTATTTAGATTTATATTGATTTATCTATATATTTTAAATAATTTTTAGATATGTATATATAATTTTTAAATTTATATGTACATATATACATGTATTCTGAGTATAAGATAATTTAAAAATTATATATATATATATATATATATATATATATATATATATATATATATATATATTGTTTAAAATTTATAGATAAATCAACATATATCTAAATAGATTATAAAAAATATAATATATAATTTTTATATTTATTTAGTATATATAAGTAGAGATAGGATGAGGCCGGCCGCAAGTGCGGCCTCATCCTATCACTACTCTGTCTCTGGTGTTGCAGTCACAAGTCGGGCCGGTCGCAAGTGCGGCCGACCTTACTATAACACGTCTCTCTCTCTCTTTCTCTCTCTATATATATATTGTAAAGACCACCCCTACTTGGTACTGTAGGAATTTAAATTTTTGAATGATTAATTAGTATTAATTTTTGTTAATTAATTTTGATATGAAAATACCATAGAGTGGAGGGTCTTTAATGCAAAATGGAAGGGCTTGCATGTTAAGCTTGTATGATGTGAGAGCTTAATGCATAAAAATCAATAATATAAAGTCTTGCATATATGGAAATATTAAAATAAAGCTTCATGCATGAAAGTTATGTTAATGGAGTCTCCATGAAGTGATGCATTAAAGCACTAAAGAAATGGTGGGGCCCAAGTGTAAAGTTAGCTTTTCCTATATTGGTTGCTAAGTGCTATGAGTTGCACGAGCTTCATTTGTAGCTCTTATAGGGATTCTGTATTACTTGGTTTTCCATTAAAGCACGTGTTAGCAACTAGGTAATTTTCTTGCTTGGTATACCATATATTTGAAGGTCTAACTAGCTGTGATATTCTCGTAAATAGCATAACAACAAGATGAGAAGGCTTGTAGGCGGGGTTATTATGGATATAGAAAGACAAAAAGAAGAGGATTCATAGGAATCTCTCTTCAAAGCTTTATTCATGTGAACCATGGATCATGACTGTGTCTTGGGAAGGACAAAAGTGTGAACAAGTGGCTGGAGATTAAACCATGTTCACGGAAGCCAAGTGGAAAGTTAGACATGTGAAGTCTTGCTGCCAACCACATGGAATTTGGTTTAAAAGAAGGTAAACTAGAGCAACCCTCTCACAAGCTATCTTTTAGGTTCTACACCTACTCCATTAACCCTCTGACAAGCTTGCAAGCAAAGACAAGGCAAAGTCAAAAGTTGATTTCTCCTTTGACAAGCCACTTGAGGAGACCTCACCTTTCCACTGACAGGGAGTACCCAACTCCCATCCGCCCTTTAGACTAGCCAAGCTTTCATCCCCATTTCGACTCCCATTTCTAAGGCTTGTTCTTCTCCTCTGCAGGCTGGTTCTGACGGCGGCCAAGATACCGGTAGCGACCGATCCGAACTCCTCATCGATGGACCTCAAAGTTGCACGTGCTTGATGAGCTCTCAACAAGACCGACGACGAAAGATGAGTCTTCGACATCGTGGGAAGGAAGAGCTGACCAAATGAGGCGGCGGAACACCTGATCGGGATACTCGGCGGCGAGCGTGCGTACCTCATTTCCTTCAATTTCTCGCATAAGCTTCAAGAATTTAAGGAGTTGCCTTCGAGCCCACCGGGAAGATCAATGAAAACCAAGTGAGAGCTGCCCATGAGTTTACTGGAGTGTATGGTTGCAAGGATGAGGCCGGTTTATAGATGGCGATCGTGGCGGTGATCTTTGGAGTGGTAATACTTAACAAGAGGCTTCTATGGTGTTGAATCAAACATACAATAGATTGAACTTGATGGATGGAATCTAGGATGCACGGAGATGCGATTTAGACCATGAGCGATTCTGCAGACTACTAGAGGTACATGTTTGCTTGTGCTCCATCAACTTTGAAATGGTGTGAACTTATTAATTATGACTAATGGATGTAGGTGCTCTAAATGTGTGAGGAGTTAGGGTGGGTAATCACCGAGGAAGGCTTGCAATAGGTTGTTGGTTACGTCATAATCATGAACTTATAAATAGGTAGTTAAGCCTATGATCTAGAGTTTGAACCATTAATCTAATGAGCATGAACATGGAGAATAGTCATGAGCGGCTAGGTAAATTCACGGGGGTTCTTTGCGGTCCCTAAGGAGGATATGAGTTAATAGATTTGCATAAGAGTATGAGTAATCCTACTTGTTTTAGACGACATTCATGAATGAATAAAGAGAACCTTGTTAAAGGAATACATATTTATGACTTGTTGATCAAATAGTTACAAGCAGGGTGTATGATGCCATTAAAGATAATTTAGAGTTCATGGTTAAAACATGACCTGTTTACTTTGAAGAAGTTGGGTTGAGAATGCATGACGAGTATTACTAGTTATGTTTAGTGAAAGCTAGATATATATGAGTATGATAATGAATAATCATCAAAGGGATAATTCATATGCATAACGAAGTTGAGTTAAATTAATTTAGCATGTCATGGACCACCTTGGGCGAGTCATGAAGCCATGAATACATGAATAAGTTTCATGTGCATGAGATGTTGCAGGAATTACTGTAGCAACTATAGTAATTAAGAATAGCGACTTTTCGGCATTTCTCCAAAGGTCTTGGAATTCAATTCCAATCATCCCGATAGTTTGGGGATATAATTAAACTAATAAAAATTGTGCGGGCAAGTGTTATAAGGCCTCAACTTGCCGGTTATGAACTAAGAAGCCGATATTTCGGCAAATGCGTGATTAGGATATTTTAAGGCATATGTATTGAAGTTTTGTTCGTTTATCAGATCCCGACGTAGAGCAGGGAGACGCGTCAGAAAGGACACGTATTGACGGATAGATTCTAGATCAGGTAAGTACCTTTGCCTAGTCCCCGCCCGAACATGGGCTTTGTTGGCATTACTTGATATTCTTTCGATATCCATGTTTGTGCACGCAAGTGCTGTTGTTCATTATACTTTCCTTCTTGTTGATGATGTGATCTAGTATGATTATCTAGTTGATATTCCTCTATTATCACTTGATAATATGCACATGCCTGTTTTACGACTTCATTGGATTATTGCTCCTATATTTATGTGCATTGGTATGTTTGGTTGTTAGCATCTGTTGGATGTTGTTCCTGTACTATCTTTCCGCCCGGATCAGTGGAGTGTGGGTGCTCCAACTTGGAGCGTCTAGGGCCGAGGACACCACGGCGTTACATTATCCCCGGCGGGGGCGATACTCTGTCCGATCGACCTTGCGGTGGGGACGATACACCGCTTGGCCAGCATGTACAAGGGTAGCGCTGCCGAATTCCCGACTACGGGACGATTCCAGCTGAGGCTGATGGCTGACCGGGGGATACTTTGAGAGTTCTTTTGTTGGATGATCTTTCAGGCGTTGAGGCCGTAGTTGACATTAGGAGCCCTTTCATTGCTTGTCTCTGGGTCTCCTAGATGGTTGGTTGTGCGGGGTGTAGCCCCATGTGCTTATTTAGTCATGTTTCTTTGGATTGCTATATTTGCTTATCTCTTAATGTTCATGACTTGCTTACCCACCTTGCGAGGTGCTTACTGGGCTTTCCATTCGAAAGCTCATACACTTGATTTCATCTCTTTTCAGATCCCGAGGGATAGCTGAGCTGGGCTGATAGAGCCGTGCGTGGGAGCCGGGATTGTGATTGAGGTTGGCGACCTCTGATGATCGATCTTGTGTGAGAGAACACTATGTATTGAACCTGTCTAGGGTCAGAATTGTATTTGAGTATTAGGGTGCCTGTACCCTAGGTGCTTATCTCCCGCTGATACTATACTCTGATTTATGTTATCTGATTTATAACTTATTCCGCTGCACTTGTGTGGTTGTCTTATGATCACTTAGGCCTTGTGCCCGAGCGGGGCTTGCCTCCGCTTTGGTACGGCCGGTCTGCTCACGCGCCCGAGGCCGGGGACTTTTGGGGCCGGGGCGTGACAGATTAAAGTGGTATCAGAGCGCAAGCGGATTAATCGACACCCTAGTTGCCCTAGTGACTTAGTCAAATAGGATTGATTGAGTGTGGGACTGGGTAGGCTAAGTTTTGGAACACGTGACTGACCTGGTTGTCAGTTGAATGATCACCATGGCGAGAGGACGGGGACGACCTCGAAGGGGGGAGGTACACTCATCCCCCCTGACGCCATAAAATGGGAGCAGGATGTGTCTGTTGATTCTGATGATAGAGAGTTGTGGATAGTGGTTCACGTGCACCTTACAACAATGAAAAAGGTATGCACGAAGTCGTGGGTCTTGTGCGATCCCCATCAATTGCTCAAGAGGAGGGTGGAGGACTACTTGAGTTCAGGAAGATAGGACCGCCCTATTCGTAGGGGCTGCGAGGGCTCTGCATTGTTGAACGTTGGACCCGGGAGATGGAAGAGACGTTTGAGGTGTTGTAGACCACCGACGTTGACAGACTGCGGATCACGTCGATCTGACTCCAGTGCATCGATGAGGATTGGATGTATGCAGAGAGATCGACTCACGAGGAGGTGCAACATTCGAGCTTAGTGAGCAACCTCACACCTCCTTCAAAATGCATGAACTGATTTGGAGTTTCATCAGTGTGTATATATGCATGAGATGAGAGTAAAAGTCATGGTTTTAAAGCTTAAGTGTCTGTTTTAAAGGGGCTATGAGTGAACTTGGTCCAAGTTAAGATGAAGTGGTGGGAGAGGTTACTTTACATATCTATGGCTTGGGACCATGTAAAGATCTGTTAGTATTTGAAGAACCATGCTATGATTTTGGTTGTTTAAGGTTTTGTTGTTGCTTCAAATGCTCAATGGTTTTGGGAGATGTATGATTGGCTTGAGGAACAGTTACAATCATATAAGTTTGGTTATTTTTGGTATGTAGTCGGTGGTGACTGATGGGTTTGGAGTTAATTCTTCTCTAAGTTAGATATTGCATGGTTGTTTTATGAACCTTGTATATTAGATTTTATGCTACATGACTGAGCTTAGTTATGCTTTATAAGTTCAGGCCTTAGCTTGAAGAGTCGAACTTAGTGAGATGATGATTTAACCCACTGAAATTGTTCAAACTTCAATGATTGTATGACCTGTTAAGGAGACATGCTAAATGGGAGGTCATGTTAGTTTTGGGGGGAACTGTAGAAGTTGTATAATCAGTAGCTATTGCGGATTAATGCATGAAATTGGAGAGCCAATAGATGATTATATGTTGATTTCAGTTTTGTTAGGATATGAGTGCTGTAGAGAATGCATTCAAATATATTTTAGAGGAGATATGTGTTGTTTATCTTCAAATTCAACATAATAAGGTTGAGGAGGTTTGCTTATTTAAGTTAGGCTTGCATTCAGGTAATTTTTCCCAGGACTGCAATGTGTGTGACTTTATCCTAATAAATGAGAGAGTAATATGGATGTGAGGTTGGTTTATGAAAATGTGTGGTGATGGCTACCTCGATTGAGAATTTATGGAATGAGAATAACAAGTGTTTTATATTGTGTTGCTTTATTGGTAGATATTGGTGGAATGATATGAACCTTGTTATGTCAGATGATGCCCAATTTATTCTTAGGACCAATATGTATAGTTGCAATTAAGATGGCAATTGTGTTTGGATGTTCATGTGTTACTAGTGAGGAACTCTAGGGTATAAGCTACTGATAGTGAGGCACGAAATGGTAGGAATTGGTTTATCAAGGTTGTTGAGGTTGAATTACTAGAACTATATGCTTGAGTAAAGACAAGTTGTGGCACCTTCTATTTATGTTGTAAGGAGTGGCAATTACATTTGGTCTCTGAAATCGATAATCTCTAGCTTAACTTGATTTCAAGGCAGTTGAATTCTGGTGTAACAGTTTGGGTTACGGTCATATTTCTGGTTGCATTTTCTAATGTGCAATCATTAGTGGTCATTGCTTGATTGTGTAAGCAAAATTTGAGAAGTTGATCTAGCATGATTCCATTGTTGTTTGAGGATTACTTATAGTGAAGGATGGTGATCCTTCTTATGAGTTCTGTAAAAATGCAATAGACAGATGCTTGAATTGCATGAACAATGGATAAGTGGAGTATGTTTGTGTGCTTAGTGCCTTGATTTTGGGAGTAAGAGATGTAAGTATTGAGAAAAGGAAGGCTGAATAATCTTGTGTACATAGAATTTGTTGAAGATTTTGCTCTCTGATGAAAGTTCGAAACTTCGGTGAACAATATGAGGATTGGACAACACATGGCTTCAGGAGATAGAAAGGGAATATGGCTATGTCAGAGCAGCCATTATCGACAGGATACTTGATAGGCTCGAGTTATGGAGATCCTTCGAGATCGAGAGCAAACTGTGTGTTAAAGATGGTTACTAGTACCTTGCCGATTATGAGTTGGATTCTAGTTGGTAGACGATTCGTGAGGGGTTGTCGTTACATTGCCATGTGATTTGGGAATACCCCTTGGTATTCTTCTTGTATTATTGTGGGATGGTCAAGGGAGTGGTACTCTATGGTGTTGTATAGCGAGGGAGCCAGTGGGGACGACACGCTGGCGTCCGCTCAGATTAGGATTGGGTCAGATAGTCCGGAGGTTCTTGGCCCGTGTACACGATTTGAGTACACGTTTTACTGTAGTAGAGATATTAGATTTGTGAGTCCATGCCTAATCGAGGTCGATTTATACCGGCTGAGATGGGTGAGTTACCCCGATAGGTCATGGAGTGGGAGCATGAGGCTCCTACTCAACTTGATGATGAGGGACTGGGAGCGGCGGTACCAGACGTTGAAGAGTATAAAGTTGAGTTTGACCGATCGGTGCTACACGGAGGTCGTAGCTAGAGCTGAGTGTGTTGACACTGTCTGGCAAGAGACGCGGGACCCAGGATGACGAGAGCAGCGACGAGCTAGGGGTCAGAGCTTAAAGATGAGTTAGTCATCTGGGAGCGGCTTTAGGTGTTCAAAGTCTGAGTGCATGGCCCAGACATGTAGTAGAGCTTCTACCACACTGATCGGATCACGGAGGCGAGGGGGGACCGAAGCCGGTTGTCTATCATACTTGATGTCCCTGTTGTAGAGGACCGCAACTATAGGCAAAGTGCAGACACACATCTGGCGCGTGCTACAGATGTGACAACTTGGAACACCGAGTGGCGGAGTGCCCACAGAGTCCGCCAGGACTAACAGGAGGCGGGGGAGCAATGGCATTCGCGAAAATAGAGTTGAGATCTAGGTACCAAGTTGTACGGATTGGGGGCGAGGACATCCCGAAGAGTGTCTTCCGTTAGCTGTACGGGCAGTAGGACGTTTTGGTGATGCCGCGCGGGTTGACTAAAGCCCTGACAGTCTTTATGGATTTGATGAACCGGGTGTTCCGACCATGCTTGGACAACTTTGTTGTCATCTTCATCGATGATATTTTGATGTGCTCACATAGATGGCGAGTGTACGTGAAACATCTGAGGATATTCTTAGAGGCTTTGAGGCGGTACCAATTGTACATCAAGCTCTCTAGATGTGACTTTTGGCTTGACAACGGGGCTTTCTTTGGGCACGTCATCAGGATAGACGGAGTTCGGTGGACCCCAAGAAAGTAGAAGTGGTAGTGGACTGGAGGAGGCCTAGTAGAGTCAGAGAGATCAGGATCTTTCTCGGATTGGCCATCTACTATAGAAGATTCGTGGAAGGTTTTCGCGGCTGGCGGCACCCTGGCCAGGCTTACTCGGAAGAGAGCTCCGTTCACCTGGACCAACGTTTGTAAGTGGAATTCCCGGAGTTGAAGCAGAAGTTAGTAACAATGCTTGTTTTTACCCTGCCAGAGAATGGATACTGGTGCACCATTTACAACAATGCCTGTAAGACGGGTTGCGAAGCCTACGTGGCACTGTATGAGAGAAAGTGTCCATCTTCTATCGGTTGAGATGATGTAGTATGGCGAAAGCTCCTTGGACTGGAGATTGTATGGATTACTGTGGATAAAGTGAAGTTGATTGAGGGAGGTGACTTGGGAACGCGAGGCTGATACGAGACAACGTTATCTAGAGTTGTTGGGTACTGGCAGATGCGAAATTAGAAGATAAAATATAAATTTCGGGGACGAAATTCTTATAAGGGGGGAGGATTGTAAAGACCACCCCTACTTGGTACTGTAGGAATTTAAATTTTTGAATGATTAATTAGTATTAATTTTTGTTAATTAATTTTGATATGAAAATACCATAGAGTGGAGGGTCTTTAATGCAAAATGGAAGGGCTTGCATGTTAAGCTTGTATGATGTGAGAGCTTAATGCATAAAAATCAATAATATAAAGTCTTGCATATATGGAAATATTAAAATAAAGCTTCATGCATGAAAGTTATGTTAATGGAGTCTCCATGAAGTGATGCATTAAAGCACTAAAGAAATGGTGGGGCCCAAGTGTAAAGTTAGCTTTTCCTATATTGGTTGCTAAGTGCTATGAGTTGCACGAGCTTCATTTGTAGCTCTTATAGGGATTACGTATTACTTGGTTTTCCATTAAAGCACGTGTTAGCAACTAGGTAATTTTCTTGCTTGGTATACCATATATTTGAAGGTCTAACTAGCTGTGATATTCTCGTAAATAGCATAACAACAAGATGAGAAGGCTTGTAGGCGGGGTTATTATGGATATAGAAAGACAAAAAGAAGAGGATTCATAGGAATCTCTCTTCAAAGCTTTATTCATGTGAACCATGGATCATGACTGTGTCTTGGGAAGGACAAAAGTGTGAACAAGTGGCTGGAGATTAAACCATGTTCACGGAAGCCAAGTGGAAAGTTAGACATGTGAAGTCTTGCTGCCAACCACATGAAATTTGGTTTAAAAGAAGGTAAACTAGAGCAACCCTCTCACAAGCTATCTTTTAGGTTCTACACCTACTCCATTAACCCTCTGACAAGCTTGCAAGCAAAGACAAGGCAAAGTCAAAAGTTGATTTCTCCTTTGACAAGCCACTTGAGGAGACCTCACCTTTCCACCCATTGTGGAGTACCCAACTCCCATCCGCCCTTTAGACTAGCCAAGCTTTCATCCCCATTTCGACTCCCATTTCTAAGGCTTGTTCTTCTCCTCTCGAAGGCGGTTACGGCGACGGCCAAGATACCGGTAGCGACCGATCCGAACTCCTCATCGATGGACCTCAAAGTTGCACGTGCTTGATGAGCTCTCAACAAGACCGACGACGAAAGATGAGTCTTCGACATGCGTGGGAAGGAAGAGTGACCAAATGAGGCGGCGGAACACCCGGGATACTTTCGGCGGCGTCGTACCTCATTTCCTTCAATTCTCGCATAAGCTTCAAGAATTTAAGGAGTTGCCTTGAGCCCACCGGAAGATCAATGAAAACCAAGTGAGAGCTGCCCATGAGTTTCTTTGGAGTGTATGGTTTGCAAGGATGAGGCCCGGTTTATAGATGGCGATCGTGGCTGATGATCTTTGGAGTGGTAATACTTAACAAGAGGCTTCTATGGTGTTGAATCAAACATACAATAGATTGAACTTGATGGATGGAATCTAGGATGCACGGAGATGCAGATTTAGACCATGAGCAGTTCTGCAGACTACTAGAGGTACATGTTTGCTTGTGCTCCATCACCGAAATGGTGTGAACTTATTAATTATGACTAATGGATGTAGGTGCTCTAAATGTGTGAGGAGTTAGGGTGGGTAATCACCGAGGAAGGCTTGCAATAGGTTGTTGGTTACATCATAATCATGAACTTATAAATAGGTAGTTAAGCCTATGATCTAGAGTTTGAACCATTAATCTAATGAGCATGAACATGGAGAATAGTCATGAACGGCTAGGTAAATTCAGGGGTTCTTTGCAGTCCCTAAGGAGGATATGAGTTAATAGATTTGCATAAGAGTATGAGTAATCCTGCTTGTTTTAGACGACATTCATGAATGAATAAAGAGAACCTTGTTAAAGGAATACATATTTATGACTTGTTGATCAAATAGTTACAAGCAGGGTGTATGATGCCATTAAAGATAATTTAGAGTTCGTGGTTAAAGCATGACCAATGTACTTTAAGGAAGTTGGGTTGAGAATGCAGGGCGAGTGTTACAGGTTATGTTTAATGAAAGCCAGATATATATATATGAGTATGATGATGAATAATCATCAAAGGGATAATTCATATGCATAATGAAGTTGAGTTAAATTAATTTTGCATGTCATGGATCACCTCGGGTGAGTCATGAAGTCATGAAGCCATGAATACATGAATAAGTTTCATGGAGCATGAGATGTTGCAGGAATTACTGTAGTAGCTACAGTAATTAGGAATAACAACTTTTCGGCATTTCTCCAAAGGCCTCGGAATTCAATTCCGATCATCCCGATAGTGCAGGGATATAATTAAACTAATAAAAATGGTGCGGGCAGGTGTTATAAGACCTCAACTCGCCGGTTATGAATTAAAAAGCAGATATTTCGTCAAATGCGTAATTAGGGTATTTTAAGGCATATGTACTGAAGTTTTGTTCGTTTATCAGATCCCGACGTAGAGCAGGGAGACGCGTCAGAAAGGACACGTATTGACGGATAGATTCTAGATCAGGTAAGTACCTTTGCCTAGTCTCATAGAACATGGGCTTTGTTGGCATTACTTGATATTCTTTCGATATCCATGTTTGTGCACGCAAGTGCTGTTGTTCATTATACTTTCCTTCTTGTTGATGATGTGATCTAGTATGATTATCTAGTTGATATTCCTCTATTATCGCTTGATAATATGCACATGCCTGTTTTACGACTTCATTGGATTATTGCTCCTATATTTATGTGCATTGGTATGTTTGGTTGTTGGCATCTGTTGGATGTTGTTCCTGTACTATCTTTCCGCCCGGATCAGTGGAGTGTGGGTGCTCCAACTTGGAGCGTCTAGGGCCGAGGACACCCTGGCGTTCTGTTATCCCTGACAGGGGGACGATACTCTGTCCGTCCAGCCTTGCCAGTGGGACGATACACTGGCCGTGTCGACATGTACAAGGGTAGCGCTGCCGAATTCCCGACTACGGGACGATTCCAGCTGAGGCTGATGGCTGACCGGGGGATACTTTGAGAGTTCTTTTGTTGGATGATCTTTCAGGCGTTGAGGCCGTAGTTGACATTAGGAGCCCTTTCATTGCTTGTCTCTGGGTCTCCTAGATGGTTGGTTGTGCGGGGTGTAGCCCCATGTGCTTATTTAGTCATGTTTCTTTGGATTGCTATATTTGCTTATCTCTTAATGTTCATGACTTGCTTACCCACCTTGCGAGGTGCTTACTGGGCTTTCCATTCGAAAGCTCATACACTTGATTTCATCTCTTTTCAGATCCCGAGGGATAGCTGAGCTGGGCTGATAGAGCCGTGCGTGGGAGCCGGGATTGTGATTGAGGTTGGCGACCTCTGATGATCGATCTTGTGTGAGAGAACACTATGTATTGAACTTTGTCTAGGGTTGTAATTGTATTTGAGTATTAGGGTGCACGTACCCTAGGTGCTTATCTCCGTGATACTATACTCGATTTATGTTATCGATTTATAACTTATTAAATTTGCACTTGTGTGGTTTGTCTTATGATCACTTAGGCCTTGTGCCCGGCGGGCTTGCCTCCGCTTTGGTACTGGCCCGATGCGCATCACGCGCCAGGCCGGGACTTTGGGGTAGGGCGTGACATATATATAGAGAGAGACGTGTTATAGAGAGAGAGACGTGTTATATATAGAGAGAGAGACGTGTTATAGTAAGGTCGGCTGCAATTGCGACCGGCCCGACTTGTGACTGCAACACCAGCCTATATATATATATATATATATATATATATATATATTCAAACTTCGAACCGAACTCAAACAACCTGACTCTAGCTTGAGTTCGACCAAGGTTGTCAGACCCGGCCCGGGGCATTGACCCGACCAAGCCCAGGGGTCAGGGGTCAAGGGTTCAACCTTGGTTCAACCGGGGTCGATAATAAAATAATAAAAAATATTATATAATAACTAATAATAACCAAATATGCTATAAAACATAATTATAATACTAAAAATTTAAAAACATGATTAACTAAATTTGATATTTAAACATAACTACACACCAACCTATCAAAAATAATGAACACTCACACGTCCACACACCAACCTATCAAAAACAATGAAAAATACATAATCAAAACATAACCACAATTACCAAAGTATTCAAATACAACTAACATGAGTTTAAACTTAATTCCACACTCAAAACAAACAAAGTTTAGAACAAAATATTCTAACAAACATAATCAAAAGATAGCCACAATTCCTAGAGTATTCAAAGTTCAAACACAACTAACATAAGTTAGATACATGAACTTGGATCAAAACTCAAATTAATATCATCATTGCCATCACATCTTCGGATTCTTTGCTCAAAATATTGGGTATCATTGCTTGCATTGCCACCAACATCACCAAGATCTTGCAAATTTACATCTTCTTGGATATCCACATCATCTAATAAACAAAATAACAGTTTTATATTAGAAACAATGAAACATTATATTATTAATAAAAAAAAAATTCATTATTTGATATCAAAGCTTTTACTAACCTTGACCATGATGATCATCAATGATAGGAATAGCATAATCTCCATAAACACTATCTTCCATGATTTCATCATAATCAAGCTGAGGAGGAAGTTCTTCTTCTGCTACCCAAAAATCTGTCTTATCAATACAATCATAATCTACTTTATCATAGCTTCTTTTCTTATTTTGATGCCCGTGAGAAATTAGAATTTGAAAATGTAAGCAATAAAATTACAAAATTAAAAATAACTAAATTATAAATGAGAGTTTTTAATACCTATTTCGTAAGCGCAAGTTGTAAGTCACATAAACAAGATCATTTAACCTTTGATGCTCCAATTTGTTTCTTCTTTTAGTGTGGATGTGCTCAAAAAGACTCCAATTGCGCTCACATCCTGATGAAGAAGCGGTTTGACTAAGGAGTCGAATAGCTACCTTTTGCAAATAAGGCGCGCTATGTCCAAACAATTTCCACCATTCATCTATAAAAGATAGTAAACCACATAAGTAAATAACAAGATATAACTTATAAGTTAAATTAGTCTTTAAAATTAAATACAAATTGGAATCTAGCACATACCTGGTTGCATATTTTTTAGATGCGGACAAAGCTGATTCACGACTGAAATTCCCTAGTCGATCTCGATATATTTTGATCTCCTTCATTGCCTTCTCACTATTGCTACATATACTTTTTTCTCTAACATATCAAGAAGGTCTTGCATCACGTTTTTATTATCCACAAATGTACTTTGATCATATATAAATGCAGGATTTAGAAAACAAGATGCTGCGTGAATGTTGCGCCTCAAATGCTTATCCCATCTTTCATTAATAATTTTGATGTAAGGATCATATAATCTTTGTTTATCTCTTAAGATAAACATGATTCCCTTACAAATCCTGAACATCCCCTCATAAACATAACCAAGAGAAGGCTTTTCATCAGCATCCATAATGCGAAGTAGCTTAATTATTGGAGCTTCTATTTTCACCATTAACAAGCAATCCTCCCAAAATTTATTGTCCAAAATAATAGAACTAACCATTTTACCCATGGCCGATTTGGACAATCTATGACCAACATAATAATTATCAACCACCAAAGCTTGCAAATCATGTTTGTGATCATAAATGCTTTTTAGAGTGATAAAAACAGTAGCGAAACGAGTTGCTCCTGGACGCACAATTTCTTTCCAACCAGCTCTTTTTCTTAACCAACTCAACAGATAAATATGATTGTACATAAAAATGGTTACCTTAGAAGCTTGTGAGGCAAGGTCAACCATATGATCCATCTTCCCAATATCTTTCAAGACCAAGTTCAGGCAATGCGCAACGCAAGGAGACCAGTAAATATGATTATATTTCTCATGTAATAGCCTTCCTGAAATAATGACAAAATATAACAAACTATGTTGTAAAGAAACATAAATAAGTAGATGATAAATCTATTGCTAAATCAAGCTAAAATATTGAAACTCACATACCTGCAGCAACATAATTGCTAGCATTATCAGTCACCAAATGCACAACATTTGAAGGCCCAACCCATTCCACAATCTGTGTAAACAAATTGAACAAATTTGTAGCATCCATAATGATATTTGATGCATCAACAGATTTTATAAAGGATATACCAGCAGGACAATACACCAAAAAATTGATCAAAGTTCTTTGTCTTTGATCACTCCAACCATCACCCATAATTGTGCATCCAGAACTAGCCCAAGTACTTCTCAAGTTATCAACAAGCAACTGACATTCTTTTTTAGAATTCTTTAGTAAATGAATCCTCATATCATTATAAAATGGGCCTCTATATCCAGATCCAATCCCAGCAATAGCATCCAACGCCGGCTGAAAGTAAGATGGCTTTATGCATTAAAAGGGATGCATGAGTCAAAAAAACTACCGTGTAAAGCCCATATGTACCTTCTGAATAGCTTGCTTGTTAGCAAATGCACTCCTTATTCCTGGTTGAGACTCTGGGGTTGTCCTTGGAACCATAAATTTTTCAATGGAATCCTTGGCCTTTCTTTTTCCTAAAGATTTATCCATTGTTGTTGTCATCCGTTGTGAGATTGCTGGAGGATTCAACTCCTGAAAATCATCATCTTCAACTTCATATGCATCTTCAAATGAATCCTTCTCTTTTTGTTTTGATGAATTAATAATCTCCGCCATTTGCTTGCGAACATCATTAGGAACTTTTTTACAAGCAGCTATATTTCCACGAATTCCAGCTAAATGATACTTCATTCTATTAATTCCCCCACCTTGATATTTTGATCCACAATAAAATCATAAGAAAACCTTTTTCCCTCGAGCATCATTAGATACACTGAAATGTTGCCAAGCAGGATCAGTTTTCAAACGAACATTGCCACTTGAACAACTAGATGATTGCGTATTGCTGGCCTCTTGATCCTACACAAAGCAAAATTAATAAATTCATAAATCAGAAATGTTATGGTAGATAAATTCATTTGATCCTACACAAGCAGCTATATCACATTAACTAATTTGGGGAAGAAAGAAGGAATTGCATAATTTGCATAATTTGCATAATTTACAGAAGTTATACTGTTATGGAACAAAACAAAGTTGCAGAACTTTCTTCAAAACTTAATAGTTAATACATGTTTCAATTAATAAAGGTTAGCATAGTTAAGAACTTAAGAACAACAAGGTTTTGCATCAAAAATATCTCATCACAATGTGTCATATAAGCAACAACCATTCTTAAAAACTTAAAACTTAATCCATGGGCCAGAACTCAGAAGTTCAACACTTCAACTTATCTACAAATAATTGAATAAATTCAAGGAAACCAACATCCATAGAGCTTAGCAATCAGCATACATGAAACTGGTTTAAGTGTTTAACATCAATTGGATCACATTCAATGCAAGTATACAATAGTAACAACTAACAACACAAGACATCAAGCAGACTAATTCAGTAATTCTAAGAATGAAAAAAAAAAACTGCAATCCTTTCCATGTAAAAAAAGAATAAAGAATAAGGAAAAAAATAACACAAATCAGCAGCAAAAGATGAGGAACAGGACAGTGAGGACACATATAAAACAGAAAGAGATCAAATAGAACTATGTCTTGGCCTAAGTTTAAAGTTTAAACCATATCAAAGATTCAAAGCAAGCCTGACGGCGGACGATGTAGCGCCATAACGCCCGATCCGGGACACCGACGTGTGAACCGGCACTGTAGCCGTAAGTAGACGGGGCCCCACTTTCGGATACAAGGCCTAAGTGTGAAAGCGAGATAATGCAAATTAAACAACTTAATTTATTCAAAATAAAGCGAGTTCAGTGGAAAAACAAATAACAAGGGTTCAAGTACCCTACAAATACCGAGGAGCCCTAAGGGGACCTACAAGACATAATATCTCACTCAAAATAGAAAGATAGACAAGGTCCCGGACCTCTGCAAATCACGGACCCACGATCGGCTACAAGCTCCTGCATCTAGAGTCCTGCAGCCTCCGGGATCCGTAGCGGGGAAGAAAAACAAGTGCATGAGCTTTCGAATGGAAAGCTCAGTAAGTACCCCTGCGGGGTTCAAGAAAATATGATATCAAAAGACATGAATATCAAAAAGCAAACTCGGGGCACGCCCCTCAAAACAAGTCCTAGGAGTCTATCACAATAAGATAACAAGATCATGACTCCTAGCTAAGAGTTCCAACGGAAGCTTCTCAAACGTCTCCCCCGGTCAGTACTATCAGCGAACCTGCTGAGAAAACGACCATCCGGTCGCCACATTTTCCCTTAGGTATGTCGGTAGCGCCACCTCTCTCTCATGTCGACATGGTCAGTGATCGACCCCACTGACTGGCAGGGACAACCAGAGTATCGATCCCTCTGGCATGGCAAAGCCGGAGCACCAGGGTGTCCCGTCCCCGAATGTCCGCAAAAAGAGCTCACCTGCTCCACTGAGTCCGGGACGAAGAACAGAACACATAGGGATACCAACATCCCAAAAACAGTCACACATGCTAAAGATAGATATCAACAAAATCATAGCAGCATGTATGAAGACAAGGCAATATGTCACAATAACGACATGTCAATAAAATCTCCGAAGAGAGGAACAAGGCAAGGGCACTTACCTAAAGTCGCAAAGTCTCGTGCTCCACGGGACTTCTCGATGCATCCAAGACAAAATCTGCCAAGTACATGTCTACTCTCAATAAAAGTATATGTCTATAGATTTACAATGCATGCTCTAACGGGCCCAAGTCCGACTTGTGGGCCTTCTCTCGCGTTCCTATGTCACATACCACCTTGGTTCAATCCTTTGAAATTGATTCGAACCAACCTTGTGTTCATCTCTTCACCCATCTCATCTCATTGATTTACCAAGTCAATTCATGTACTCAATTAATATAATTAGCTAATTAATTTAACTATCCAAGTTAATTAATCTACTAATTGATTATCAAGCCAATCCATTAATTAGTTTGCAAATTAACTAATTAACTAATCTTCTAAATGGTCATCCATTAACCATCTACTAGCTTCGGACTCAACCCTAGATTGGTTGGTCCCAATTTACTTTATCTAGTTGGCCCATCCAACTTATTAGTTATTTATTCAAATAATTAATCATCCACCCATAAGATATCCTTCTAGGTTGTTGTTAGTTAATTTCATTAATTAACTAATCCGGTTTATCAAAGAAACCTTTTATTTAATTTCTTTAGATTAATCCATACAAATTCTTTAATCGACACATAAATCAACTTGTCATTTTAAATTAAATCATTTTACTTAAGCTGATCAACCCAAATCAACTAATCTTTTGATTAGCCCAAGCCCAACTTTGATAATTGACTAACTAACCAAAGTAATTGATTTTAACTAATTTTTTTTCCCCATTAGTTCTCATCCAATTAACTAAATAATTAGTTAATTAATTATCCCATAGATAATTTCGCAGTTAGCTAGCTAATCATTATCTTTAATTAATTATCCAAATAGTTGTCATTTCTAACTAGATAATTAACTAGATAATTAATCAATTATTCCATTTGATAAAACTCCAATAAACCGGTGTGACAAATTATCTTGGTTACTAATTAATTAATTAATTAAACTGATTATCATTAAACCAAACCGCATCTTAGTTAGCTAGACTCAACCAACTAATTACTCCTTTAATTAAACCATTCATCCTTTCTCTTAAGTTAAATTCAGCCCATATTAATCCATTGGGCCCAAGCCCATTTCAATTCATTAGTTGAGTTAATTGATTAATTCACCAAGTCAACAATTAATCACCCAACTAGTTATCAATTAATCAATTAACTAATTGTCACTAATTGATTATTAACCTAATCAACTAATTAGTTACCCAACGAATTAATTTGGCTAGATCTTGATTAATTCATTTCAACTTAGCCTCTTTAATTGAATTAATCAACTTAACCATTCTTATTTGATTTATTCCTGGTCCGGACCCAAGTCCAAACCTAACAGGTTAAACCTAACCCTTTCTCACTTGACTAATCTCCATTCTCTACAACCAATTTTTGTTAATATAACAATTAAACCTAACTTTTAAATTAAATACTTTATCTAACTCCATTACCCAAACTTTAACATTTAATTTAATTAATCAAGATCTAAAATCCAAATCTTATCAATTTAATTAAAATTTATTAATTAAAATTTTAAAACCCAAATCTTATCACCAGCCCCTCTCTCTCTTCTATTCTGCCTCTCTCTCTCTTTCCTCTCTCTGTCACTCTCCAGGCAATGCTCACGAGAGGGAACAGCGCCATGCCTACAGGCTCGGACCAGAGAGAAGCGGCTCCGGCCGATCTACAACAACATCCGGCGTCTTGGTGCACCTTTCGAGCCTCCCTGCTTTGCCGGGGGTTCCGCCCCACCGCTGGTTCCGGCCGTCAGAGCCTCCTCCCATTTGCCTCGGCTCTACAGCTTTGCTATCCTGCGTGCATGACTCCGGCCGGTGGCGACTCCTACCATACCCTCCCTCTCTCTTTCTCTCTATCGATGTAGCGTATGCATGATCAACCTTTGGAAGGCGGTGAAGGAGGTGCAACATACCTTCAAGCTTGGTGACCGGCAACACCTCCGCATGCGATTCCGTGAGATATGAGGCAATCGGGTCGAGCTCCACAACGTCCATTTGCTCCACGTCACGGCCGGCGCCCGAATAGAGAAGAAGACAGAAGGCAGAAGATGGCTGGCGTCCTAGGGTTCCCGGTCTCCTTCCCTTCTTATAGGGTTCGCGAGAGGATTACGATTTGATTCATAACACGAATCAAATCTTTTAGTTGCCTTATCTGTGGAATTTAAACATGGAAACGAGCTCGCGGTGGCGCCGCGCCGTTCCTCCACTCCAACGCGCGGCCGAGCTCCAGACGCGATCCTGGGCCTTTCGATGAGGTAATGGATTTTAATCTCACAAATCTCGACCGTCGAAAATAATTCACTGCTCACGTGCATGGATTCGTACGCACATATGACCAAAGCCCCCTGGACTTTGCATAAATTAGTTTAGTTCAAAACCTTTTTAATACGAAGAATTCGTTATCAGTCCCTTGAATTCAATACCTTCGCACACGGGTCCCTCATCTAGAGAGAATGGAAGATTTACACCAAATCCTCAAAAGAATCAAAATTTCATCTTGGTCCTTGGCAGACCCAAAGTTCAAAAGCTCAAATCAATTTGTATTAAATTGATTTATCCTTTCCTTTTGATTAAACACCAACTTTGGACCTTCCCTAATAGCCTTGATCAATCAATTTAATCAATTTAACCTTACTTCCATACTTAGTCCAATCATGATCCTTTTAGAGAACTTTCCAAGTTTAATTAAATCATTCATTAATAAATAATTTATGAAATAATATCCTTTCTAAACTCCCTCATATTTATTTACCATAATGCCCTTGGTGTTTATCTAAATCCCCAAAACACCCTTTGGCATTTTTTTTTTAAAAATAAATAAGCAATAACTTAGGGAAAATTTAACTCCTTTATTTTACTACTAAAATCTTGGATTTTACAGACGACTTCGACGGGCGACTGAGCGGGCTTTCTGGGGACGCGTCACTATCCAAGTCTCCGAGGGGCGACTCCGATGAGCGTCTCCGACGGACGGAACATGCGATGGAGATAAGTGGATGACTGGTTGGCGACTTGTCGGCTGAGACCACTGAGAAGGTCTCGGGAAACATTTTCAAAAAGATAGGATAAAAATTAAAAAAATTAAAAAATTAAAAACATCACCCTAAAAAACCCTAGCATTGTGACCCGGTTGACTCGGCCGGGTCAATCGGTTCCCGGTTGACCCAGCCGGGTCACCGGGTTAATGCCGGGTCAAAGGCAGTTCGGGCTTGGGGGGTATATCCGAACCGGCCACATGGCTAGTTCCCGATTTTCCTGGTTGAACCGGCCGGGTCGGCCCGGGTCTGACAACGTTGAGTTAGACTCACTTATTTTTCGAGCTCAAATTTGAGTTCAAGTTCAGTTTGTTATTAAAATAATCGAATTGAACTCGAGCTAATATCGAACCGAACTCGAGTTGCTCATGAACAGTTTGATCGTTTGCCAGCCCTAGGTAGAACAAGTCATTTTGACTCTAACATGGTAACCCTTCCCTTTGTTGCAGCTGCAACGCGCAATCTCAAGCTCCTCACTTTCTTTCCTCCTAGCAAGAGTCTTCCTTCCTCTTTTCTTCTCTAATGGATATAGGGAAATGATAGGGACTGGTTCTTGTGGATGAGACCACTTATCCACCCCATCAGTTGGTTGAATAATATGCCCATACACTTTGGCATATGTACTCGTAGCGTAACACTCATCAACATAATTTCTAGCCACCTCATTATTGCCCTATATACATGCAATGAAATGTATACGTGGGATACCAGTAAGGTCCCATCTTCTACAGCTGCAGGTCCTTTCAGCCATATCAATAACAACCTGTGACCCACACCCTTTGACATGTACCTTGGGGCCTCCTGAAAACACATGTTCCCATAATATGGCAAGGATGTCTTTTGATTAATCCAGTTTCTTCTGAATCATGGGGCACAACAACCCTCCCTTTCTTACTATTTATTCCTTTTATTCCAAAGCCTTGTCATCAACTTTGTTCTTATGATTTATAATATAGTAATAATGGGCTTTGTTCTAGCATCAAGAACATATTTATTAAAATATTCACACAGGTTATTCAGCAACATGTCACACTTTGCCTTTGTTGTGAATAAAGACATGCACCAATCCTGATAGGATCTTTCTCTGATCCACTTCATTTCTTTTGTTGATTTCATCTCCATCTCATCCAAGTAATGTTCCATTCTCTCAACATAGCCAGCCCTAGCAATATTCCAAAGAAGATCTTTTAGCTCTTTCCCCTTGAATTTCTCCCTAAAGTTTTGATACATGTGTCTAACACATATTCTATGCTCTAAGTTAGGGAATAGATCTCTGACAGTGTTCAGTAAACCCTACAAGAAAACACAACACATGTTCAGTAAAAGAGGTCCACTGTGAGCTGTCAAAAGATTAAAATATGGAATTTACCTTTTGCCTATCACTCATAAATGTCCACTGTGAGTTGTCAAAGATGTCCAAATTTGTGAGCAAACTAAGCAAAAACCATCGCCAGTTTGCAGTATTCTCTTTATCCACAACAACCCAAGCAATGGGTAAAATACAATCGTTGGGATCTATGCCCACAGCAGACAATAACACACCACTATATGCACCTTTCAGCCAAGCATCATCCAAACATATTAAACAATTCTCAATCTGAAATATTAGAAGCATTGGGTTGAGAATTTCCTCCAACACTCCCCTTTCTTCCAGTATATGCCTGACCTTGTTCAATATTCCTTTGAAGGTCTTCATCCACATCCATTAATTCAAAATCAGAGTCATAAAAATCATGTAATTCAACATTTGCTGCACTTATTCCATGAGATTGTGCACCAACATTTTCCATATGCTCCCCCTACTCAGCCACATTTTCCCCCTGATTCCCTTACTCGGACATAATTGTCTGCTCAATAATATATTCCCCCTGCTAAGACACAATTTTCTACTCAACAATATGAGCAATAATAGCAGTAATATTAGTAATATCATCCAAATTGCCTCCCAACTCCCCTTGCTCAGGCACAATTCTTTGCTCAACCAAATTACCCCCCTTGCTCCTACATAATTGTTTGCTCATCCATATTTTCCCTCTGCTCAGCCATCATTGTGTTACGCCCCGACCCGGTTTCCAGGGCCTCTGGCACGTGCACAGATCGGCTTCACCCAAGTGGAGACGAGCCCCACTCGGATACAAGGCCTATGTAATCGAAAAATATGCAATAAAATAAATCCAAATATTCATAAATAATCAAACTTAGAGATCTACAACAGAATATAAAATCAGGATTCAAAATACCCTATAACAATCTATAAAGAATCAGACCCTAGAGGGTCTGCAATCACATACAATCTCACTCACGAAGGAAACCTGAGGTCCTCGAACCTCGATGAGCTAGTCCCAAACCCTCGCGCAACACCTGAAACCAATCCAGCTAATCCCTCAAACCTGAAAGAGAGAAAACCAAGTGGAATGAGCTTTCAAAAGGAAAGCTCAATAAGCATTCCCGTAGGGGGAATACAATGAAGCCAAGAGGGACAATCAAAACTGGAAGTGATCCGATCGAAAACATAAACATATCAGAACATAGGAAGAGACACAAGGATCACTATCCGTCAATCTCGTAACAAAGAATACAACAAGCAATAGACAAGAAAAGTTTCACATCATCTCCCTGTGCTCATCGACCTCAGCCGATAACAACTCTTAAACACATCCAGACACTCAAGTCTGGTAGCGCTCCTACGTGCATGTACACGGTCAGCGTATCATCCCACTGACGGATGGATATCCAGGGTTTCCTCCCTCGGGTAGGACTACAGAACGTTCAGGGCCTTCCCCTGAACGCCCGCAACTTATCTGCACTAAGTGGGAGAATCCACAACACAAGAAAAACTGACAGACACCTTCCCGGACAAAACAAATACTGCGTATATCAATGGTCTTATGCCGGACAACAGGAGGCTATGCTCAGCGAGCCCGCTCACTCCACTGACGTATACCTACCCAACATAAACACAAGCACCACGAGTCTCCACAGTATCGTCCTGGTCACAAGTGGGTATGCTCAGCGAGCATTCAACAATAAATAGTGCAACTGACACATGTCGTTCGGCCCGGTATAAAGGCTCACGTGTTACCACGGCCATATGCCGGTCAACGGACAAACATGCACAGTAAACACTATCTCACACAAAGAAACCATACACATAGATGGAAAGGAAACCAAACAACAAGCAGGTATGTGTATGTAACCAATAAACAAATCATCATGAAAGAACATGCATGCTATCAAATAGCAATCATCAAACACAAGGAACCTAAAGATGGGTGGGAGCAAGACAAGTGTACTTACAAAAATATGGCAATAACAAAGTCAAGAAAACACAAATCTGGGTAGGAGCTAGGCAAAGGCACTTACACACTTAAACATGGGCTCAAGAATCCAAGAAGCAATGAAATCAAAGATCGAATAACCAATATCAAATGATAGGGGTACTAGGTGGAAGTACTTACCTTAATAACGATATCCTGAATCCCACTGGACTCCTTCCTGATGCGTCTCTACGTCAAATCTGGTAATAAATTCTATATAAGCAACGGTAATTATTCATAAACCTTATATGCACATGAATGGTCCACTATTGGGCCATATTCTAGTCTAGTGGGCCCTTGTCAGCTCTTTATTAGATGTCTGAACCCAACCCTTTACCAAAAGTTGTTGCATCCTAATAGCTTGATCATGGAGGTCTTGGGTTCTATTCCCCTCTCCCACTATTTCTTCTTTTAATTCTTTAGCCAATCATAACTTGGTCTGACCCAACTTTACTCACAAATTGGTTGAATCTAACTCTATTTAACCGGATCCAACTTACTAGAATTGATTCGTTTGATTAAGTCCATCTTGTATTATCTGGGTTCAGACCAAGCCACTTCAACATGATTAAACCAAGCCTATTTAACTTAACCAATTGAAATAGACTAGACCCAACCACTTTACTTAGCTTGCTTACCTAATACTTGATCTCAAGTTTAAACTGGTTAACCACAACTAAATAATTTAAACAAAGTCCAATCCTAACCTGATTAGACTTGACTCAATCTTCTTAGTTGGTCAGACCCAACCCTTTTAAATCGACTGGACCCAAACCAGGTTGAACTTGACTGAACCTAACCCAGTTCCAAACTGACTGAGTCTAACCAAACCGAACCCCAAATTACAACCCATTTAACGTTACTTGATCAAATCAAACCCAACTCACATAAATAAATTGACTAACTTAACTCCGTTTGATTTAAAACAAACCCAATTCAACTCAACCACTTAACTAACTTAAACTGGTTTGCTTTAACATAGATCTAACCCAACCTACTAACTCAACTAACTTAATTCATCTTAATCTTGTTTGATTTTAAAAATAGGCTCAACCCAAACCACTTAATCACATATGAGGATCTTATTAATTTATATGCCCACACATAATGCAGAATTTCTGCTAATTTTGCGCAGCCGAAAAGGATTGTCGATATCTTCCAATCTAGATATCTGATTATGTTGATTTAGGATTCATTGGAAAGCTATTTTCATAAAATTTCTAACAGTATATTATATACCCTGATCAGAATACTATAACTAACTAAAATTACACTCAAAATTGGCAGCTCGGAACTGCATAATTACAGTAGTATAATATGCGCAATCCGAAAGAACTGCTCATATCTCTTAATCCGTAAGTTAAATTTTAATGATCTAGGATTCGTTATAAAGATATTTTCCTAAATTTTCTACAGTATATTATAAACATAAATCAGAGAATAATAAAGGACTCAAATGTCTCTCGAAACTGACAGCCAGACGGCAGGTTTGAAACTTTCATCCTAAAAAAAAGTCCTAGGTTGTATCTACATATTGCCTTAAGTTTATCCCTTCTTGATCTATGCATTAATTAAAGGGAGGGGGATTGAAGGTATTTACCTCTATCAAGGACGTCTGGAATCACGCAAGACTCCCTCATGGCATATCTCCACACTCTACGCCGATATCCCTTAGCAAATCCCTCGCCGAATTGTGTCTCAATTCTCTCATTATGCCTCTCCTTATATAGAGGGGAGTGTCCTAGTCTTACGCAAATGAGATAGAGATAAATAAAAAATACTTTATAATTATCTCTATTAGATAAGTCTTCATCCAATTTAAATCTAACCATTGATTCATAATCAAATTATAATCCATAACCACAAATAATCCAAAATTATCTCTACGAAGCAAATCTTTATCCAATTCAATTTCAAACTTATAATCAAGTTAAAATCCATATTTGGATAGAGATCAATTATTATTATTTTCATGAGATAAGTCTAATTTAACTCAAATATAATATCCTACTCAAATTAAAAGTCATATTTGAGATAAAGATAAATTATATTCATTTTATAATTCTCTATTTTATCTCATATCAATCCCTACAAGGTTAATCTAAGTCAGGTGACATGATGAATTTGACCATGTTGATTAAATCACATTAAGCCAAATCTTTTCTAAAATTACCAAACTGTCCTTAATGCCCCCAACTAACCCTGATTAAGGAATCAACCAATTTAATCCTTCTTCCACTTAAAATCCAAATACCTCTAATTATGGGAATTTCCTTAATTAACGCATTAATTAAAGAATTTAGAAACACTTTTATTCCAACTAAGAATTCAATTTAATCCAACTTGGGGACTTTCATTTATTAATCAACTAATTAAGGAAAATAACTAGAAAAAATTTACGTTCCTAAAATTTATTGCTACTCTTGGGTTTACTTTTTCTCTTAACCTTACTGCACCCAGTCCTAGTTTTTTCTTCAATTTCTTCTATCACAACAGAAGACTTTGGTGGGTTTGAGTTTGAGTTTGAGATTGTTTTTCAAGATCACGACGTGTCAAGTGGTGAACATATACATCTATATTACTGTGGTAGGACCGAAAGACACACGTATCTAATGCACTATCATCATTATATAATATCTTAAGTCCACTATAAAATTCTTCAAAAGCAACCTTCCACTTATACTAAAGAACTCCCTCAACTTCAAGTTCTTGCAATTTCATATCTAGAACTATCAATGACATGGTATCATAATATACCTCCATAACCTCTACGTCTGCATCAAAATACCCCCACTCCCCCATACCTCCATTGTAATGTGTTGATGCTAAAATTGGATTTGCCTCAAGATCAAGTCTAATCTCGCATGACAGGTTCAATTTGTTTGATTTGAGGGACAAAATCACAAGAAGGAACATCCAAGAATACAAGAGGAAACCAAATTTACGTGGAAAACCCCATGAAATAGAGGAAAAACCATGGCGCTCATGAGCAAGACAAATCCACTACATGTTGGGGATTTTACAATGGCTTGGGCCATGGGAGCCTAGGAGAGAGAAATCACAATGGTGAAAGAGGGGAGAAAGAGAGAGAGAGAGCAGCAGGGTGTATGGTTCTCCCAATGTCCCCAAGTCCTTGAAATGGTCTTATTCTCCTCTATTTATAGCTTGAGATTACTTGACGTCCAAGTTTCGCCTTGAGGTTGCTTGGCGTCCAAGTTTCGCCAACTAGATGCCAGCCATGTGTTAGCTGGATTGTTAGATGGATGTTAGCTAGATTGCCAACTGTAAGGGCCTGTTTGGATGCACCATTATTCCTTAGTAATGGCCCTCATTACTATGGAATGGGCCATTACTGTGGAATATACATAAAAGGCCCGTTTGGTTACCCTTTTTATATGAAAAGATAACTATGGAATGGGCCCATTCCAAAGGAAATTAAAACTTTGATCAGACCTTTTTTTTTTTTCCTTCCTTGCGTTTGTCGCGAGCTCCTCCATTCTTTCTCGAGCCCATCGTGAGTGTCTCCATTCTTTCTCTCTTCCCAGATCGGCGACAATCTTCTCCACCGTCAGATCCACGGTGGCGAGAAGCCCCCTCTCAGCCCTCAATTCCCTGGCCGGCGAGCAGCCCCTTCTCCACTGCGAGCTACTCTACCACCGGTGTCTGATCCACCTCTCTTCTCAGGTTCGTTCATCCTCTCCTTGCTTGGTTGAGATCCTCTTCTCTTTCTTTTGTTCATTTGGTCTTTATAGGGATTGTTTGTTTGTTTTGTAAGGATTTGGGATCCAGAGAACAATGAGATAACATTAGGGCAAAATGTTCTCTGGTTCTCTGGGCTACCATTCACTTTACTTAACTTGATCTCAAGTGTTCTTCTTCTTCCTCGGGGCCTGCACACAACTCCCCAACCTTGCTTACAACTCCTAAAGATCTGAATCATTTTGGATTATTATATTTGAAAGGAAACTAATCCCTTCACAATTTTAGTGGGTTTATCCTCCATTTTATCTTCTCGTGTTTATCATTACAATAACAAATATGAGAATTCTTTTCATGAATTTCATCTTGATTAATAACTTTGATTTAAATATAATAGAAAATGCCTGGCTTTGGAGATAAATTCTCATAATTAGATTAATCTTAGGCAGCTCTGGTTATTTCCTGTATTGCCACCTTAGGGCTCAATATGTGTTTGAGAATTTTTATAACCATTTCTTCAATATCTTGTTCTTCATAGGAAGTGATAGACTTCACTGCAGTAAGGAGAGCGTCACTTCAAAGAAAATAAGTACTGTAAAGTTACCAAACATACTGCATACATTTGGTAGACTGAATTATAAATCTTAATTTTTGTTATGTCATCCATTTTCATTAGGCAAAACAATGAGGTTATCTATATACTTCATTATATATTATTTGTTGGGTACCTATATAGTGTTATTTATATCTATTGTTGGTTACTCATTTCAGAACATATGGCAAATCAAGAAATGACCGAAGCAAGAGCTAAATGGAATGAAAGTCATAGGGCTCATTTAGTCAAGTTGTTGGGTGATTACAATACTCCAGCATACCGCTCACAAAATGGATGGACCAAAGAGGCATGGAATAAAATTTGGAGCGACATGGTAAATAAATTCCCTAATATGAACTGCAGTGTCATCCAAGTCAAAGCATTGGAGCAAGAGATGAAGAAAATCTACAAGCTTGTAAAGGGGTTTTCTGAATTGAGTGGGTTTGGATGGGATTATGAAAGCCATATGATATTAGCCCCTGATGATGTTTGGGAACCACTACTTGAGGTATATATTTAAATCATTTCGTATGAACTATATATGATATTTTTCTTTATCTAATTTTTGTCATAATATGCAGAGAAATAAAGAAGCAAGGAGATGGCATCAAAGACCATTTCCACATTTCACATCACTGCAGGAGATTTATGAGGGTAAGCATGTGTTGTTTACTTATGTTTACTCATAAGATTTCCAAATTTTCTAATAAATTATTCATTCATTAATATTATATAGGGAGATATGCGGAAGGAAGACACTCTCATCGTGTAGAATATTATGCGAACATTGATAATGCACAAATGGACACTCCATCTCCAAGTATTCCTGCTCCAAATGATCCTATTCAATCATTGTCTACACCTGAGGTAGAGGGTGGTGACTTTACGCAAGTGGAACCTCCAAGCACCCAACCACCCATTTCACAGCCTCAAAGTTCAGGTAATGAAAAGGAAATGGAAAGAAGGACCTGGAAGAGGAAAAATGTATAAGAGGCATTCATAGAACAATACATAGATATGCGTCGCAATGAGACTGATCGGTATACTAGTGCTATGAGGATGAATCAAGTAGAGGAAAAAAAATGTACCATTGGGGAATGCGTCACGGCATTTAGCCAAATGTCTGATCTTTTTTCAGTTGAAGACATTGCCAAAGCTGCAACTTTTTTTAAAGATGCCGATAATCGTGAATTCTTCTTACATCTTAAGGAAGAACTAAGAGTGGGGTCGCTTCAGGTAATGTTTTCAAAAATGGATTAGTGGAGCATTATTAAAACAATGTCTTGGATGTTTATGTAGGATGTTTAAGTTAATTTGGAGACAATGTCTTGGATGTTTATGTAGGATGTTTAAGTTAATTTGGAGATGTTTATTTTTGAAACAATGTCTTGAATGTTTATGTAGGATGCTAATGTTTGGAGATGTTTATGTTTGTAACAATGTCTTGGATGTTTATTTAGGATTTTATGTTTGGAGATGTTTAAGTAAGGAGATGCTTATTTTTGTAACATTGTCTTGAATTCATGTTTGGAGATGTTGATGTTTGGAGATATTTATTTTTGTAACATATATTGAGTCAACATTGAAAATAAAACTTAATGCATTAAAAAGACAACTTATAAATCTTTCACATTATATTAAAAAGACAACATTGATGAAAGCCTAATAGAATTAAAAAGACAACATTGATGAAAGCCTTATAGATCTTTCATATTACATTTCTACGGTAGTTACAATAATCCACCCACATTTGCATTGCCATTTCATCTCTCTTCTGAGCACCTGCATTACGTTCAGAGTTCATTGTGCCAACATCATCTCCATACATATCATCTCCATCGGGGATAGTAATTTCTTCAGTTCCAACCCTAATTTCCTCAATTTCATCGGTACCATTGTGTATACGGATGAAATTATGCAGGACACATGCAGCAACCACTATATCAGTTTGAGAATCTATTGGATGAAAGGTTGCAACTTTGAGTATAGGAAATCTTCAAGACACCGATGATGCGTTCAACATGATTCCTCAACGAAGCATGTCTCAGATTAAATAGTTCTCTATGATTGGATGGTCTGCATTGCCAGCGTCCTTGATCTTGTAAATGATAACACACACCCTGGTATGGAGCAATGAAATTTGGGGTATTTGCATATCCTGCATCAACTAGATAATATTTATCTCTCGGGACATGGAAGCCTTGGTCGATCGAATTCTGAAGTATCCGAGCATTAGAAGCCGACCCTTCCCAACCAGCTCGGACATATACGAACCGGGAGTTAAAATCACAAGCAACCATGACATTTTGGGATAAAGTCTATTTTCTGTTAGGGTAAGGATCTTGTAATTCCATAGAAATGGTGATCGGAATATGTGTTCCATCAATGGCACCAATACAATCCTACAAAAATTAACCCATAATTAAAAAAAATTATATTAAATAAATTGAAAATAAATCATAATTTATACTTTCATACCTTGAAATATGGGAAAAATTTGCTATTGCTTTGGATAACTGGTGATGTAATTCTTGATGGAGGTTGTATATATGTTCCAGCAAGCATAGTCATAGCATTAAGCACTTTACAAAATAAACGGCTTACTGTTTCTGCCGAATGTTGAAAGCGCTCTTGTACGTCACGATTACTAGCGTTATGTGCAAGAGTGTACACAAACATCGCTAATTGTTTCTCAACTGCAATTCTTTTCCAGTTATGAAGAAGAGACCTTTCCCTTAAACAATTAGCCAGAGCTTGAAAAATACGAGGCACCATACGAAACTCTCTCTTACAGCGTATCTCGTGACCTTCAAGGATCTCCCTTACATATATATGCAACACCTGTAAATATTGAGGTATGACAAGGTCGACTTTCTGAACTTCCTGGAAATAAACTCAATAAAATGGTGAGCACGAATTCATCATCATCTTCATTAATCCTTCTCCAATGATTCAAATCCATATTGAATACGGGGCTTGAAGGTGTGAAAATTTAGAGGCAAAGGGAGATAAGTTTGTGAATGAAAACTATTGCAAGAAGAGTGTTGGGTATAAATAGGGCAAAATGGTTAACGACTAGTATATAACGGCTATTTTTCAATGAATAGTTTACAACGGATTTTTTTTTTCAAAACTCTAACTTTCAAAAAAATTATTTTTTTAATATTAAAATTATTCCATAGGAAATTTTTACTGTGCGTAACCAAACACTCATTCCATAGGAATGTTTACTATAACTTTCCCCATAGGAATCAGGTCCACATACTATGGAATAAAAATCCTATAGGAAAGTTTACTGTGCATCCAAATGGGCCCTAAGTCTTCTAAAGGGTTCGCCAAGCTTCTTGAGGGTTCTAGATGTTTTCAGATACTCTTCTTCCTTTACAAGTTCGGTTTAGTGGAAGATTATTTTGGAAGTTCTTTTTCTGGAAAACTGTTTTGGAAAATCTTCCCGTGGAAGAGTGTCTTGGAAGTTCTTCCTTTGGAAGAGTGTTTTGGAAGACCTTTTGGCAGAGTAGAGTGCTTTGGTAGAGTGTTTTGGCAGAGTTGAACATGTAGTGGAGACTTGGCAGAACAGTAGACTTTGGCCGAGTAGTCTTAGCCGAACAGTGCATGCAGTTGAGACTTGGTAGAACAGTAGACTTGGTTGAACAGTCTTGGCTGAATAGTAGAGTGCAGAGCCTTGGCCGAGTAGCAGAGTGTAGAGTAGTCTTGACCGAGTAGCAAAGTGCAGTGTAGTCTTGGCCTAGCAGCAGACTTGGCCAAGCAGATTATTTTGGAGTTTTGCCTCTTATGTTGGGTGGATGATGATTTTTGGTTCTTCGATGTATCTTCCATGGTCATGAGGGAAGAGTGATTGAAGAGTAGTCTGCAGCTCTTTTATATGGAAAGATACCTTGGTTCCAAGTAGAAGAATGCCCCATATCCTAGTAGAAATAGTTTGTGATCCTTTCAGGTTGTTGTCTGGATGATCGCCATGTGTCTTCTCACTTTTACCCCTATCATGATGCAATTTCAGTTTAAATATATTCTTGGGTTCCATCTCATACTTTGTGCATGATAGTAGAAATTGAAAATTATTGAATTAATTATTCCCTAAAACCTAAACAGTAAGCAAAATCCAATTCCTAATTAAGCCCTAAGCAACAATTAATAAATTAAACCTACATACTAACTCCCTAAACATTAACCAGTAAACAAAATTAGTTGGTAGATTGCACCACAGGTCCATCAAAATTGTTTTTATTATATTGACTAACTTGGGAAAATTTTGTTTTGCAGGAGCAAGTAGGCCCAAGAGAATTGAGCACTTGTGCTGATTCATTGGTTGCAATGCTAAGAAGGGTAGATTCAAGTTTGGAATTTGAAGATATAGGTTTTTGAAGAAAATGACTGGTTCTGTGTAGCTATTTTGTTTGCAAGGCCCTATACGAATTTGAAGCAATGATATAGAAGGTGCTATCAGAATTTGAACTTATTTTTTTTGCAAGGAAGGGTTAGGTTTTCTGTATAGTTGTATAGCTCTTTGTATTATAAAAAAAAATGATTTTGCTTGCAAGTCAGGATTAGGTTTTCTCTCAGAATTTGAACTTATTTTGTTTGCAGCAAGGCCCTATCAGCTGTTGAAGTTATTTTGTAATGTGAATTTAATCCATGGTGCAAGGCAAGATTACTTTTTATCGAAATCATGTGAATGTAAAATGTAATGTGAATTTTCATTATGTTTAATATAAAATGTGTATGTGAATTTTCATTATGTCTAATATGAATTTTCATTTTGCCCAAGTTATGTGAAATGTGTAATGTGAATTTTCATTGTATTGAAAATGTGTAATGTTAAATGTAAATATGAATTTTCATTACATAAATGTTTTAATCTTATATAGATGTCTTAATTTGTAAATATTTTTGCCAGTTCATGTTAAGAAGAATTTGTAAATGTGTTTACAGTTGTGTAATATGTTCGCTGCACCATTATTTTGATTGGAATGTGATTACAATATTGTAAATTTGTAAACTGCACTTTTTATGAACATATTTAAGATAGGGACCATTCATGTAATATGTGCAAGTTAGGGGACCATTCATGTAATAACGGACAAGTTGAGGGACCATTATATGAAATATTCACTATTTGGTGCCACATCGGCGTCCAAGGTGGCATGGTGAGTTAGCATGGGTACTGCCACGTCAGACCTTTCCAACTAGCAACCGGCTGGTGCGACCATTTTGTTACGTTTGGAAAGTTGGGGGACGGTTTTGTTACTATTTGAAGTTGAGAGACGAAAGTGAAATCTGGTGTAAGTTGAGGGACCATTTATATAATTAACCCTGGTGAAGTGTTTCAGTTTGCTTTCTATATGTTCCATGTTTTTTTGCGGCTTTGCTTTGAGCAGTGCACCTTAGACATACTAGTGATTGCTTTGGGTAGTGCACCTTACTCATGAATTGATGTATATTGACTCAACTTTTATTGTTTAAAACAATCTGATACTACTGATTGATTTTCCTCTATCCATTACATACTAAATCTTAACCAAATATGCATATAGATAGATAGATAGATACTCCATTATTGACCAACAAACATGGCTCATGTGAACCTTGATACAGTGACTGCTACCATCACATACACCTTGTCATACATGTAGTCTACAAAGTTAAAGTATGTGTACCTCCACTCTTTTTTGAAGACTAGTATGCCACAAACGCTCCAGAACCCAATCACAAATCCTGGCATCAAACCAATGAAGAACCACACAATTGAACCGTCATTGTTTTCATCTTCTAGATCATCATCTTTGTCATTTTGTATTTCATCTTTGCAATTCTTAAGCAGTGGGGCCCCGCAAAGATTCTGATTTCTAGCATAAGCAGATGGACCGAAAGTGGTCAACTGACCGGTAAATGGGATTTTTCCCGACAAGTTATTGTTTGTCAAGTTCAAACTCTCAAGAAAATGCAATGTTGAGAGTCTTGAAGGAATAGGTCCAGTTAGCTTGTTGTTTGAGAGGTCAAGGGATTCCAATGATTGCATAAGACCAATTTCGGTGGGGATCTCACCGTATAGATGATTGTTGGATAAACCCAAGCTCTGTAAGGCATCAAGGTTAACTATTTCTTTGGGGATCTGACCAGACAGATTGTTTTCAGAGAGGTCTATGAATTTTAGATATGAAAGTAATATGCCATAATTTATCTCTCTTCCTTTCGTATACAAATAAATATTAATCACAACTTCTTTCGATGAGTAAAATAATGCTCCACCATATGTACTACTAATATTAGTAGCATTTATCATGGCATTGAAGTTGCCATATGATTGGGGTATGGTCCCAGAGAAGAAGTTATGGGATAGATATATCCAAAAAGTGAAGTGCAGTGAGGTTGAATAATAATGGTAAATTACCTGAGAATATATTACCTTTCAAGGTGAGGATACTCAGTGAAGTTAAGACTCCTCCCACCCAAGCTGGAATGTTGCCCATTAACATATTGTGGTCGAGAGCTAAAGTGATAAGGGAAGTGCAGTTCTTCAAAGATGACGGGAACTCTCCATGTAGGTTGTTTTTGCCCAAGTCTAGCCCTTCTAAGATGTTCAAGGAACCTATGGTATCAGGAACACCACCTTCTAACATGTTGTTGGACAGAATGAGGTAACGTAGATTTGGTTGTTTGTTCCAACAATTCGGGATCACTCCTGAGAGGTTGTTATTGGAGAGATCAAGAATTTCAAGCTCCAACAAATTACCAAGGGACTTTGGAATGCTGCCGCTCAAGTTGTTTGAAGAGAAAGAGAGGTATCTGAGTTGAGAGCTTATTTCCTTGAAATCTCCAATGTCAGAAGGAATGACTCTTGAAAATGAGTTATTTTGCAAGTCCAGTGCTCTAACACTGGGAGGAAAATAAGGAATAGAACCCTCAAGGAGATTATTGCTGAGCAAGACTGCCACACTATTTTGTTGAGCATTAAATCTCAAGCGATAAGGCAACTTACCTTTGATGGCATTTTGACTAAGATCTAAATATGTCATAGTGTATGTGATGTTCCAAAACAAGGAAGGTAGGAAATCTTCAATTCCAGCACTAGATATTACCAAAGAAGAAAGATTCACTTGGTTGGAGAGCCAAACTGGAAATTTTGGTCCTAAGTAGCAATAATCCAGGTATATCCACTCGGCCTGAAATCCTGGAAGCCAACCTACACTCAAATTGAGAACCAAATTGGAACCAGATAGAGACATATACTTGAGGCTTGTGAGGTTGGCCAAATGAGCTTCAGTGATAACAGAGGAGTAGTTAAAGCTGTTGCCATCAAGATACAATCTTCTTAGCTCTGTAAGTTGCCCGAGACTCTCTGTGATGGAGCTATTTAGAGTATTTTCTCCAAGATCTAAATGTTGTAGCCTTGACAGTCTTCCCATGAATGAAGGGATTGAACCATAGAGGGCATTGTGGAAAAGATCAAGTAAGTTGAGGTTTTTGAGAAAAGATCAAGAAAGTTGAGGTTTTTGAGATAACCCAACCAATCTGGCTGTTGGTATATTTGAAGATGGATATGCAACAGGTTTACAGAGGAGGGAGATGGATTGCTAATGAGCTTCAATGCTATTGAGAGGAAGATGTTCAGAAAACTGGAAAGCGAGTGGGCTATTATTTACGAAAATAAAAGGCAGCAATTGACATACATAGCAAAGAGAACATAGCTATAAATAAGACACTACATGACACCCATGACTACTTGACCACGACCTACACCGACTCCTATATAATAAAGAATCGATTAAATGTAACTCGATCGAGTCCTATTGGTGATTATTCCCATGTGATTAGACCACATTAGCCTTGAATTACTCTCTAACACCTCCCCTTAATTCAAAGCTTGTGACTCCCAACTTCATTACGAAATAATTGTGCTTACGTGATGATAGAGCCTTTGTGAATATATCAAAGCATCCATGTCCTTTGTCTTTTGCAATACTTGAGAATAATTGAGTTATGCGCAACTAAGTCTCTTATAAAAATGAAAACGGATGTCAATGTGTTTGGTCCTCCGTGCATCACTTTGGATTCTTGGTTAATGCAATAGGTCGACATATTATCACAGAACACCATTGTTGCACTCTTCTGTTCTTGATCAACATTTGATAACAGCCTGCGTAACCACTGCTCGCTTGACAGTCAGCCAGGTTCTTTGCTACATACTTTCGGCTTGATTGAGGATAATGCAATAATCTCCTGCTTCTTAGAGCTCCAGGTAATTGCTGATCCTCCTAAATAGAACACGCAGCCAGAGGTGCTTCTTCGATCCTCAACAGCTCCTGCCCAGTCACTATCAGTAAAGCCATACAATTGAAAATCATCAACTTGTTTATAATATAAACCATAATCTATGGTGCCTGATATATATCTGAGCACCCTCTTTGCTGCTCCAAGGTGATGTTTTGAAGGATGATTCATGAATCTTGAGATGACACCAACTGCAAATGAGATGTCTGGTCGTGTGTGTGTCAAATAGATCAATCCTCCAACTAGCTTTCTATATAGTCTTGCATCTGCATCTCCTGTGCCATCATCTTGTTGAAGCTTTTCACCAGTGTTCATAGGAGTTCTTTGCTGACTTCTGATGAAAGCTGATTGAACTTCTCTAGCAAATTTTTGGCATAATTCTTCTGAGAGACAAACACTCCACCCTTCTCTTGCTTGATTTCTAGACCAAGGAAATAGTGTAGCAATCCAAGGTCTGACATTTCAAAAGTCTTCATCATGTTGCTCCTGAAATCATCAGCCATAACCTGTGAAGAACTCATATAGATTATGTCATCTACATACATACAAACCAGCAATAGATCACTGCTTCCTTGCTTCTTCTTGTATAAAGTAGGCTCATATTCACATCTGTCAAAGCCTTGTGTGATAAAATGCTGATCAATTTTATTGTACCAGGCCCTGGGGGCCTGTTTCAACCCATACAAGGCCTTGTGCAATTTGTATACCTTGTCTTCATGCCCTGCAACAAGGAAGCCTTCTGGCTGCTCAACATACACCTCCTCCTGAAGTTCACCATTCAGGAAAGCTGATTTTACATCAAGCTGGTATACTGGCCACTCCCTTTGTGCAGCTAAGGCGGAAGCATCCTTCTTGTCTCAAATGCCACTGGAGAGAAGGTTTCATCAAAATCTTCTCCATGTCTTTGAGTGAAGCCTCTTGCTACCAGCCGTGCTTTATGCCTTTGTATTTCTCCATCTGCACCAAATTTAGTCTTATAAATCCATTTAAGACTCACAGGTTGCTTACCATCTGGTAGATCAACAAGATCCCAGGTTCTATTCTTTTGAATGGCTGAGAGTTCTTCTTGCATAGCACTTCTCCATTCTTCTTTCTTTGCAGCTTCATCAAATGATGTTGGATCACTAACATTCAATGCAAATGCACAGCTTTCATAGAGTTCCCTCAGGGATCTTACTTTTCTTGGTCTTCTTTCATCTGTTGAATGCAGGTCGACTCTTTGGGGGCTCTGAGGGAGTTGGCGGATTGCTTGAATTAGTTGGTACTTTATTGGCAGAAATTGCTGTTGTGACTTGAACTACCATTAAGACTTGAGCTGCTGCTGCTATGATTTGAATGGCTTGCATCTTCAGTGCCATCAATTGGATAATTGCATCTTTGTAATGTATCTTCAGTCAGTGGAAGGGAGATCTTTGGCTGTCCTTCTTCAATGCTGGTATTCCATGCCCACCTAGCATGTTCATTGAAGACTACATCTCTACTAACAGTTACTGTAGAGGTACTAGGGTTATATAGTTTATAAGCTTTAGACTCATAACTATACCCTATGAAGATGCATTTCTGAGATTTGTCATCTAACTTCTGAAGCTTTTGAGAAGGAATTAGTTGATAAGCAATGCACCCAAATATGCGTAGATGACTTCTGATAGGTTGTCTCCTCATCCATGCTTCAAATGGTGTTTGATGCATCAATGCTTTGGTTGGAGAAAGGTTCAAAGAAATACACGAAGTCGCCATACGCAACTTATTTGGAAGTGCACCTTCTTTCAATAAGCTTCTTGCCATCTCTACAATTGTTCGATTCTTCCTCTCCACCACTCCATTTTGCTGAGGAGTGTAGGGTGTAGTGAGTTGCCTTTGAATTCCATTGGCTTCACAGAAGTCTTTGAATTCATTTGAGGTGAATTCTCCCCCTCTATCAGTGCGCAGGCATTTAATTTGATGCTCACTTTGCTTCTCCACCAGTGCTTTGAAGCTCTTGAAGTTCTCAAGTGTTTGAGATTTACATTTGAGAAAATACACCCAGTTCATCCTGCTGAAACTGCCAAAGGAACAAGAGAAAATATCTGTTACCTCCCAAGGACAATGTTTGCATTGGGCCACATAAATCTGCATGAATAAGCTCCAAAGGTTTTGAGGCTCTCCATGCCCCTTCAGAAGAGAAGGATCTCCTTGCTTGTTTGCCATAGATGCAACTTTCACAGAGATCTATGTCTGTGATATGAGGTAGACCATGCACCATGTGTTTTGAACTCAAAGTTTTTAAGCCATTAGCATGGAGATGACCATACCTCAGATGCCACAAAGTTGAGGCTTTTGGTTCATTCACCACCAGGCTGAAGCTCTTCATGTTGTCAACTTCCAAGGGAACATCACATTCTTTGTCATGGGTATAGTTGCAAGAGCTTGACCAGTGTTGATCCTTAATGGTACAAGCTTCATTATCAAATGTGATGGAGTAGCCTCCTCGCTAGCGATTGCCCCACACTCGTAAGATTGTGAGCGGAGAGGGAACATATTGAACATTATGCCAGCCTTCACGGTGCTACATGTGGCCTTGAATTCAAGTCCCCTTGCCTTCAACTCTTGCTTCTTTATTGTCACCAAGCCTCACTATCATCTTCTCGATCTTCATCCAAATCTCCTCAAGAGCTCCTTCTTGTCGGGTCATATGATTGGAAATGTACCGGCCCACCAACCACACATGACAAGGAACTTGATTAGTATTATGTTGGACCATAAACAATTTACCAACCTCTTGTTCTTGTTCTTCAAAGAACATTGGCTGCCTTCTCATTGAAGTAGCACTCACCTTCACATGCCCATACTTCTTGCAATCAGTGTAATTTGAATATTGCCCTTGTATTGCTTATACGATCACCGCTTGATTGCCATCCTCTTCCCGTGCTTCTCCCTCGGCCTCGTCCTCTTCCTCTGCGCCTCACGGAAGGAGGCTCGCCTCTGCCTCTTCCAGCAGTGTTATCATGTTTCTTCACACCAGAGACCTCTCCTTCTGCTTGGAAGGCCTTTGGTTCTGTTTGTTCAACTGAGTAGTTGAGCCTGTCTTCATGGGACTTCAGTGAGCCACTGAGCTCATCTATGGTCAGGGTGTTCAAGTCCCGTGCCTCCTCAATTGCTGCAACCACATGGTTGAATCGAGGATGCAGGCTTCTCAGCACCTTTGTAGCCACATCCTGGTCAGTGATGAAGTGTCCATAGACCCAAGACCGGTTGACAATGCTGGACACCCTTGTGATATAGCCTTGAATGTTCTCACTGGCCTGCATCTGCAGCGTCTCAAAGTCCCTCTTCAGGTGCTGCAACTTCACTGTTCTCACCTTGAGGGAACCTTGATATTCAGCCTGAAGGATGGACCAAGCCTGCCTTGATGTGGTAGCTGCTGCAATTCTAGGAAGGATGGTGGCATGCATGGCTGATTGAATGAGGAAGAGGGCTTTGGAGTCCCTCTTCCTGTTCTCCTTCACGCGAGTCTCCTCCCCTTCTGTGGAGTATCCCTGCTCCACCAGCTCCCATAGGTCTTGGGAGAGAAACAAGGTCTTCATCATCAAGCTCCAATACTCATAGCACTCACCAGTGAAAATAGGTACTGAGGGAGATAAGAATTGCCGCAATGTGCACCATTCGAAGTAGCCATAGCTCTGATACCACTGTTGGTATATTTGAAGATGGATATGCAACAGGTTTACAGAGGAGGGAGATGGATTGCTAATGAGCTTCAATGCTATTGAGAGGAAGATGTTCAGAAAATTGGAAAACAAAGGAAACTATTATTTCTGAAAATAAAAGGCAGCAATTGACATACATAGCAAAGAGAACATAGCTATAAATAAGACACTACATGACACCCATGACTAACAGCCACGACCTACACTGACTCCTATATAACAAAGAATCGACAATGTGAATCGACCGAGTCCTATTGACTGATTATTCCCATGTGATTAGACCACATTAGCCTTGAATTACTCTCTAACACTGGCAAAGGACCTGCCAACTTACTATGCGAGAAGGAAAAGTGATTCAAACTTCTCTTGATGCATCCAGAGAATACATCTCTGAAGTCCTCCAAGTTATGCTCCAAAAAAGTATCATCCAAGATCAGGAAATGGAGATTGCAGAGGTCCCCGAATTCTCTTGGCAAGACACCAAACATTTTCTCATTGTGAGACAAGTCTAGATACTCCATAGATGTTGCGTTCCCAACGGAGGAAGGGATGGTGCCAGTCAACCCACAATAAGTCACGAGGAGCTCACGCAGGCTGGATATTCTGAAAAGCCATTCTGGTATAGAGATGTTGGCGTTGTCGAAGTTGTTTTCTCGAATGTCCATGATGGCCAGGGAGGTGAAGTTGAGATGTGAGAAAGACTGAGGCAGGCTCTTCATTAGACAATTAGATAGAGAAACCTTCTTTATATATGGGAGCTTGTTCAACGATTGCATGATGTTACTCACGGTGGAGAGGTTGACACGATTCAGGATCAAGGTTCTCAGAGAAGAGAGGCCAGAGAGCCACTCAGCATCATCCACCATGATATAATTTATCATGTAACTAAGGTCCAGGTAACGCAGCTTGGTGAGGTTGCCGAGCTCGTGTGGTATCACACCACTGAAATTTGAGTAGCTGAGGTCAAGATAAAGCAAGTTCTCCATGTAACCTAAGAACTTTGGGATGCGGCCGACGTCGAAGCAGATGCCGCTGAGATTGAGATATTGGAGGTGTTTCAGACTGAGGAGGGATGGACTCATTTCACCACGCAAGTCCCACTCGTTACACCCCTCGAAATAATTTTTTTTGTCGTTGCCGGTTCCGGAGGTCGAGATGGGTTACATGGCGGTGTTGTTGTGCATGGCGCACGCCTGACCATTGGCAGCAGTCAAGGTTATTGCGCTGGTCCCAAGAGGAGAGACGGTTCATGTGGTCGATGATGCCGGCCTTAAATGTGAGGAGGGCATCGCGCTCGGCCTTGATGCAGCAGCCTGTCGCATCCTGACTGTTTGTAGTAGTAGTAGTAGCAGCAGCAGTGATCATAAGCTTGAAGGAGAGACATGACAATACTAGCCAAGTTGAGATTAGCAGTAGTAGTATTGGTGAAGCTTTGTATTGAGGCGCCATAATATCCTTGTTGTGGGAAATTGAATTTCTTCTGCTCAACATTGCCTGCTCCTATTTTCCTTATTTATATATCCCATATATCCTCCCCAACAAAAAAGTTAGTGTTACCGTGATTCAAGGCACAAGTCAAAGTCAAGTTACCCTATGAGAAGTCAATGACAAATTTGTCCATGATTTCATTCTCATGATGGCCCTGCAGGTCGTGAAGCATATTCATGTTTAATGGAGATGTACACGCTCTCCAATGAACAAATCTGTGAAATATTTTTCATGTAAACTACATAATTTGGCTGGTGTACACAATATTATTCTTCATATTATAACTTCTTTTACGTTTCAACTCCTTATGTCTTCATGTGAAATTTTTTTTTTTTTTTTTTTTTTTTATAAAAAATAAAAAAAAAAAAACTCCTTATGACTTTGATTGGACCACTGTCAATTTTTTCCACATTCACAACACAAGTCAGTCTCATCTTATATTTATGTGCATAAGTCAGTCACAGTCAGATGTGCGCAATTCCATAGAAGATTGATGGTGGAATACTTAACACACGACAAATTCAATGGCAAACTTGGACTAGACTACCTCATGTGGTTCACCGTATCTTGAATGCCAACTTTAACATTAATCTATTTCATACTCTGAATGATTAATACTCGACATTTGCTACTATTTTAATTTCAGTTTTTTTTAATTTAATTTAATTTTTTTTTTATTTTTACATGGATATATTAGACTGCTCTTTTTACCTTATTCCTTATAACATTAATCTATTTCATATTTGTTGTTCTAAAATGTAACTTGTCTTTTATCAAAAAAAATGTAACTTGTCATCTTTTTTATTAATCGTGCGTTTTGACTTACATATTCAAAATAGATAATGGAAGTTATTTTTATTAAAATTTAAAAACGAACATAAGTTTAAATCAGGATCAAGAGAACAAAGGGTTATATACAAGAAATTGTTCATATTTTTATTTTCTTTATACTCCACATTAGCTACTATTTTGTTTTTATTAAAACAAATAAATCATATTTATTAAAAAATAAAAAAACTTATAATTTCCCATCAAGACGAAATACTACACTTATTAATACAATCCCAATGCACCAAATCCAATTTCCTCTTTAAGTTAGATATAACCGTGCAACCATCACATAGACCATGTTAAACATATAGTCTCATGGGGGTAAAAGTGGAGAGACACGTGGCGCTCATCTACAGTAGCCAAGTGTCCAAACCCTAAAGCGACATGCCCCCACAGGATGACCCAACACTGGATCAAACGCCTCATTGACATCGCTCTCTTAGAACCGTTTAGTGGATCGCCTAAATGCAACTCTCCGGCCCTACACATCCGGTTAGTCCCACACAGCTCATCGGTTCTGCATGTCTCACTAGAGGCTAATTTCTCGCTCCCAATCCACAGGAGTGATCGCGGAAGATCTGGGAAACAGATAACTAAACGCTTAATTAACGGTCACGTGCCGTGAGTGGTGGCTTACGCCCCAAGAAATTTTGACCTATGTAAGGAAGCTGCTACAGTGTAACAGGGGACAAGCACAAAAACCCTAAAAAAATATTCGTGAAAAGCAGCGCCTCCACCCAGCAAGAGAAAGCGAGCCATCAACCCTCATCCTCACCCTCAATCTCTCATGAAGGTTTATGTGTTCATCCCCTAAAAAATGCCCCTGAAGGCACCTGTAAACTTTGAATGATAGTGTATCTTCTTTTTCCGTGGTTTTTTTTTTCCCATTGTTAGGGGTTTTTCTACGTTAAATTTGTCTCTCTCTGTGAATGCTTGTTTGGTCTTTGTTTTTCTCATACTATTCAAGGGTCACAATCTCAAATAAATTCAACCGTTGGTACGAGACCGGTCCCCGATCTCGAGGCAAACCGATTTCGGCACCAACACAGTCCAAAAAGATAAAATAAGCATTTATCACATCCAAAACATTACATCATTCTTTTTATTTATTTATTTATTGGTTAAATAAATACTCATATTATTGGAAAATTCTGTTACATAGCGCATAGGTTGATGATAACGGAACTTTGATTCTCATATGTTATTTATCCTCCCGGTCACTAAATTTGTTAACTAGGAGGGCACCAAATGTATATTCTCTTATTAGACAAACTTGAAATTTTGGCCTTTGACTTATACCAAGCAAGAACATTTTGTAAGAGATTCTTGTATGAGAATTTTATTAAAATTAAAAGATGTGAAAAAAAATCTTGTCTACACTTCCATGTTTGATGTGATATTTTCATTATATATATATATATATATATATGGCATCTCTTACATGTTTTTTTTTTCTTAAATTTATAAAAGTGGATAAACCACATTACTTTATTGAATTGCTAAAGCAAGATACAGTGGTCCTGTGTTGGACCGGAAATTACAGTACTCCTCCTTGGTTAGGGGGGTAAGAGGCATGTCCTTCGAGTTCATCCTCTTCGAAGTCTGTCCTAGGGAATCTTAGCACATGTTCCTCCCTGGTGAGGGTGAGACTATGGTTGATAAGGGGTCTCATTGCTTGTAGTTGCGTCTGTTGGGTACCATTGGCGCTGTCAACCCACGAGAGGAAGAGGAAGTCGATGTGGCGGATGAGTCTCTTACAAACACATCGTTTATCGTTGAAATATCTCGCATTTCTTTCCATCCAAAGGTTCCATGTGACAGCCAATACCAGCAGGTGCCAACCTTTTTGTAGTTCTTTTCGTAGCCTCTGGCCGATCGAGTGCCCACCTCATAGATCTTGTATCTTTTTGGGGTGGATTTCGATCCCCAGTACCTGTGCATAGTATACCCATACTTCTGCAGCGTATTGGCATCTAGTGAGCAGATGTTTGGTGCTCTCCTTGTAGTTGTTACACAGGTAACAATGTGTCCTTTCCCCCTATCAGTTTCGTTTTGCGAGATTTTTCAGCGTAAGGAGCTTGTCCTCCCACGCTAGCCATGCAAAGAGCTTGACTTTGAGGGGGGCCGCTCGCTTCCAGAAGGATGTCGGGAGGATGCTTTTGAATGTTTGGTATTATTCCACCTAATGCAACTGAAGCTGGGTGGGATAGCAATTATCCAGCAGGCTAGGTGCAACCTCTGGATCCCCAAGGAAGAATGCGAGAATACATCCACACAAGAGAGAAATGTCTCTCAAATTCAAATCATTTCATTAAAATCAAAGTTTTCTCAAAACTAGTCCACAAGCCGGACTAAATAGCTTGGAACACTAGAATCCTACTATTAAAGAAATTTTGCCAAAAATAGCAAAATTCCAAAATTATTCAAATTTGAAAATCAAAACAAACCAAATAATTAGGCAAAATCCTAGACCAAATAATATTCAAATCGTGGCATAATTCGACAAACAATTTATTACCAAAAATAGTAAAACATCTAAACGGTGATCCAGAGGGAAAACAATGGAATTTGAATTTTAAAATGATGCCCACAGAGCAGAGCTGGGTGACCACCGAAACGAGCTTACCGGATTGGGTTCAAACGCGTGATTCTAACACCTGTAGCCAAAGTTATGGCAAAACATCTGAAACACGTCATCTGTCTCGAATCTTCCTGCATTAGCTACCATGTGTTGGAAAGAAATCATCCTCGAGTTCACAATAGCATCTTTCAAACTCCATCATCATCCCCTCAATATTGCAATAATGACACTAGACTTACTCCTTCGGAACCTACCCATGCGACCACGATCGAAATCATGCGCCAACAGATGCCTAGATAACTCTGTGACTTGCCTCTACAAATCCTCGATCATCACCTTCTGAATGATATGATCATGGTGTTGGACTTCCTCCTTCAGAACCTTCCCACGACGACCATAACCACGACCAAAGCCATTGAAAGGGATGAGATCTCACCCCAGGACGATGTTGAGCTCTGATACCAACTGAAGCCGTGCAGGATAAAGATTATCCTGCGGGCTAGGTGCAACCTCTGGATCGCCTAGAAAGAATGCGAGAAGACATCCACACAAGAGGGAAACATCTCTGAAATTCAAATCATTTCATTTAAATCAAAGTTTTCTCAAAACTAGTACACAAGCCAGACTAAACAGCTTGAAACCCTAGAACCCTACTACTAAGGAAATTTTGCCAAAAATATCAAAAGTCCAAAATTATTCAAATTTGAAATTCAAAACAAACCAACCAATCACCCAAAATCCTAGACCAAATAATATTCAAATCATGGAATAATTTGATAGACGATTTATTACCAAAAATAGTAAAATATCTAAATAATGATCCGACGGGAAAACAATGGAATTTGAATTAAAATATGATACCCACTGAGTAGAGTTGTATGACCACGTGGTGTGCACCAAAACAAACTCTCCGAATTGGGTTCAATTGCGTGATTTGACATCAGTAACCAACGTTATGGAAAAATAACTAAAATATGTCTTCTGGCTTGAATCCTCCTGCATTAGCAACATCTCCCTCCTTGTTTTCTCAGCTAGTAATACGAGATTTTCATCATACATGATCCCCCCTAGGGACCTCTTATAGGTTGGCCTTTCTTCTGAACCACCAACCCACTCATTAAAGGTTAATTTTTATTCAACTCATGGTCTTTTGGCCCTTTTGACTTCTTTGATGGAAAAGCCAAGTCATAAAAAAGGGCAAGTCAACCCATGAGAGTTCTAACCAACATGAGACGTTAAGGCTGCACAATTTTCTTCTTCTTCTTCATCATGGCATAACAAAAGATTTTCCCCAAACCTACCAAATATAAAAAAATCATTCTTATTATTGTTCTTTTTAAATTTCCCAAATTATTTTTTAATGTGAAAAAAGTTGTAAAATGAAGCATACCCAACCACATGTGTACATAAATATTAGTAAAATTGTACTTTTTCAGTAAACCATGATTAGAGGGATGTACATATAACTACAAGTTTTACAAGGTTGTCAATGCAAAAATAAGTTTATATATATGATTATAAATTTTATATATTTAAAAATAAATTTACTAATAATATGTCTAAACCTTTTCCTTTTTTAGGTGTATATATATCCCACCCATCTCCCTGTCTTGCAACAGCTACTTACTACTATTAGTACAACCGAACCATGGCTAAACCCATCTGTGCATCTTTCATCTTGCATGTACTACTACTACTACTACTACTACTAGTATTCCAACAATTATGTTCATTCCATGCTACTCAAGACTTGTATGATCAATATCATTATACCAACACCACCACCAAATGCCTTGATTATGAGAGGCGAGACCTCCTTCAGTTTAAACAAGACCTCTACGATCCTGCTCTCCGGCTTTCTTCTTGGAGTACTAGGGATTATTGCTGCTCATGGACCGGCATCACTTTCAGCAGCAATCTCACTACTGGCGCCGCTCATATCCTCAAGATTGACCTTCGCAACGGCCAACCACTAAATGGACCAGATAAGCATGGGTATTACCACATACCCGACTTCAGCAGTACCGTGCTTGGAGGTGAGTTGCATCCATCTCTCCTACTCCTCAAAAATCTCCAATACTTGGACTTGAGCTTCAATTATTTCAATGGAGTTTCTATTCCAACATTCATCAACTATTTCAGGGAGTTGAGGTGTCTCAACCTCCCCACTTCTTGCTTCACTGGTAATGTCCCTCCTCATTTAGGAAACCTCTCTAGTTTGCAATCGCTTGATCTCTCGAACGACTTAAACTTACAAAGTATCTCCATATTTCTAGCGTGAAGCTAATGTCACATACGTACGGACGCATCCCCGTACTATGCTCCCAAAAAGTATGGCAAGAGGTTTTTCATAAAAATCATTGTTTCCATTTTTAAAAACTCCCCTCCCAAATGAGCACTGACTGCGGTCCCAAAGACCTCTCATGCTTATTCTCTAAACACTGAGTTAACTACGTCAATATGATAGGTGCATATGAGACACCTGTCCCCAATTTTTCATAATTAATGGTTATCTCAGTACATATTCTATGTTATAATGCAAGTGTCAACACACTTACTCTATGTACTCAATCATGTTTTGTTAATCAACTCAGTGAATAACTATCTTTCCTAGCAATTCACATAAATCATGCCACATTCAAGCAACCATTTTAAAATAACTCAAGTATCTCATTACAAACCCTGACTAGGGGTAATCAGCTTGTAAATAATGAAAATAACATTCAAAACATTAATCAAAATTTATTTATAAAACATGCGAATAAAAACAAATCCTGTAGGTCATCCGTCTTCCACTCACCTCAGTGCCACTGTATACTATTTACTATCATACATCCAACTCTCCTACCGAGTCCACAATGCCTTTACCATGTCCTATTCATGATAAGATATCATACACTAACATATCATATCATTTAGAGATGATATGGTTATAGAAACACACTATTCTAACTAAACCTCAAAAAGTCGGCTTTTTAATCTATAACCGATGAATCCGAGCCTTTAGACACTTGCTCACACTATTTTTATTAGTTTAAATGTACCCCCAAACTATCGAGATGATCGGAATCGAATTCCGAGCATTTTAGAAAATTGTCAAAAATTTACTATTCATGTCTCTACTTGCTACAGTTCCTTCTTCAACCTTAGTATTGCTAAATTAAATCCAAGAATTCCTTCTCCCAAATCAAGTTCTACAATCTATAATTCAATCTCAAATCACTCTTAAACTCTTAATACACCTCCTTAGATTCATTTTCACCTATTTTTACACAATTTCATCCATCAATTCTCATGAATTCATCATCATAACCTAAATTCCATGTACATGCCCTAGAATGCATGAACTTCACAAATCTCCATACAATTGCTTCAATGAAGTGTCCTTAACACTTACTTGTGAATGAAGTGCTTCCAAACTTTTGTATTTCCGGCCTTGAGCCCTCTCTTCTTGGATTTCTTCCCAAGGCCCTAAAGAATGAATCCAAGCATATAATCATACTTATCAAGCTCAAAAGGAAGAGGAAACGATTCATACATGCTATCTTTGTATTTCCTACCTTCGATTTGAGCTCAAGATTGAAGATCTCCAAGGATTCTCCAAAATTCTCAAATTTGCTATAGTGATCCTATGCCTTTGCCGGTGAGAATGAGAGTGAGAGAAAGAGAATGAACTTTTCATTATCTTATTCCACTTAAATAGCTGTGTTGGCTTGAGGGGCAAAGTGGTCATTTTGCCTCTCGAGCCTCATTAACTCATTTAATCCTCAAAATAAACTTGATCGATGTTATTCTCATCTAAACATCTTTCTTGACCCTTATTTTCAATTTAATTGACTATTTTACCCCTCATTTGAGGTTTCACCCTACTAGCTAATTTTCTAGAAAAATTTGGGTCGTTACATGAGGCCTATAGTGGTAAGTATTTCAGCCTGTCATGACGACCCAGGTTCCATCCCCAGCAACGGTGCCAAAAAATTAATGTGTGCAATCCCGCAAGTGCGTGGGTCGATCAAGTAGTAAATTACCCCAAGGGTAGGGTAGTCGAAGCCACAAGGATTGACTCTAGTAGCACTAATTTGCCCTCTATTAACTAGCCTAAAAATAAGGTTATTGATCTAATCCTAACTAAGAAATCTAAAGAAGAACTACGGTGAACAGTTAGCCAATTCTAGGGTAAATCAATGCAGAGATTATGGCATCCCAGATCTATCCCCCAGGAATCCCTTGCTAGACTAAATTCCTAATACGAGTTATCTAATTGATCTATTCTTAGATCATAAGGAACCCTAAATTAGTTCAACCTTGATCTCTTTGCAGCTAAACCCTAATTCGGGTACGACGACACCAATCGCCCCATAATTGTATTAAGTTATATGATTCCCACTATTAGATTTGATCATAATCCGGAAAGTGTGACACCATACACCCGATCTTTCGGCGTGCACTCATACCCTATCATCTAAGCCCTGATCTAACATGACCTAGATCTTCTATCTAATCATACAATCCAGATATGCAAATTGGGGCTCTCGCACTAGCAATTTGAAGGCATTAAGCACAGATAGATAATTCATAAGAATAAATCGAAACCAATATCATAAAAGAGGAAAATAATCGCAAGTTCATCCTAGGGTCAAGAATCTGAGGCACCACAAAAGGTTTAGCCTCTCATACTAAGAAAAGCTAGCACAAGATCTAAAGAAGAAGACAAAAATAAAAGTGATGGACTTCCCAGATCGATGTCTTCTCCGCCGAAACCCTAGCCATCAGCGAATAAATCGTCAAAAGTCCCCTGATAAGTTGCATCTGACGACCTTTTATAGACTTTAATTTTACAAAGCACAGCCATGCTTGGGTTGTGTTGAGGCTATGCTTATCTCTGGAAGCTCTATGAATCGATTCAGAGTGTTTTCAAATAATCCCGAGATAATCACGGGTAGAACATGGGCAAAACACTCCCGTGCTCTTTGGAAGCACACCCATGCTCTAAGAAAATAAACCGTGCTCTATAGAAACCCTAATTTTGGATAGCACGCCTTGAGCATGCCCGTGCTTAGGTCGTGCTCTTCTCTAGAATTCTCCTTTTCAGCTCTTTTTACTCCGAATTGAGTCGATTTCTGCTTCTTTTGTTCCGAGCATCTAATTTTTTGTCCGATAACAAAATACCTAATAGAGCACAAATATAGTGGAATCTATGCAAAAATACAAGTAAAGTGCGTGCAAATTAGTATAAAAATATGTATGATTGTGCACTTATCAATTCCCACGTATTGACTTTTCGTGTTACCTTGCTCAAAATAGATGTCCGAGCTGGGGATTCGTACCAGCAGGATTGATACTCAAGATTTTCCATGTGTATGTCTAGGATGAGGCCACATGTATATCCGGATTTATCGAGTTGTGGGCAAATTATACTCAGACTCAAGTCGGCCCGGAAAGCAAAGCCTCTAGTTGGGTCAGTCGGGTGATTTGTGATCTTGGGATAAGCGGGAAAGACGGAGGATCCGAGGTGCCGGTTTAAGACTTGGTATTCGTGTTGGCATAAATCTGGGCATCTCGGGCCTGTGCCGAGTTGAAATATCAGTGGCCAGAGTCGTGGCCAAGTTTCCGACATCCGGGTAAAGGAAACTTGTTGGTAGTTTGGGCTATAGCTGAGCATTATCCGAGCTAAGACAAGTCAGCGCCTCGAAGGCTTGGGCTGTGAGTGAAATCCGGACCGAGCCAGTTAAGCGCCTCGGAAGCTTGGGTTGTGGCTGATTGAAATCCGACCTAGCCGAGTCAGTGCCGATGGATTTAATGCTTCACAATAGCTCTAGATTATCTTGTCTTTATGTAACTGGAAATGTATCTATGACAGAGAATCAAATATTTGGGAGTTACTTAGCGGCTTCCAAGAGAAAGGACCTGGTGGCGCACACCTTCATAATACTCATGTTCTAGTTGATGATACTGGGAACATCAAAAGCATATATTTTAAGATTCATATGTATGACATCCTGATCTTTCCTGACTCAATATTCCATGCTTTGTGTCAAGCACATTAAATTTTGCTAATGAATTTCCTTTTTCCTAAGGGTTGATGTGGATGTCCCTGAAAATATGGTTTACAAGGCGAGTGATTTTACTACACCATGTAATTTTTTGTTGATTTTCTTGTTTGTACAGTTTCAGATGACTATGAAATTTACTTTGTCATTACTCAGTTCTAACATTGTCAAACATTTTATCATTTATTACAGGAAAGTCTTGTTTGTTCTAGTAAACTATCAATATTCCATTAATATGGAGTTTAGTCGGTTTCTTGCAGAAGTTCTATTCAATATTAACATTAAGAAGTTTTAATAAACTTTAATTTGAAGGCTTTGTTACGAATCATATGAATTTACAATCAGATCTCAGAGCACCCAAAGCCAATGTTGTTTGTTAAAGGTATCTATTATGCATGTTAGAAGGCAGCCTACTCTATATTCTGTAATCTTCATCAGTATATACTCTATGGTCATGATCAGCTATTTAATTTCGATTCCTTAGTGAAATTTTATTTTAGTTTTCGTTGCTTGCTCTTGCTTGTATATTTAAGTTTGTGCCTTATTGTTGTGTGTCACATATAGTCCCACTTCGCTAGTGGAGGAGAAGTGTAAGGTACTTATAAGAGATAGACCCATCTTCATTAATTTCAGGCCTTTTGGGTGACATCCAGAAACAAAACTACTTGGGCTTGGCCCCGAGTAGACAATATCACAGACACAGTAATGTGAAGATATGGGGTACCCCCGATCCTAATAATTATTTTCTTTTATATGATGTATATAATTTCAAATTAAACTTCTTGATATCTTTGTGATGTTGATTTTTCAGGTCAAGAAATTGTTGAGGACAGTCATGTCGGGTGCTTGAGCCTTACGGTCTGTGCTCAGGTTTTGATCTTGAACTTGTGTTTAGATGTCATACTTGGTTTAACAATTTTTGTTCAGTTCTTTTTTTGTATGTGGTTAGATTATCAGTATCTTCTCTTGTAAATAAATGAAGGTTTTGTTGGGACAAGTTGCTTTTATTAGAATGATAGATGAGGCACACTGGGAAATTCTTCTGTATGCTCGGCAATTGAGACTCAGTGCTATGTATTTTCCTTCATGTATTTTATTTTCTACTCTTTGTTAGATTGAGGGATCTTTAATTAGATGTTTTCTCCATGTAGCTATCCAGACACAAAGGTGGTATGTGGCTGAGGGATATCCCAAGTGGAATTGGAATAACAGGTTCCCAATGAACATTGAATCCCATAAAAAAATTTAATGGAGATTTAGAGGTAATAATGGTTGAATTGAAAGCCAACAACCAATATATTGAGGACACAAAGTTATATATCATTAAATCCTTTGGTTTAAGGTTTCCCTCAAAAAAAAATCAACACATTGCAGAAATTAACCATTTGGTGTTCAATTCCACCTAGGATAGCCCTCAACCAAATTTATTTATTTATTTTAATTTTTTGAGAAACTTCATCTATGCGAGCATATGCGAGCATAGCAGGTCCCAAACCCAGAAAAGGAGGAGGGTTACTGTAGGTTGACAACAAGCATAAAACTTAGCACACTTATGATATGGATTCTTTGATTTATAACGTTGGGACGTGCTCACCTAGACTCGCACTACATAGCCACCTGGATGTAGTGTTAAATGAGCAAGGGGTTCCATTACATCACTACCCTGGTGTGTGGAGTATAGGCAAGGTTCTCACATTATGGATGGGTGTGGGTAAACAAGTGAGTCATGCCACATCGACACCCGAATGTGGTGATAAATAGGCAAGGGTCCTGGTATCTTAATGGATTGGTGCGAGTAAAGGAGTTAGTCCATAAGAGTAGGATTAGGATCGATAGTTGGAATATAAGGTGTTTTACAGGAAAATTTATGGAGTTAATAGACACTCTAAAAAGGAGTAGGATAGATATAGTGTGTTTGCAAAAGACTAGGTGGATAGGAAACAAGGCTAGGGAGGTTTGTAACAAGGGTTACAAATTATGGTACTGTGGAGAAGATAAACATAGAAATGGTGTATATATTATTGTGGAACCAAAAATGAAGGACAAAGTGTTTGAAGTGAAATGGGTAGGAGATAGGATTATACATTTGAGGGTAGTGTTGGGATAAGAGACAATCAATATAATGAGTGTGTATGCCCCTCAAGTAGGCTTAGAGGAAGGAAGCTAATATTAAGTTATGCGAAGATTTGAATGGGGTAGTTATCGGGATTCCAAGTGAGCAAGAGCTTTGTTATTGGGGGAGATCTTAATGGGCATGTGGGTCGACTCAATGATGGCTACAAGCGAGTTCATTGTGGTTATGGATATGCATAAATGAGGAATGAGGAAAGAAAATTTATATTAGATTTTGCTTTAGCTCATGACTTGGTATTGACCAACAAGTGCTTTAAGAAATGGGGATCACATGCTTGATTACCTTTAAGAGTGGGGGTAACTATAGCCAGATAGACTTCCTTGTTACAAGAAGAAGGGATAAGTCGGTATGTAAAGACTGTAAGGTTATACCTGGAGAAACATTAACTACCCAACATAAGTTAGTGGTATTGGATGTGAAGAAAAAGGGTATAGTGAAAATAGAAAGGAAGGTTAGGTGAGCAACAAAGGATTAGATAGTGGGCTATAAAAGGGAACAACCAATTGGCATTTATGAATAAAATATGGGAAGGGCAGTTGGAGACATAGAAGATGATGCAAATACCTTATAGAAGAAAATGACGAATCATATTAAGAAGGTAGCTAGGGAGTGAAGTCATAAGAGTCTCTAAGGGACTAGGACCTCGGCCACAAGTATCTTCAAAAGGCTATTAAAGAGAAAAGATACTTATACAAGAAGTTACCCACGCTCGATGATGGGGAAGCTTTTGAAAAATATAATAAGGCAAAACAAAGAGACCAAGAAAGAGGTTAGTGAGCCTCGAGGTAAATATTTAGCCAATTTTTATCAAATATTAGGGACGCGAGAAAGAGAAAAAGAAATGTACAAGATAGTATGGCTAAGATATAAGAAAAGCAAAGACCTGAACCAAGTCAAGTGTATTAAGGATGAGTCTCAACAAGTCTTGATAAGAGAGAAGGAAATAAAGGAGAGATGGAAAAGCTATTTTGATTACCTATTCAATACAAGTCACGTGGATAATTTTGCAGATCTATATGCACCAACAGTGGAGAGGAACCTTCGCTATATATGTAGAATCAGGCCTAGTAAGGTCAAGGAGGCACTAAAAAATATGAAGGATGGGAAAGCTTGTGGCCCGAATGGTATCCTGATTAAACTTTAGAAGTGTCTTTGTGAAGTGGGGTATTATGGTTAACCAAACTTTTTAACTCTATACTAAGAGGGGGAAAGATACTAAACAAATGGAGAAAGAGCATTCTAAAATTGTACCAACTACCGTGGCATGAAGTTAATGAGCCACACGATGAAACTCTGGGAGAGGGTAATAGAGCATTAATTCAGGGATATTATGAAGGTGTTAGAGAACCAATTTGGCTTCATGCCTTGTAGGTCTACAACAGAAGTTATTCATTTGTTAAGGAGCTTGATGGAGATCTACATAGAGAAAAAGAAAGATCTTCATATGGTTTTCATTGACCTAGAGAAAGCATATGATAGGGTACCATGATAAGTCCTTTGGTGGGCGTTGGAGAAAAAAGATATTCATGTTAAATATATAAATGTTATTAAGGGTATGTAAGAAGGAGCAGTTATGAGTGTGAGAACAGTTGGAGGAGATACGGAGGAGTTTCCTATAATAATGGGTCTACATTAGAGATCAGCCTTGAGCCCATACTTGTTTACTCTAGTAATGGATGAGTTAATAACTAGTTGTATCCAAGATGACATCCCATGGTGTATGTTGTTCGCAGATGATATTGTCTTAGTTGATGAGACTAGAGATTAAATTAATCATAAGTTAGAATTGAGCAAGAACACTCTTGAGAGCAAAGGCTTTAGACTAAGTAGAAGTAAGATAGAATATATGCATTGAAATTTTAGTCAAAATAGGAGGGACGAAGGGGAAGTGACACTAGGTGGGGCAGTAGTGCCTGAGTGTAACGATTTTAAGTATCTAGATTTCATTTTCCAGGAGGATAGGATATAGATGAAGATGTATCTCAAAGAATAAGAACATGATGGCTGCAATGGAGAAATGTTACATGGGTTTTATGTTATAAGAAGATGTCTAACAAAGGGAAGGGAAAAGTTTTATAGAACGACAGTTAGACCAGCCATGCTATACGGGAGCGAGTGTCAAGCCAACTTAGGTTCAACATATACATAAGATGAATACATGTGGCAGAAATGGGAATGTTAAGGCGGATGTGTGATCATACAAGATTGGACAAGATTAGAAAAGAACACATCCGGCAGAAGTTGCATTTGCACCAATTGAAGATAAAATAAGAGAGGGCCTAAAGATGGTTTGGACACATGCGTTGTAAACCCCTAGGTGCTCCAGTTCGAAAATGTGATAGTTTAATAATAGAAGGTAAGAATAAAGATAGAGATAGGCCTAGGATTACGTGGAGAATCTAAAGATCTATATAGATTGGATATTGAGCCGGATCTTGCTTTTGGCAAAGCAACATGGAGACAAAGAATCCATATAGCCGACCCCATCTAGTATAGGATTAAGGCTTAGTTGTTGTTGTTTATTTTCCTGAGAAGTTAGGAATTGAAGGGGGAAAATCAAGATTGGTGTTGTGTCATGATTATTTCAGTCTTTGCTTTTAGCACTGTACTTGAGTCTTGATATCGAGAATTAAAAGAAATTTTATGACATTGTTGGGAATATGGACACACATGGCATAGTTGCATAAAAAATGATAAGAGAATAGTGGCATGTGTAATTTTTTTCCTGTGGTTCTGTTATAGGTAGTTGCTGCTAACTGGAAAGCACAATGAGAAAAGAGAAAGCTATGGTGATTCGCTAATTATTGATCCATGGGGAAGAATTATAGCTCAACTGCCCGGTGAATTGCTATACATGTTTTCTTTTGCAGTTTCATGTACAATGTTAAGTTTTATATGTTGTCTAATGATTTGGAGATTACATGCAACTTTTGCCTACATTACATGCCGAATCTAATTCCCTTGAGGACAGATTCTTATTTCTTGAATTTCCCTAGAAATTTAACAAATCAAATTACAGTTTTTCTTAAGTGGGAGCTGTACGTATGATGTTCATCAAATGAGAACACGCCTGCCTTCTAAATCGGAATTAATCCAGAGGTTTGCACTTTGCAATCCAGAAATTCTAGAAAGGATAATTATGGATAACTTTTGAGGATTTCTATCTAGGAGACCTTTCTTATATGCTTATCTATGCGATAGTAATTACTTTATTTTATCAATCTGGTAGCTGGAACCATTGATACATTTTGTGCATAGTAATCTTCACATTTTCTAGATCTAATAGGAACTGGACAATTCCTGAATTTATTTGCTGCTTTTGCCTTCCTAGATCGTCTTTCTACTGGAATCGTCAGTGCTGATATTGATTTCTCAAATATTGATTCTGTGAGGACTAGGATGCCGATTTCTGAGTTAATTCTAAATATCTACATCTCCTAAATTTAAATTCCAATTTTCCTTCAAATCCCTAATGATTTATACAAAATTCTTTTGAAGCATCAAAAGCTAGGCAGTTGCTGAAAGCAACCTGTTAAGTGTGATTCCTGAAACCTTTTTTTTTTAAAAAAAAAGAAAAGAAAAACATTGCTGATGGTGAAGATGCTTGTGCTTGAGAGGAAATGTCTGGGTGTACATTTTATGTCCCAAAAAATTTCAAGGAAACCAAAAGACTATCATCACAGAAAATCAATGGAAAAAATACTCATGAATTCTGTATAGTCGGCTTGGGTTACATTCTCTCTCTCTCTCTCTCTCTCTCTCTCTCTCTCTCTCTCTCTCTCTCGTCTTCTTCACCTGCTTCGACCATTCTTCCCTTTGTTAAGCACTTTCTATATGTTCTTATGGGCTTCCAATTCCTAGAGAAAGCCAACGGACTTGATCGTCGGAGGGTCCGGGGAGAGATTCCACATACTTATTTTGTAGGACACAACCAGGAGGTCGGGCACCCCCGCAGAGAAGGATTACCGGTTCTGACGCCCTCGCTGTCGACGAGCACGATCCCAAACTTTCAGTTTAGTAGCCTCACCTACTACAAATTCACTAGTTAACTTGGATCGATTCACACCCCAGGGAGGAGTCTATCTTTTGGCATTAACAATTTACAATTAGCATTACATACTATTCATATTTAATAAAAATAAATATACCATATTTATTAAAATAAAAAATTTATGAAAATTGAAAATCATTTTTCGTTCCTGTACTTTGTCGATATTTATCTTCATCCATGTACAACAAAATTTTAATACGGTCCTTATACATCGGTTCTTTTTGTTCATTTTCCTCCCTGACACTCATCGGTGCTTAGGTGACATATGAATTGAAATACAATTATTTTTTATTTAATTTCTTTGATGGTCTAGCAATATTTGCTGATATAGCTCCACACGTGACTTACTAACATGGAATAAAATGTGACAACAGTAGATATATAGCATACTGATGGGGAACACCTTGTTGGTGTAGCATGTTGATATGGGCCACCTCCATATATATCTCTAAAATTTATTTTTTATTATAAAAATAATATAAAAAAATTAAAAGATAATATTTTTTGAAAAATCTAACATTTAGTTAATGATTTATCTGATGAGAATTATGATTTCCATATTCGATCAGAATTATGATTTCCATCACTGAAAAACGCATCAAGATTAACACTCCACTCACGTTTATTGCCCCTTTTCATCCTTTTTTTCCCGTAATTTCCAACCTTCTATCAATCTCCTCATTGATCATTGATAATGATCACCTCACCTCATCTCTCAACGTATCGTTTCCCCTTTCATTATAGTGTAAAGTTCATTTTTGGTGGGTACGTAGAAAATGGCAATGAAATCATAGATTGTGAACCAAGACACGATTTAAAGAGTTGTGAATCCGTTACATGAGGCTAAATTGGCTAGTATGTATTATGTTTGTTTTGCTCATAATGTAGATTTTTTCAAACAAATTAAAATTTGTTTTGTTTATTTTATTTATTTTGATCAGCAGACTATTCGAAGTTTTCATATGAATATGTTACTTTTACTTTGACTTATATATGCAAAGAAATTACCAATAATTTCGTTTCAAGCCATGATGCAACACTTTTTAATCAAATCCCACCACACCAAATTCTTGTTGGACTCAGAAACATCCATTGCGGCCATCACATTGGACCATGTCAAACATGTCTCCAAAAACCTAAGATAAGCATATCTCCATACCACACACCATGTCAAAACAATGCGTAGCAAAGCGTTCCATCCTTCTTCCCCCCTTTTTTTATTTTTTTATTTTTTATTTGACTAAGATCATAAAGACCTCCACTTACGCGACAATAGTAAACTCACTCGATCACCCCTGACTCCTTACCTTATGAGCACAAATCTCGAGGAGTAAATTCTACTCAAATTTGCTCATCCCATTTATGGAGCCGGGGATTCGATCCCAGGATCTTGTTCAAGAGAAATGCCCCAACGCATAAGACCCGAGTGGTATCTTATATTTCATATTTTGATTGCACGACCAAATCAAATGTTTAAAATCAACTAAATGCTATTAAAAACCAACTGAGCATATTCTTGAGGAAGGTGCTGAGAGCTTGAGTTTGTGTGAATTATTATTCTTCATGTCAGTTCTATGTCCTAAAGCTCAGGAAAATATCATCGTTTACTTTCAATCTCTAACATGGTACTGCAATGTATTCATATATAAAACCTTGGACTAAATTAATTGCCACTTGCTTGTTGATCAGCAAACTTACGCCTCCATGAGGATGACTAAAGAATAATTATGCTTAATCTTAATCCAGACTTAACTATTTAACATTGACTTGAGTTTTTTTTTCTATGTTTCTACTTTGAATATCTTTTTTTGTTTCTTTGATAAAGTGGTTAAACCACGTGATTTCATTAGATATAAAAATTAAGTACATACTTCACATAGTACACAACAAAGTTACATAAAATGAGATAAGAATAAGGCGTAGTTCTATTTCCCCGGCTATATGATCGGTTCTAAGTCCCCGGCTTAAGGTACTGTCGTCTTCAAAGGCCTTGTCGTTTTTGTTGACCAGTTCCGCGGTCCCCCTTGAAAATTTCAGGCTTTGCTTCACCAAACTCTTGGCCACCTCCAACCTTGGTCGTTTGGCCATAGATGCTACATCAAACTAAGATATTATAAGGAAAGAGATATCACGAATAATTTTTAAAAAAATGCGTCATTTGTCTTAAAACATCTCATGTGTTTTTCTCCTTATGTACTCCGAGTGACAATAAGGATTGTGAGGTCACATCCTCATATCAGGGTTTTATCCACCCTTGAGAGGGGAGCCCTGATGCTCCAAATATCTTGTAGCCTTGATGGGTCAACCTGTATGTTGAAGATTTCTTGGAATTTTTGCCAAATACTGATAACATAAGAACAAGAAAAGAGGAGGTGAACCACCGATTCGTCCTTTGTTTCACACATGTAACATAAGGTACAGGTCCCTCCACACTTTCGCCCATGCGATCAATCTTGTATATTATACTCTAAAGTTGACCCTTCATATATGATTCTAAATTAGTTTCAGGTTGACCTTCACTATCAACCCAGCTAGCTCACTGTGACCATGGATGGCACCATAGCTGTGAACTCCCTTAGCTGAACATTCAAAAACAACCCACGAGATTGTGTATATCTATGTCATAACAATGACTAGCTATCGAACAAGAACTACAAAAATGGCTGATAAATCTCACTACAATTCTATGCACTACTCTTTCTATTTCTCATGCTCATAAATGGCAGCCAAGCCAGTGGCTGCATAAAGGCTGAGCATGCGCCCTGCTCACCTTCAAAGCAAACCTCATCCACCAAGAGAAAAGCCTCTCTTAATTCATGGAACAAGAGCAGTAATGACTGCTAAAAATGGGTGGGAGTGCACTACAACAACAAGACCGGGCACATCATTCCTCCAGCCAGTCTCTACAAGGTAACCTCACTCCCTCCCTGCTTACCCTCAATCATTTCCAGTACCTCATTCTCAGCTTGAATTATTTCAATAGCAATCCCATCCCTAAGTTCATCGGCTCCTTCAAGCACTTGGTTTATCTCGACCTTGGTGTCTCATGTTTTGCCGGAATTATACCTAGCAAGCTCGGCAACCTCACAAGGCTACAGTTCTCAACCTCACTACAAACACATATGATTCCATGCTTGATGATGCTTCATGGCTCTCTCCTCTGTCCACTTTGAGATACTTGGCCATTAATGGTATTAGACTTACTGGAGTGACGAACTTCATGCAGTTGCTTAACAATCTTCCTCATCATGAAGAAATTTATCTAAGTGTTCCTTGGACAGTCTCCCTCAGTCTTTTCCAGATATCAACTTCACCTCCCTTACTATCATGGAGATTAGAGACAACAACTTTGATAACACTAGTATACCAGACTGGCTCTTCAGAATACCCAAGCTGAGTTTTCTTGAAATGGAGATCTGTAGGTTCATCGGAACCATCCCTCCGTCCATTGGCAGTGCAACCAATCTTGAGTTTCTAGACTTGTATGGGAATATGAACATGTTTGGTGACATACCGAGAAAACTTAGGGACCTCTGCGGTCTCCAGGTACTGTACTTGGGTGGATAAACTTTTTCTGGCCAAAGCTTGGAGGAGTTCGGAGAGGCATTCTCTGGATGCATTAAGAATAGTTTGAGTGTGTTATCATTCCACGGTAGCTGGATGACAGGTCCTATGTCGAATTGGCTGGGTGATCTTAAAAACCTCACCAAACTTGATCTTTCCAAAAAAAAAAACAAACTTCTATGGCTCTATCCCTAAATCTCTTGGAAGGCTTTCATGGCTGAACGTTTTGGATCTTTCAGACAATCATCTGAATGGTATCATTCCTTCATCCATTGGAAGACTGTCACGTCTGCAATCTTTGAAACTTAAACTTAATTATCTGAATAGTATTCTTTCTGAGAGTTTGGGACAACTCTCGGAGCTTGCTGAATCTCTTAGAAGGCTTTCATGGCTGAAGGTTTTGGATCTTTCAGACAATCATCTGAATGGTACCATTCCTTTAACCATTGGAAGACTGTCACGGCTGCAATCTTTGAAACTTGAACTTAATTATTTGAATAGTATTGTTTCTGAGAGTTTGGGACAACTCTCGGAGCTTGAAAACTTGGATCTCAGTGGCAACAACTTTAACTTCTCCATCATCACTCCAGAAGCTAGTAGCAAGCTATTCTAGAATTCTTGCCCCACTTCTCACTCCAGAAGTTCTTGTTCCAAGTTCTCCTATTGAAGAAGAAGAATGAGAAGAAGAAGAAGGAGAAGAAGCAACTCTACCCCATCAAAAGCAAAATATTTGGTGCAAGGAGGCGCTCCAGGTTGGCAAATATGGCGGAAGCAGCTAGTAGTGAAGGTTTGGAGGAACAACCGAGTTCACCAAGGAGACCATGCATCTTCAACTAAGGAAGAAAGAGGTACAATGTCCTTGGCCTTGATTCTTTATGCTACCCCTAATCCAATTGCAGAAGACATACCAGTTGCAACGCCTATGAAGCACAAGGAGATAGAACAAATCCAAAAGCAAGAGAGCATGTTGCAACTGAATTTGGGACAAAAAAGCAAAGGAATGGAAGAAGTGATGAAAAGTTAGCAAGAATTGTCCACGTCTCAAGCTCAAGAGCAAAGGAGGAGTGGTCGATCAAGAAGAGTCCACTGACAGTGAGGCCTCAAGTAATGAAGTAGGTTCTGATGCTGTCCTAAAGAAAATTATTGCAAAAGTCAACCATATGAAAGAAACGACACAAGAAGCATAACATGTTGCATCTCCAGTTGCAACATAGTTGCGATGACTGTCAATTCAAAAAAGGCAAAAGACTAAGATGATGTTCCACTTGCGATTCAAATTGCTGAACTAGTTAAGAAGTGAAAGACTGAACCATCTAAAGGTCAGAAACTCAATAGAATTGCAAAGAAGCCAAGAAGACGGTGCTTCTCAGATTCATAAATCAGCAAAGTAAATGGTTCTGAAGCAGCACCACCAAAAGACTAGATCAAGAAGCAAGGGGGAGCCACTATCTTCAGTCCCCAGAATACCTCCCATACAGAGAAAGGTAGATAAAGAGGCAGAGAGGTACAATCCTTCATTTGTGCATGAATTTCATTGCAATTTAAGTTTTTTAATTCAAGACTCAATTACACAAAGCCTTTCTCAAGTGTTGGTAAAAGGAAGGATAGTGAACTTCTCTCCAGAAAACTGAATTAGTTCTTGGAGGTTACTTCTTCATGCAAGGATGTTTATGAAGTAAGGGGGAGTAGTTCCAGACACTCTTGTGATGATTGTTGATTCAGGGGGAGTTGCAACCTACTCTGCAACATCAGGAGCCTTTGGCACGATCTGACACAAAAGGGGAGAAGTAAGTTCTACCAGCCTTTTGGTAAGTGTCTAACTGTTTATTTTTGTTTAGTCCATATCTAGTCCAAGGATTGTAACATACAAGGGGAGTAAGAATTCCAAGGTCTGTCAAAGATGTTCCTTGTTGCATTATGTGCCATAAAGGGGGGAGATAATAGGTCTGTCAACCAGTTTATATGTTATGAGTCATTGTTGTCAATCTTCTTATGTATTTGAGTCTACAATGGATGATGTAACAGATTGTGTAGTCATGTTTTGTCCACTGGTAGGATGTTGTAAGGTTGTTGTAACTAGGAGATGCAACCTATAGTCAGTCTGGCAGGACAAAGAATGTTGTGTCAAATAATGCCAAAGGGGGAGATTGTTAGTGCTGAAGCAAGTAAGTTGGCATCATTTGACACATGGTGATGTGGCACAAGCTGACGTGGCAAGTTGACAAAGTCAAAGCATGCTGGAGGACTTCATAGAAAGCTTGAAGACTTCATGGAACCAGCCTTGGCAAGAAGCTATGATGGGAGTTGACCAAGTCAAGACAACTAGACAGTTGACAAGTAAGGCATGAGGTCAAGACATGGCTAACAAGTCAACGGTATAAGGTCAAAGCATTGAAGACATTCCACATGAGAAGAAGATATTTTTGGAGCTATAGTTGGAAGGTTGGCTATTAAGCTATCTTAGCAAGGAGCTATCATATGGAGGAAACTAATGGGTTGCAACCTTAGTAGTTACATGGATTGAAAGCTGAATTATTGATTGAAGATTCCATGCAAATGGATGCATACTCAACAGATTTGATTGAGAGTTGATTTGGAGACTACATGCAAGTGATGTTGCATTGATTGATTACTTGATTCCATGCAAGCAACATGTGTAAAAGAAGCATGATCAGATCAGGCTGATTAGATGAAAGCTTGCAGCTAGATTTGACAACTACAATGTGATTGATGAAGTGATTGATGCATGCCAAATCATGGTCATATTTGATAGTGACCAACATAGAATGACAGGCCAAGCTGTGGTGAATCAAGACCAAGTTTGGAAGGAGATTGGTGGAGCCAATCTACAGCTCAACCTTGCATGAAGGTTGATTGAAGATCTCGCGCCATGGTGGGGTGCGACCGTGATGGGCTGAGTACGTGACGGAGAGGTGGATCGGCTAGTTGCGTTGGTCGGGATCAGGTGGATCCGACGTAGTAGACTCGGAACTCAACCAAGAGGGTTGGAGGTGTGTCGAGGTCGAAGAGTAATGGATGTTGTAGCCTTGGTCAATTCGTCAGCCGGGAAGTGTTGCAGTCGTAGTTGCAACAAGGTTGCAACAGCCAAATGTGGAAGGAGTCCAATTTGGCAGTCGCGGAGATTTGGGAAATCCTAAAGATGGTAGCTATCGTGTGAAGGCAGGGAGGCGTTTATATAAAACCAGGACTTAGAGGATTGAAGTGAGCCGACTAGAGTAATCCCTTGGAGAAGGGTGATAGTGGTCATTGTCAATCAAGGAGTGGGTGCTTATGATAGAGTGAGAGAGTGAGAAAGACTCTTATACTCCTGTCTTCCCTACATCTTTAGTGGATTTTCTTCTCCGGGCTTGGCCCCCTAGACGTAGGTTTGGTTAGCCGAACTGGGTTACCAACTTCCTTGTCTCTTGTGTGTGATTTGCTTTGTTTGAGTGTGTGTGAATGTGTTTGAGAAACTCTATGAGCAGCTAGTTGCAATCCGTGTTGCAACTTATTTTACAACAGGCGGACAACCCGACCCGACGAAACTAACAAGTGGTATCAGAACCAGTCGTCGGTGTTCACCTTGGTCTCAAGGTCAGTGAAGTCCTGGAAACAGTTCTGTCCATGGCCAGAAAGGATGGTCTCTCTAGTAACCGTCTTCCACTTTGCATGAAGCAAATTACTCATATTGGAAGGCGCGCATGAAAGCATACATACGATCTATAGATGAATGCGCATGGATTGCTATCGAAGATGGATGGACGCCTCCAACTTATCTTGATGCTGACAAGAATGAAGTTGAGAAGAAGAGTACCTCGACCCAAGTCGAACTAAACAAAGCCAATGCAAACGGGAAGGCACTAAATGCTATTTTTGGAGGAGTAGACGAGAATCAATTCAAGCATGTTACAACTTGTGAATCTGCCAAGGACGCATGGGATATTCTTCAGAGAATACATGAAAGCACAAATCAGGTACGAGTGTCTAAACTACAAATATTGACTTCTAAATTTGAGAATCTCAGGATGGATGAAGAAGAGACAATTACGACATTCAATGCCAAGCTGATGGATATAGCAAACCAAGCCTTTCAACTTGGGAAGAAGTATCCAAATGAGGAATTAGTCCGAAAGACATTAAAATCTCTACCCAAGAGATTTGAGGCTAAAGTTGCTGCCATTAAAGAAGCCGGTGACATCTCAACAATGAGACTCAACGAGTTGATGGGGTTGTTCCAAGCATATGAGATGAACCTAAAGCATGAGAAGAGGGAGGTTAATCTAGGCTTAAAGGCTGAAACTACAAGACAACTGGAGTCTTTGCACCAAAATGAAGAAGAAACTGATATTGTCTTCTAACCATTTGTCACGAGATTGTTAATATTAAAGGATTACAAAGCTTGGATTTATCCAAAAATCATCTAACAGGTAAGTTCCCTACAAATATTGGTCTAATGCAATCATTGGATCATCACTGGAACCATTCCACCAAGCCTATTTACATTGAATTTTCTCGGCTACTTGAATTTGTCAAACAATAACCTCTATGGACAAATACCATTCATCAATCATTTGACTACTTTCAATGATCCATCTATTTATGCTGGAAATGTCAATCTTTGTGGGCCTCCTTTGAATAAGAACTGCACAGTTATTAGCAATGGTGAAAATGGAGATCATGAAGATGAAGGGAAGGATGGAGTGTTTTGGATTTGCATTGGCATGATACCATGTTTTCTAGTTGGGTTCTGGATAGTGTTTGGCATTTTAATGTTCAATAATGTTTGGAGATATGCTTATTTCAGGTTTGTGGACTTCGTGTTTGACATGGTATATGTGATGGTTGCTGTGAACATATGCAAATTCAAGGGGAATTTGGCGATGATGAAATTAAGGTTGAGAGAAGCTCTGTTTACTACTAATCAATAATGAAGGTGTAATGCTGATGATAATGAGGATGTTTCCTGACTCAATATATACAAGAAAACTTTATTATATGAATAAGATATTTCACTACAAGAAAATAACGATTTACCCAGGGATAATTACCCACGGACACGTTCCCTGGGTAACTACACAGGGAATACCCACGGAATAGCAAGGAAATGATAAACTAAAGATATATAAACTTTACTCAGGGAATAGACACGAATTTACCCAGAGATTTACCCAGGGACAATACATCCCTAGGTAATCCGTGGGTAAATAACGCGGGTATTTCCCACCTTAAAATTACCCACGGCTTTCCCAGGGAACTCTTTTGTGGTTAAAATATTCGTGGGTAATCCGTGGGTAAATATTGTTAAATATAATGTACCCACGGATTACCCAGGGAAGTTGTTTGTGGGTACTGCTTTCATGGGTAATCCGTGGGTAACTGAAAGGGGACTTTGGTTCCACAATATCACCCACAGATTACCCAAGGATATGTTCCGTGGGTAATACATTTGTGGGGAATCCCTGGGTAATAGGATATGTGAATTTTTAAAAAAAAAATTACCCATAGATTATTCATGGGAGTTTCTGTGGGTAAAGGGACCGCGGATAAACCATGGGTAATAGGATATGTTAATAATTTTTATTAACTAAAAAAATTTAATTAACTGTATTACTGGAAAATGCAAAAATAAACAAAATTTTTAATTGTTTTATAAACATTGATTAATTATATTTAATTTGAATATAAATATTCTAAATATTAATTATAAGAGTATTGAGATGGAAAATAATTTATAATTTCAATAATTATATTTTTTTTTGTCTTTTTCAATTTGATTATTTATCTACCATCCATATTTAAAAAAAAACATTTTTAATCATTACTCTCATAAAAAATTATCCATATATATCTAACAAGTTTTATTATTATTATTATTATTATTATTATTATTATTATTATTTAATAATCTTCATCTTTTCATCATCCATCCATCTAAAACAACACACAAAAATAAACTAGAAACCCATAACCCATATTATTATTTAATATTCTCAACATAACATATCCATCAAACATAAAAAAAGAAAAAGAAAAACAAAACAACCCTAGAAATCCAGCAGCCCTCCCCTCTATCCCGCAGCACTATCTCATTACTGACCCTTCTCTCTCTCTCTCTCTCTCTTTCAATCTCTCCATGAGGGTGCTAAAACCCTAATCTTTCGATCCTCGGCGGCGCGGCGTCAGATTACCCAAGGGAGCCTCTGTCGCGGACGCAGAGCAGCGACTCCTCTTTCTCTCGTCTCTCCTTCGATCAAGAGAAACAAGGTTTGCTCTCTTCCCTTTGAATCTACAAGAGGTCCTTCATTATTTTTCCAGTACTTAGGCTGAATTTCAGATCTTTTGTACCTCATGCTTCTGAAAACATTAAATGGTCTCAATTGAACATCTGTTGAAGAAGTCTGGCGAGTTATCTCTGCTTTGTTATTTGCTTTTTGATTGCATTGTGTGCTTGCTTATTCAGATATGACACATTCAATGTGTCACAGAGCACCATAAAGGATTTTTTTCCAAGTATTTATATAATGAAGTTCACATGATAGGGATGGACAGTGGTAATGTCATGTGTGAACTTTGAAGAGCTAAAAAAATTAGGTTAACAAGCCCATATGCTCATATAATAATCCAATATGGTTTACTAACATGTCTTTATATCTTTAATTATATAGTCTTTTCTTTATGTCCTTAAATCTAGTAAGGATCATGATACACTGAAGATTGTTATTTCTTTTGGCATGTCTTGTGATGTTCATATTGGGATTTATGTTTATTTTCATTGTCATTTGCAGTTGAACAGAGTTGTCAGTGACCCAAGGAATTTTGGTGTCATTGGTGATAGAGGATCGATTTTGAGAGAAAGTGAGTGGTTTTCTGTCATTTCAACTCACTTTATTGTGTCCAGTTTTTTACAACATAGAAATATGTTAAGTATGCTTTATGAGACCTGGAACTTGACATTGTTTTCCATGTTGCATAATTTAAATTATGTGATATGTGGACAGAAGATATTTTATGCTTGTAGGATCTTAGATCAGCAAATAACTGAATCATTTGTATCTTTTTTTTAAAAAAATGGATTATACGTAGGGTCGCCGGTTCACCACCTTTTCTCGATGCAATACTGTTTATTCTCCAACCTAAAAGGATCAAGAGCATCTTGCTTTTGTAACTTAATTTTTATACTTTGTTCCTTTTATAGTGTGGGTATGGTAGAACTGGAAGCAATACACATTTTTTTCATATAGGATGCACTATCTTTTTTTTTTGTTAGAAATATTTTAAGGACCTTGATAGTAATATTGCCAAGCTGATAATAATACACAGTCCAAGAATTTGGAGGACTGGTCCAGATGAAGTAAAGTATTGGAATCTATATGTTCAGTTGGGGTTTAAGGTTCTTTTGAGTTTACATCAAGTTCTTCAATTGATTGCTCATCGAGGGAATAATGATTGTGATTTGTGAGAAAAAAACTATTCAATAAGAAGCAATCAATGATGTTGGAACGGCATTTTTTTTTAAAAAAAAATTGACTTTTGAGACAATATTGAGCATTGAATTTCATGTTGAATAATGATGAAAGTCCATTAATTTTGCTTAAATTGATGCAAAATTGCCATTAATTCATGATCATAATTTTATCACCTGTCTTGTTTCAAGAAAAGAAGCATATTAAACTTTTTTTCTCCTCTTATGTATTACTAATACTTTGATCTCAGATTGCTATATCTTCTCTGACACCCCATTTGGATGTAAATCAAAATTGTAAGAGTCAACTCTCAAAAATTAAATAATAATTATAAATTGGTGAAGTATCATGTATGATCAGAGAATGGTTTGATTAAAGATTCAATGGCAACATGTGGTCATAGCTGGGATGGGACCTATTTGTGGGATAAGGGAGGCCAATAGATTGATCTAGCGTTACATCAACAACAATTAATAGCAACAACAACTAGAGAGGGAGAATAATAGGGATTTGTTTGAGATATTAAGAGATATCATATGGGTGTGCAAAGTGCATGCAAAGAGAAGAAGGTTTATTTCCCTTTTTTTTTGTTTTTCTTATAATTTTTGGTTCTACCTTTTTTTTCTTTAATTCTAATGCCTTCTTTTTCTATCTCTAGTGTGGGTGATTATTATTATAATTATTATTAGTATTATTAGTATTATTATTATTATTATGTTTGATATATAGAATATATATTAGTTCTTTATTTATATTTTTATATGTGATGTGATGTGAGCTTTGGGTAGATTAAGTCAGCAGCCATAAGTGTAGTTCTTAGTGGAGTGCCTTTTAATCTTGATGTTTGTTGTTCCTCTTTGTCTGAAAAAAATAGGGGCTGTGAGTTTGATTGAAACCGCTCTCAAGTTCAGCATTATTTTTTTGATTTAACATGTTTGTACTTACATACATATCCAGGAGCAATACTTTTACCTAAAAGTGAAGATCCGGGTCTCTCATTAAGTAGTTGCAAAAAAAAAAAAATAATAATAATAACAAAAAATTCATTTTACTATTTAAGTAAATAATAATAGTAAAACTAATAATGGCTTTCAAAAAGAGAAGTTAAAAGACAGGTTCTACCTGTCACTCTCTTTTATTTATGATGATTTAAAATAGATACTTATAAATAAGTTGCATGGACATGGACTCATAGTCTTGTTGCCTGCTTCTTGCAGGTGTGTGGAAATTTGTTATCTTGACCTTGCTTTGAGCTTTCTAGGTAAGCACTATTTATTTGATCTAGGTGCTATTGTCTTGACTCCTTTCACCGGCTACTTGCATTTTAGTTTGATGGTGTACTTATATTAAAGGTGATGGGTGAGCAGATGAACTCTATGGAATTGAAGAATACACTTGATTGAAGCTAGCGTTCTTAATTTGTTATAATTCTATTTTAAATTTATTGAGTCCTTTGTGTGTTTTATGGGTGTCTTGAGAATTTAAGAAAATTCAGGTTTGTTGTTTATGTGTTGTTCTGTTTTATGTGCTTTTTAACGTATTAGTTCTCAACAAGATGACTTTCAGTGTATATATGGTTAGTGTTTGGATGTTAGGAATGGTTTGCATAGTGGTATCCTTCCAATAAAAAAGTTGTATGAGAAATCAATATTTTTGAACCTAGGTGACTTGTATAAGCCTATGCGATGACTCTTTGAGGCAAACCTAAGAAGAGAGCAACAAGAATTAAAGTCATCTTGTTGAGAACTATGAATATTGGGAGGTTCAACTATGAATATATCTATTCAAGATTAATATTGCAGATTAACTTTACAAAAGTTAAACTATGAATATATCTATTCAAGATTAATATTGCAGATTAACTTTACAAAAGATATGTTTTAATATTGGGAGGTTCAATGGAAAATGAAGTATTGGCATAACTATCATCTTTAATATACTAGATTTAGAGTTAACTACAACATCCTCATTTGTGCATTAATTTATACATTCTATCAAAGATAAATATATAAAAAATAGTGAAAATTGGGTTTTATGTGTAGGTAAAATTGGTTGATCTTGTTATAGAGTGACAAAGCAATTTGATCCCGAGACTTAAGCAACGGTCTCTTCTTTTTCAGGTTTCAACTAATACTTCTCACAATTTTTTTCCTGGATAGAATAACTTTGGCTCCCTTATCTTGCCTCAATTCTAGGTTATTTATTTTTTTTATTTATTTGTATTTTTTGTTAAACCATGTAGAATTCAACCCGTAATCTTGCCTCAATAAGATTTTTGTGTCTTATGTTTGTATTATGGGATTATTCTCATATAAGTGATTATGGAAATATTATGAATTGTATCGTTTTCACAGGTTATTACTATCTTCAAAGGATTTAAATGAGAAGTGATAGGGAATGGATGTATAACAGACTTATAGATGGACGTAGATATGTTAACCCTGAATTCTTGGTTGGAGTCGAGTCATTTGTTGAATATGCTTGTCAGCAACCAACATTTATGGATGGCGATAAAATAAGGTGCCCTTGTTGTAAATGTCAGAACCGAAGGTTTATTTTAGTGGATGAAGTTAAGTTGCATCTTACTAAGAGTGGATTTGTTAAGGATTACTATCAATGGGTTTGCCATGGGGAATCTTTAGTTATATCAAACCATATGCAAACAAAGAGTAATTCATCTTTTACAAGAGAAGCTGAAGGATCAAATCCATTTGTCAACATGGTTATGGACGCGATTGGTTCCAATTTACCTCCACATTGTGGTGTAAATGAGGAGGAAACACCAGATCCGAGAACTCAAAGATTATATGATATGCTTCATACAGCTGATGAACCATTATGGGAGGGTTGTTCCAAGCATTCACAGTTGTCTGCTATCGCAAGATTGTTGAATATCAAGTCTGAGTTTCATATGTCAGAGAAATGTTATGATGCGGTGTTGCAATTTATGAATGAAGTATTACCAACTAATAATAAATTGGTTGGCAACTTTTATGAAACAAAGAAGTTTGCTGCAGACTTAGGTCTTCCATGTGAAAAAATTCATTGTTGCATCAATGGATGCATGTTATATTGGAATGAGGATATTGACAGAAGAAGTTGCAAGTTTTGTGATCATCCTCGATATAAGAGTAGACAGAGTACATCCTCAAGAGAGAATATTGACATACCACATCAGAGGATGTACTATTTTCCTCTTACACCCAGGCTACAAAGGTTGTATGCTTCAGAAGTCACGGCTAAGCACATGAGGTGGCATGATGAGCATGATCAAAAGGATGGTGTCATGTGCCATCCATCTGATGCTAAGGCGTGGAAACATTTTGATCGCACAAATCCATCATTTGCATCAGAGGCCCGAAATGTAAGATTGGGGTTATGTACGGATGGATTTCAACCATTTGGGCAATCAGGTAAGCAATATTCTTGTTGGCCTGTCATTGTTACACCATACAATTTGCCACCATGGATGTGCATGAAAGAGCCTTATATGTTTTTAACTATTATTATACCTGGTCCAAGAAATCCAAAGCAAAAATTAGATGTGTACTTGCAACCTTTGGTAGCAGAATTAAAGGATCTTTGGGATGTTGGCGTGCTTACATATGATGTTTCTAAAAAGCATAATTTTCATATGAGAGCTGCACTTATGTGGACCATCAGTGACTTTCCAGCATATGCAATGTTATCTGGGTGGAGTACAGCAGGGAAAAAAGCTTGCCCATATTGTATGGATAAATCAAAAGCTTTTAGCCTTTTGAATGGTGGAAAGGTTTCTTGGTTTGATTGTCATCGTCAATTTCTACCAGAACATCATGCCTTCAGAAGAAATAAAAATGATTTCATGAAGAATAGAAGTGAAGAGTCTCCACCTCCATTGGTGTTGACTGGGGAACAAGTTTTAAAGCAAATAGAGGATTTACAATTGAAGAAAGTAACAGATTTTGGTGCTGAACAATGGAATGCTCCTATTTGCAAGTCATGTGGTTGGAATAAGCGTAGTATATTTTGGGATTTGCCATATTGGAGTGCTAATCTCATCCGCCATAATCTTGATGTCATGCATATCGAGAAAAATGTTTTTGAGAATGTGTTTGATACAGTGATGGATGTTGAAGGAAAAACAAAGGATAATGCAAAATCAAGAGATGACATAAAAATTTATTGCAAGCGTAAGGAGTTGGAGAAAAATGAATCAACTGGAAAATATCCCAAGGCTTGTTATAGCTTAAGCACACAAGAAAAAAAGGTTGTGTGTGATTGGGTGACAAAACTCAAGTTTCCTAATGGGTATGTCTCAAATATGGCAAGATGTGTAGATATGCGCAAATATAAGCTTTTTGGAATGAAAAGTCATGATTGTCATGCATTCATGCAACGGTTAATTCCAATTGCTTTTCGTGAATTATTGCTGCAGTAACTTGATGTGGAAAGTATTAACTGAATTAAGTTTGTTTTTTAAAGACCTTACATGTACTGTGATTAGAGAAGAAGACATGATTAGGCTTCAAGAAGACATTCCAATGATTTTGTGTAAATTGGAGAGAATATTTCCTCCTAGTTTCTTTGATTCTATGGAGCATCTTCCTATACACTTATCCTATGAAGCAAGAGTTGCTGGACCAGTTCAATATCGTTGGATGTATCCTTTTGAAAGGTATATGAAAGTTTATAATTTGGTATTTATATTTAGAGACATATTAGTTTATGAATTACAAATGTTATTTAATCATGATTTAGGTTCTTGCGACAATTGAAATTGAAAGTATCCAACAAAGCAAGGGTTGAAGGTTCAATTTTTAATGCATACTTGGTTGAAGAAGTATCAACATTTTGTTCTCATTACTTCGAGCCTCATGTTAACAAAAAATTAAGAAAAGTACCTCGTAATGATGACGGAGGTGAGATGGAACCATGTGAAGGGAATCTTTCCATATTTACTTATCCTGGTCGATCATATGGGCGAGAAAAATCAAGATGGTTGACTAGTGAAGAGTATCATGCTGCAAGCACTTATGTCTTATTAAATTGTGATGAGATTCAACATTATGTCAAGTAAGTTTTATACCTCGTAATTCAATATAAACATATAATTATTTCATTGTACTCATTCTTATTAATCAACATTCTTCCTTTGAAGGATATTTGTGGAAGAATTAATGACAAATGTACCAAATATGATTGATGAGCAAGTTGATATTAAGCTCGAGACTGAATTTGCCAATTGGTTTAGGTCATATGTAAGTATTATTACTCATAATCACTCTATAATTTTTACTTTTTTTGGATATTGATTTTATGTTTATTTAATAGGTACATGATCCAAATAATAATGTCACCTGGACAAATCATCAAGGATCTTTGCCTTAGGGCCTTTGAGAAATGTGATCATTTATCCAAAGATACTTCGTGAATGGGTTTAAATTCCATACAGCTGATTGTAGTGCGGGAAGGTCGACCATCAATAGTGGGGTGTGTATCAAAGGTTCCAATTACAGCGAGCTATCAAGTGATTATTATGGGATTTTAAAGGAAATTATCCAATTAGAGTATCCAGCACTTCCAATTAAAAAGGTTGTGCTTTTAAGTGTAATTGGTTTGATCCAACTCAAATGTTGGAATGAAAGTTCATAAGGACTACAATCTTGTTGATATCAACCATAAAAGAAGATTTAACAAATATGAACCTTTCATTTTGGCGAGCAAAGCGTCCACAAGTATACTACGCACCTTATCCAAGTATGAAGCGTGACAAGGTTGATTGGTGGGCTGTGTGTAGAATCAAACCTAGATCAATTATCGACGTTCCTACAACTGATCTGCCATTCCAAGATGATGAAGTAGAAGATCATTCAATTGATATAACTGATGATGTAGTTACACCTTTAAACGATTCCAATGGCGTTTTTGTGGATGTAGATGATGGACATGATGATGATGATTTAGAAGATGCAGTTGAACCTGATTTGCAAGCAACAAATATGGAAGATGATGAAGATGAAAACATGTCTATTGATAGTGAATAGTATTATTTTTGTTCTATTGTAGTGAACATATTTTTTTTAATATTATGGATCATTTTTTAGGTTATGATTTATGAAATTATTATGCATTTGAGATTTTGTTTTATTTGTAACTATTTATTATTGTTATAAGTATAATTTATATATTTCAACTTAGTTATTCTTGTAGATATGCCTAGAGACAGGGGAAGGGCTGTGCCAAATCAAGGAGACAGGCCAGGTGGGATGCACACTAATCCTATAAATCAACAGAGTTTGACAAATCCTCAAAATGCTATTGAGCTTAACAATGTTGCAAATGTGGCATCTAATCTTGCACATGCCTCATGTGATGTTGCAAGTAACACCCCAAATGCTATTATTTCTACTCCTACAATATCTCAGGCTAGTAATGACCCACTAGATGCAACCTACAATGGAGGTAGACATCGCATCATGGTTGTGAATGGAATGTAAGTATTACATATAAATTTATTATATAGTATAATATATTTTTGCATTTATATGTTTATAATTGTAACAGGTTAGAACCCTCAAGCAAATGTTCACGAGTGATAACAAAGGTGTTCAAGCAAAAGGTGGACACTGAAGGCTACACATGGAAAACAATATCACAAGCTACAAAGGACTTGTAGTTTGAAGAGTTTAGGGTAATATTATTTTGAACTTAAGTTAGTTATTTCCATTTGTTTTCATAATTAAATATCAATATTCTTATTATTTTATAGAAGCATTGTATGTGGGATCCTTCAATAGAGACACAAGTGAAGACAAAGATGGGTTGTAAAGCTTCACAAAGATATAGTGACTTCTTACGAGATATAAGAAAGTCCGAACAAAACCGAGAATATATGTGCGAAGATGATTGGAGGCATTGGAAAAGCGACTTGGGACAATCCACGATTTTAAGATGAAACGAGAAAAAATGCAAAAATCGTGAAGTATTGAAGGGCCATCATCTCATACTGGAGGATCAGTATCCTATGCTGAACATGGGAAGAGGCTTGTAAGTATAAATACAATTTGTTTGTATGTTGAATTGTTTTATGCTTGTAACAATATATGGGTTTGTGATTGTTGTAGTATAAATATAATCAAGTTACATGTTCAATAAGTTTGTGCTTGTTGAAGTACATTGACTTTTCCTTTTGTTTACATATAATGTTTTTTATATGTCTTACGTTTCATGTGCTTTTATTGTTAACCAAATGATCATAGCTAAAGTGTATATTTTGTGCTTCTTATAGGCATCTTCATTAGGTCGGATTCCTACGCCACATGAGTTGTTTCTCTATACTCATCTGAAGAAGCATGATGGACAAACTTTTATTGATGAAAAGTCTAAATCACTCAATGTAAGTTTTAAGTCTTTTTAAATCAATGTAATTTATTTGTTTTCTACTTTTAATAATTTATTTATAGTTATTTATTAATATATTTTATATTGTACATATAGGATAAAGTATTGAGTTTGAGAGATACATCTCAAACAATCCTACTGAATCTGGAAATGATAATCCTCCTCCAATAGATGAGGTTTCACTTTATTACCAGCGGTTGGTGGTGAGAAAAAAGGAAGGGCGACGGTCTTGGATCTCAAGCTTCTTCTTATTATTGTCTTTGGTGATACAAATACAATGAAGTCAATGCAAGCTCTTACGAGACACAAAATCAAGAAAAGCTTCAAAATGAGTTGGCAACTTTGTACAATAAAGCTAGACTTCGTGGATAATGTGATAATTGGTTTGAAAAGAACAATAGACATGTTGTGCAATCACATCGGTATGTCTCCTCATCAATCACAAAATACAAGTAACAATCAACCAGAGGAAGGCGAAAGTGCAAGCAATGAAGATGATGGTAGCTTGATCCTAGGAGCACTTAAACATTTATATTTTTACTATTTTATTTTGCTTGTCTAAATACTTATGTATTGTTATGATGATGTTCTAAACACTTAAGTACTGTTGTTTTGCTTACACATTAATGGAATTTGTTGATGTCTTAAACCCTTATGGAGTGTTATTTTTATTAAAATGTGATATATTGTTATTTTTAAAATATTTTTGAATTTGTGATTTGATTGTTATAGGTTCAATAAATTATCCATGGAATGCCCAAATTTTTTTAATTTCATATTACAATTACCCAGGGATTACCCAGGGATTTCATCTTACTAACATGAGATTTACCCAGGGATTACCCACGGATTTCATCTTATTAACGAAAGATTTACCCAGGGATTACCCAGCGATTATCTAGAGATTATAGTAGCTTTACCCAGGGATTTCCCAGGGATTTATTCTGGGTATTACAAATCATTTACCCAGGGATTTCCCAGGGCCTATCCGTTGGTAATTCCTGGTTTTTTATCGAATCCTAGAAATTAATTACCCAGGGATATAATTTATTTACCCAGGGATTTGTCCGTGGGTAAATTACCCACGGATGAAAAATTCCGTGGGTAATTGTTTACCCATGAGCGATTTAGCTAGGGACCCCAATCCGTGGGTAATCCCTGGGTAAACTATATTACCCAGGGAATTTTGGAGTTTTACCCACGGAATTGTCCGTGGGTAAATCGTTATTTTCTTGTAGTGTTTCAAGGTTACCACATATGTAGCTTTATATCTTTTTTTCTTTTTGTTGCATAGATATGCATGTGCTTCATAACATTTCAGTCCAACTCTATTTATTTCCTGCAAAACAAGGGCAATCATGAAACCAAATTAGTATTAGCTATTGGAAATGATTAGTATTTAAAGCTTCAAAACATGGTTGGTCACTTTATACCAACCACTAGGAGCAGTCACTGCTGTTCTTGTTCCATTATGAGAGACTGTTCTCAGCCTCCATGCAACCTCTGGCACGGCTGCCACAAATGAGCATGAGAACAAGAAAGATTTAATCATCAGCTCTCTGCAAAACAAGTTTATGGTTAGGCATGATTACTATTCAAAGTATAGCTAGGAATATTCCTAATCCTGAGGACATAGAACTGAAACGAAGAATATTAGACAAGCTCAAGCTATCTAGGCCATTGTCACAAACATTCTTGATTTTGTGTGGCATCCACTTGACTTTAAATATTTGAGTTACTCATGCAACAAAAATAAGGAGCTTAAGAGCTAGAAGTGATGACAATGGGACAAAACATACAAACATACAAATAATAACAGGGTTGCTTTGCTTAAAAATTAAACCAGTGATTTTTCCAACCAATTTCATCTTCAAAAACATGATTTTTCACTTCAGATCAACCAAACCAATCAATTGTAGCATTGCTACTATTTTGCTTCTTTTCTCTTTGTTTAAGAGAGGTTTCACTAGTAATGTTGAAATGGTATGAAACATGGCCCTCTCCTCCCATAATATTAAATTAACAACAAACAAAGGCCATTATTCTTCACATTATTCGAAATAATAAAGATATCTTATTTTTCTTAAACAGCGAGGCAAGTTAATGCCGGCAAGACTTTGAACTAATATCTTCATCAAATCCAAAAGAAATTTTGACCTAAAAAAAGAAAAAATGCAATGAAAATGTGAACATGATGCAAAAAACTTGACTTCATATCTTAAACTTGTTGGTGCGGAAGCGTGTGATGGAGGAGGTGCAGGGGAGTAAAACAGTAACACAGTAGAGAAAAGCACACAAACAATTTTACGTAGAAAACCCTACAAATCGAGGGAAAAACCACAGGGGGCACCGGCAAGCAAGAAATTCCACTAAAACAGAGAGAGAACATACAAATCTTAAGTTGATGCCCTAACTTGAGATAAAACTTTTACAAGAAGAAGATCTAATAAAGAAGACTCAAATATGAGCACAGATACTCAGATAACTAAACTCTTTGTAAAACTACAAAGCTTCACCTGTCTTCTTCTTCAACAGAGAAAATCTCTCTTCTCCTTCGTCTTCTTCTTCAGAAATCACAGCTATCTCTCTTGAGCTTCACACACTCTCTGTATCTCTGTCTGTGTGTCTATATACACCACTGGATGCTTTTTACCTTTTAAGTTCTACCAACCTGGCGTGTTTTCCATGACACCTTTTTCTTTTGACTTGTTTGCCTTACTTTTATTATCCCAAGGTACTTCACCTTGGGATAAGCACCATGACAGTTCAACATATCAGCACATCTTGCTTGATCACACATCTTGCTATGCACATCTTGCTTCAGCACATCTACATCTTGCTTCAGCACATCTATATCGGCTCAGCACATCTACATCAGCTCAGCACATCTGCATCGGCATATCATGGATCAGCACATCAGCTCATCACATCGGATCATGATCTGCACATCTATACATCTTCACATCTGCACATCTGCACATCTTTTCATGATCTGCACATCTTGTCTTGGACATCAACCCAACAGAATCTCCCCCTCCAAGACAAATGAGAAAGATCTGAAAGTATGACTTCTTACCGATGAAGTCGGATTTGCTCCATACCTGCGATGGAGCGACACACTTCAAATTTCCCAATTGACAAACCTTTGTCAACATATCAGCACCATTATCATCTGTGTGAATCTTTTCAAGAGCAAGTTGTTTTTCTTCTAATGCATCCCGTATCCAGTGATATCTCACGTCTATGTGCTTCAACCTTGCATGAAATGTAGAATTCTTTCCAAGGTGAATGGCACTCTGACTATCACAATACAGAACATACTTTTCTTGCTCAAAATCAAGTTCTTGCATGAACTTCTTCATCCACAACAGCTCTTTGCTTGCTTGATTCTTTGCAATAAATTAAACCACGTGGTGAAGCGGGGCCACACATTTACGAAGCTTTGATTGCGAATGCTGACCACCACCTGCATAAGTCATCAAGTATCCAGACAATGACCTTCTTTTATCAATATCTCCTGCCATGTCTGAATCTGTATAAGCTACAAGTACTGGCTCTTCTGTTCCAAAACACAAGCACAGATTGCTAGTGCCACGAAGGTATCTCAGAATACACTTAACTGCATCCCAATGTTCCTTCCCTGGATTAGAGACAAACCTGCTCACAACTCCAACTGAATGAGCAATGTCAGGTCTAGTACAAACCATAGCATACATCAGACTTCCTGTGGCAGAAGCATAAGGGATCTTTTCCATAGCTTTTCTTTCTACCTCTGTCTTTGGACTTTGCTTGGTACTTAACTTGAACTGTGCTCCAAGAGGAGTACTCACTGGCTTGGCCTTGTCCATATTGAATCTTTGAAGTATCTTCTCAATATACTTCTCTTGTGACAACCACAGCCTCCTGGACTTTCTGTCATGAGTAATCTTCATGCCTAAAATTTGACTTGCAGCACCCAAGTCCTTTATAGCAAAAGACTTACTCAACTCTCTTTTCAAACTTAAATTCTTGAGGTGTTGCTGCCAACAATGAGCATGTCATCAACATAAATCAACAGAATGACAAAATCATTAGTTGAAAACTTCTTCATAAAGATACAGTGATCTGAAGTTGTTTTGGAGTACCCATGCTCCCCCATAAAAGACTCAAACTTCTTATACTACTGTCTAGGAGCTTGCTTTAATCCATACAAGCTTTTCTTTAACTTGCAAACATAGTCTTCTTTTCTTCTGACCACGAAGCCCTCTGGTTGCTTCATGTAGATTTCCTCTTGAAGATCTCCATGGAGAAAAGCGGTCTTCACATCCATCTGCTCAATCTCCAAGTTAAGACTAGCTGCCAAGCTAAGAACAAATTTTATAGATGACATCTTGACAACAGGAGAAAATATCTCCTCAAAGTCAATTCCTTTTCTTTGGTTAAACCCCTTCACAACCAACCTAGCTTTGTATCTCGGGTTTGAAGAGTTCTCATCATGCTTCACTCTGAAAACCCATTTGTTCTGCAGTGCCCTTTTCCCTTGTAGCAACTTCACAAGCTCAAAGTTTGGTTGTCATAGAGGGACTGCATCTCATCTTTCATCGCCTCGATCCACCTTTCTTTATGTATATCCTGCATTGCCTCTTCATAGTATTCAGGCTCACCATCACCTGCCAATAAGACATATTCATGAGCAGGATACCTAGTAGAAGGACATCTTTTCCTCGTGGATCTGCGATGTGGAACTTCATCAGATGAAGTGCTATCATCCTACATATCTCCGATTCTTCTAAAATTAGGTTCTTCTGAAATCGGGTTTGTATCTTCAGAAGTTGGATCTGACACATCGGAAGTAGGATGTGGCATATCGGAAGTAAGATCTGGCATATCGAAAGTAGGATGTGGTATATCGGACGTAAGATCTGCCACATCTGGTTCCACATCAACTGACTTGTAACTGCTTTGTGCAGGATCCTTGACATCTTTACGAATGTCCTCTATCGTTTGATCTTCAGCAAACACTACATCCCGACTTCTAACCAGCTTCTTCTCAACTGGATCATACAACTTGTATCCAAATTCATCTCGTCCATATCCCACAAACACACATTGTTTGGTCTTTGCTTCCAACTTAGATCTTTCATCTCTTGGAGCATGCACAAAGGCCCTGCATCCAAAAACACGTAAGTGATTGTACCATACCAAACTTTGTCGGGGATATCACCATCCAAGGATACACATAGAGACAGGTTGAACACATGCACAGCTGTATAAAGAGCTTCACACCAGAACTTATTGGGCAACTTGGCCTCAGACAGGAGACATCTAACCCTCTCCATGAGTGTTCTGTTCATTCTCTCTGCCACTCCATTCAACTGAGGAGTCTTTGGTGAGTTTTCTGGTATCTAATCCCATAAGTCCTGCAGTACTCATCAAAAGGACCTACATATTCACTACCATTATCACTTCGAATACACTTCAACTTCTTTCCAGTTTGTCTCTCAACTGATGCATGAAATTCCTTGAACAACACACCAAGGACTTGGTCTTTTCTCTTCAAAGCATAGACCCACACCTTCCTGGAGAAGTCATCAATAAATGTGACAAAATAGAGTGCACCACCAAGAGAACTTACTTTCAAACGACCACACACATTTGTGTGAACTAGCTCTAATGCTTGGGCCTTTCTTGAAGGTGAACTAATCTTGAAAGTAACTCTTGTTTGCTTCTCAGCCAAACAATGAGTGCATCTCTCTAACTTTTCTCTCCTTACATTTGAAAGAAGATTCCTCTTGATCAAGTAATACAGTCCTTTCTCACTCATGTGACTAAGGCGTCTATGCCACAACTCAATGGATTTATCTTCCTGAGTTGCATTCACAGAGTCTTGATTTACTGATGCTTGCACAGTATAGAGATTATTGCTGCACTTGTTACCATGAGCCATAACCATTGACCCTTTGGAAAGTCTCCATTGTCCATTACTGAAGGTGTTGCAGTACCCTTCATCATCTAATCATCCTGTAGAGATGAGATTCAGATGCATATCTGGAGAATGCCTAACTTCCTTGTGTTTCAATAATGGTCCATTTGCATTCTTCAACAGAGCATCTCCCATGCCAATAACTTGAGACAAAGAGCCATTGCCCATTCTCAACGTTCCAAAATTGGCAGGAGTATAAGTGGTGAAGAAACTTCTGTTGGATGTTACATGGAGAGAAGAGCCGCTGTCAACCAACCAATGGGTATCATCACTTGCTACATTCACCATATCGATATCACAAACAATGTGCATATCATTTTGTGTAGCCGAAGAATAAAGATTTCCATCTTTGTTATCATCCTTTTCTCGCTTCTCGCCTAGCTTTGCTTTTCTTTCTTAAGTTGAAAACAATATTTCATGATATGCCCTTTCTTTCCACAGTGATGACACTCCATATTATTAAATCTTGATCTTGACTTGCTTCTACTTTTATCTCTACCTCTTTCATTCTTGAACCTGTTTCTCCCCCTGTTCTCTGTGACAAGAACCTCTGACTTGGAAGAACAACCTTGAGATTTTCTCCTCATTTCTTCATTCAGGACACCTGCCTTGACAGACTCCAAAGAAACAGCTCCATTGGGAGCAGAATTGACGTGAGAAATTCTAAAGGTCTCCCAGCTGTCTGGAAGAGTAGCAAGCAACAGTAGTCCCAAGACCTCATCTTCAAACTTGATTCCCATGCCAAATAACTGACTAATGATTCCTTGAAACTCATTCAAAAAATCAGGTACTGAACTACCTTCCTTGAACTTCAACCTCATTAGTCTTTGTAGCAGAAACAGTTTGTTGTTGCCGGTCTTGGAAGCATACAAATTTTCCAATTTTGTTCATAGAGTCCTTCCATGATTCTCATTCTGTATGTGGTTGTAGACTTCTCATCAACAAATTGCCAGATAAAACCACATACTTGCTCATGCTCGAATTCCCACTCCTTATCACTCTTAGACTCAGGCTTCTGTGTGGCAAACACCGGAAGATGCATAGCCTTTACAAATAGAAGATCCTTCATCTTGTTTTTCCACAAACTATAGTTAGTCCCGTTCAAGCTGATCATCCTATTAGAGCCAGCATCCATCTCCTTCGCCATAGTTCTGATACCACTTGTTGGTGCGGAAGCGTGTGATGGAGGAGGTGCAGGGGAGTAAAAGAGTAACAAAGTAGAGAAAAGCACACAAACAATTTTACGTGAAAAACCCTACAAAACGAGGGAAAAACCACGGGGGGCACCGGCAAGCAAGAAATTCCACTAAAACAGAGAGAGAACATACAAATCTCAAGTTGATGCCCTAACTTGAGATAAAACTTTTACAAGAAGAAGATCTAATAAAGAAGACTCAAATCGAGCCACGTATACTCGGATAACTAAACTCTTTGTAAAACTATAAAGCTTCATACATCTTCTTCTTCAACAGAGAAAATCTCTTCTTCTTCGTCTTCTTCTTGAGAAATCCACGACTATCTCTCTTGAGCTTCACACACTCTACTGTATCTGCATGCATTGTGTCTATATACACCACTGGATGCTTTTTACCTTTTCAGTTCTACCAACCTAGCGTGTTTTCCAAGACACCTTTTTCTTTTGACTTGAGTGACACTCAACAGTCATTTCCTTGCTTGCCTTACTTTTATAATCCCAAGGTACTTCACCTTGGGATCAGCACCATGATAGTTCAACATATCAGCACATCTTGCTTGATCGCACATCTTGCTATGCACATCTTGCTTCAGCACATCTATATTAGCTCAACACATCTATATCGACTCAGCACATCTATATCGACTCAACACATCTTGCTTCAGCACATCTATATCGGCTTAGCATATCTGCATCGGCATATCGGATCAGCACATCAGCTCATCACATCGGATCAGCATATCAGCTCATCACATCGGATCATGATGTGCACATCTGCACATCTTCACATCTGTACATCTTCTCATGATCTGCACATCTTGTCTTGGACATCTTCTTGTACCAAGCAAGAACTTCTTGTAAGAGATTTTCTTTTTTGAGAATTTGATTAAAATAGAAGATGTGGAGAGAAAAAATCATGTCTACACACTTTAGAGCGAACATGTTTGAAGAGTAAAATGTCACCTCTTACCGCATTGTTCTATCTGGTTATCATCTTTATCATTAACCTGGATGAACACTGAGCATGAAGCTCTCCTCATCTTCAGAGTGAACATCATCAACCGAAAGAACCGTCTCTCATCATGGAATGAACACAACCATGACTGCTGTCGTTGGGCAGGAGTATGATGTGCCACTGAGACCGGGCACGTCATCAACCATCACAGCGAGGAGAATTTCCAGCTTAATGAATGGGTTCTGCATGGAAACCTCACTCCATCTCTTCTAAACCTCAAGCACCTTGGCTAACTTGATCCCAACTGGAACTGTTTTGATTAAAATCTTATCCCCAAGTATTTCAATTCTTTTGAGTTCTTGCTTCATCTTAAGCTAAATTACTCCTGTTTCACTGGTGTGATACCTCATGACCTTGGTAACCTTTCAAAGCTACGGTCTCTCCATCTCGCTCAGTTTTAGCATCCCAAGCTTGATGATGCTTCATGGCTCTCTAAGATCTCTAATTTGAGATACTTGAACATGAATGGAGTTAACCTCCTTGGTATCAATAATGTCATGCAATCTTTGAAAAAGCTTCAATATCTAAAATCAGTCTCTCATTGACTGCCATATGAAAAGCCTCCCAAAATTCATCCCACATCTCAATTTCACCACCCTAACTGTCACGGGGAAGACGGAAAACCTTTAAAAAAAAATTACAAAAGTGAAGGTGCCAGCCATGGAATCAAGTCTCCCATGAGTTAGTCTTAGCCAATACTGAATTTGCACCACTGAGGTTCGAGCGCAGCAGCGAGCTGAGGGAAAAGAAGAGAGAACACTTCAAAAGTTAGCCATGTTTGGTTGGGGGATAACCCCAAGGGTTATCTCCAATACAATTCCCCATAATTTAACTAAGATTTAAAAATATAACCCACCAATACATGGTAGACACATCACTATCTTATCATTAATACCTTTAGTTTAAAATTCCCTCCAAAAAAATTTGAAATTTTTCAAAACTTATTCCTATCCCCAAGTGGGATAACCCCCAACCAAACGCAGCAAGGTTCCAAAGGCTTTACACTTGTATTAATATCTGTGTGTATGCAAGAGTATATGCATCTACCTTGAATGCCTTGACAATTGCAAAGCCCCGAGCCCATTTATAGAGCTCTCCTCCACCAAGGGTCATGCCATAACACCTACATGTAAATGTGTATGCGCAGGAGCAGCTCCCTCAACCCTCCCCCTTGACCAAGTCGTGCTCCGGCGACTCTAATTGGCCAAGGTGTTGAACCTCCAGGCCAGCTTCGCTTCAAAAGTACCTCCACACCTCCAAGGACCAACTGGAAGATCCATCTCATAGGGATCCCTTTGAACTTATTCAAAATAGGGGTCCCTATAATAAGGGTCTTACACTAACCATCCTGAAGATTCAAAGCAACTATTTGGACAACACTAGTATTCCAGAGTGGTTTTTCCCAAGTATTCTCTTCATGGAGAGAACTGTGGGCTCACTGGTACCATCCCTCCATCCATCAGCAATGCAACTCATCTTCAGTATCTGAACCTGTATGGGTAAAACAAAATGTTTGGTGATACACCGAGAGGATTCGGAGATCTCTGCAAGCTCCAAACATTGTACTTCGGTGGTGATAATTTTGCTAAGCAGAGCTTGGAGTTCAGAGATGCATTCTCTGGGTGCATCAACAGTAGTCTGAGAGTGTTTTCCTTCACTTACAGTGAACTCACAGGTCCTTTGCTAGATCGGTTGGGTGATCTTAGTAACCTCACAAGTCTTGAACTATCAGGTAATCAGGCAATTTTATATATGGTTCAATCCCAGCATCTCTGGAACACTATCAAGGCTGCAGACTATGAGTCTTGATTCTAATGTTCTAAATGGATCCATCCCAGAGAGTCTTGGATAACTTACAGAGCTGGTTACATTGGATCTCAATGGTAATGACTTCAACTTTTTGTCTATCATCACTGAAGCCGACCTGGCCAACCTCACAAGTCCCAAGAACTTGATGCTTGATCAACAAACATGGTTCTCAATATCAGCTCTGATTGGATTCCTGGGTTTCAAGCTGAGACCATACACTTGCAGTCCTGCTATGTTGGGCCTGAGTTTCCTGAATGGCTTTCCAACCATGTGGAACTTACCTTTCTGGTAATGTCCGATTGTGGAATCAATGGCTCCTTGCCGAATTGCTTCAGGAATAACACACATTATGAGGAAACTAGATATTAGTAAGAACAAGATTAGTGGAAGGCTACCTCCTCGCTTGAGATTTCAAGCTAAACAAGATTCTGTGTTTATAATCCTCAGCTCTAATCACTTTGAGGGTTATGTGCCTTATTTTGCCCCACTGCCCGAGCATTGGACTTATCTGATAATTGGTTGGCATGAGTCATTCCTTCTGACCTTGTGGATTTTGGAGAAATAAGGTCTCAACCCGACCTACTCTCTTTCTCTTACAACAATCTGGATGGTGGCATTCCAAACTCTCTTTGCAGCTTGCTTGAACTTGAAGTTCTAGATCTCCTGAATAATCACTTGACAGGAGAGATTCCAAATTGGTTTAATAATTTGACATCTCTGAGCTCTTTCATTATGGCCTACAACTTGTTGGAGGTGGGGTTCCAAACTCCATAGGTGCTATGGAATCCCTTCAAGTGTTGGACTTAACCAACAATTACCTGCATGGAGACTTTCCGTCGTCTTTGAAGAACTGCAGCTCCCTTGTCACTCTTGCTATCGACAACAAGTTGACAGGCAATCTTCCACTTGGGTGGGAGAAGTCATGACTTCATTGATGATCCTCAACTTGAAAGCAAATCATCTCACAGGTAACTTACCTATGTTATCCAATCTCACTGCGCTTCATTTCTTGGACCTTTCCCACAATAATTTCTCAGGGACCATACCACATTTTTATGGCAACCTCAATGGCATGATAGATGATAGTACCACCGGAGGAGCATCATATTCCTATGAAGAACCAACACTTCTGTTGAATATGTCTGTGTTCACAAAGGGAAGAGATCTCCAGTTTGGCCTCTTGCTTTCATCTCTAAGATTCATGGACCTATCTCCTAATCATTTGTCAGGCCAAATCTCTAGAGAAATTGTTAACCTTGTTGGAATGCAGAGCTTGGATTTATCCCACAATCATCTGGCTGGTGAAATCCCTGGAAATATTGGTCTCATGCAATCACTGGAGTCTCTTGATCTCTCAAGAAACAAGCCCATTGCTCATGTTTGATAGGGGGATATTCTCAAGTGGGATATTCCCAACACATTCCCCAATGAAATTTTTTTTTGTCAAAAACTTCAATTTAAGTTTAAAAATATAATAATAATCCACTCATCAATACATGGAAGCCACATAACTCTTTTATCATTAATATCTTTATTTTAAAATTTTTCTTCAAAAAATTTAAAATTTTTTAAAAATTATTCTTAATCCCAAGTGAATTCTCCCCTCAAACACAAGCATTGAGTCTGTTCCCACAAGCCTCTCTGCGGTGAATTTTCTTGCTCACATGAATCTGTCATACAATAAACTTTCCGGACAAATTCCATTCAGAGACCACTTGATAACTTTCAATGACCCATCTGTTAATGCTGGAAATCTTAACCTCTATGGAGCTCCTCTGATTAAAAACTGCACAAGTGATGGAACAATATCAGATGGCCAAGCTGATGATCAAGAAGATGATAATGGTTCAATTGTTTGGTATTTTGTTGGCTTGATGCCGGGATTTGTGATAGTGTGTGCCATACTAGTGTTCAACAGGATACGGAGGTATGCTTACTTTAGGTTTGTGGATAACATACATGACATGGTGTATGTGATGGTTGCCTCAGCCATACTTGGGTTCAAGAGGAATTTGTGAGGATGATATCAAGGTTAACAAGAACTCTTTTTGCTACTAATTAATGGGGTATCTATGCTTGTTAAGATCTAGTATGTAATGCAGTTAGAAAGCAACAGTACACAAGCTTTTAAATTATGTCACTCAAGTCACTATATATATATATTTAAGAATATTTTTCTGCCAATTTTATTGATGCATGAAGAAGATATGTTTCCTCTCATCTAATAGGAACTTCACAATTATCAATGGAACCAACAGACATCAGCACCATATCTAAGCAAAAAGCCTAGTGTGTGCTTTAGGAATCCTCACAGACATGTGGAACTTTACACCAACTGCCTAACTTTTTGATGCTCTAAAATAATGTATAATGAATTATTAGGACTGTGAAAAGGCATTCACAATTTAATTAAAGAGAGCCAGATTTAGAATTACCTCAGAAATCAGCATCCAAGACCGCACAGAATTAATATTTGATAAATCGATGTCCGTAATGGCAATTCCAGTAGAAAGACAATCTGGGAAGGGAAAAGTAGCAAACTGATTTGATAATTACACAACTCCTAGCAAGTCTAGACTGGGCAAAGATCACGAGGGACAGTGCAGAAAAAATGTGAAAATGATCATGGAAATAATGCATCCAAATCTAAAAGAAGAATCACTGGTTTTTCATACTGTAGCAAGCATTGGATTAAGAAAATGCTGATTTTCAGTTCAATTACAGAGATTCTACTATGTTACTTGGTTTAAAGGTCTGTAGATAAGTTGTCATGTGTGAGAAGTGCCCTGAAACACTCACTGAATGTGCTTAAAAAAACTAGTTAATTTTCCAACCATTTCATCTTCAATAACATGATCTTCATTTCTCATCAACCAAAAAAAAGTCTTGGAACTTACTGTATGTGATTCAACAACCAGCCTACACCAAACTTTCCGAGCAGCATTGCTATTAATGTGCAGCCTTTATTTGGCAATAGAAATTCCAATATGTCATTGATCATGGAACCAGTTTGATAAGTGAACACGTGGGAGGTGGCCATGACATTTTAACTGTATGCACTTCAATCAACCTTTCTTAGAGTGCCGGTTCTATGCTCAACTCTAAGACCATTTCATCTTCAGAAACATAACCTTCTCTTCTCATCAACCCTACCAATCCCTCCATCATCATGTACAATTCTTCTGAACGACTATTGGAGGTATCTCGAGCCACGAACACCTGCAACCCATCATTCATCTCTATCCAGCTACAACCAGGAATCTTTGCCAATCCTACACCTCTCATCTTATCTCTGACCATCTTAGCTTCCTCCCACCTCCCTGATTTTGAATACAAGTTAGCCATGACAATATAATTCCCAGTGTTCTCAGGTTCCATCTCAAATAACCTGCTGAAAGCAAACTCCCCAAGATCAACATCACCAAAAACTGCAGCACCATTAAGCAGTGCTCCCCACACCTTAGCATTTGGCTCAAGTGGGATTCTGTTTATGAACTCTACAGCTTCTTGAAGATGTCCAGCGCGGCTAAGGACTCCAACCATGCAGGCATAATGCTCAAGCCCTGGTGAGGTCCCATATTCTGGTATCATAGCATCAAAAATTTCCTGTGCCTCATTGACTGCCCCGGCATGAGCACAGGCAGCCAGGACCGCAGTGATGGTCACAGAGTCCGGTCGAACACAAGCATCAAGCATCTTGGCAAATAGAGCAAGTGCAGCATCAGCATTGCCATGAGCTGCATGAGCTGAAATGATTGCTGTCCATACAATGACACTTCCAGCCCCACTACCATCAAATACTTCTTGTGCCCAACTGAGTGAACCAGCTTTACCATATGCATCAATGAGTGCAGTTACAACATATATATTCTGATTGAAGTCATTCCGAATGGCATAGCCATGAACTTGTTTAGCACCCAACAGGGTTGAATAGAATGAAAGGGCAGGAAGAACGCTGGAAATAGTGACGGAATTAGGCCGGAACCCAGAATTCTGCATCTCATGTAGCATTGCCAGAACATCAGGATGGCGGTTGTTCTGAGACAGACCAGCAATCATTGCATTCCATGCGCTAAGAACTGGGTTCACCATCTTATGAAAGAGCTCCATAGCCTGATCAACAAATCCATAGCTCATGTAACCATTTATCATAGCACTGTAGCTCACTCCATCCCTCTTGGGCATCCCTTCAAACAATCTCCGAGCATAGTCCAAGCTACCACATTTGGCATAAAACCCAACAATTGAGTTCCAAACAACAAGATCCATCTCCACATCATTTTCCACAGCTAACTGATGCACACTCATCCCAAAGGCAAGATCTTTAAGCTGAGAGCAAGAATGCAGCACACTCGCCACTGTGACACCATTCGGCATCACCCCGTCCAAGTCTCGCCCCATCTCCGAATACAGTTTTAAGCATTCCTCATCATAGCCAGCCTGAGAATACCCAGAAATGATGGAGTTCCATGAGACAATATCTCTATTCGACATTTCATCAAACACCTTCCTGGCCGAAACTAAATCATCAAACTTTGCATAAAGCGTAATCAACCCATTGGAAACAAAGAGATCTGCATCAAATCCACGACGCATTACGAAACAATGGATCATTTCCTCAGCCAACCGCGGGAGAGACGGAGCCAAGCAAGAGGATAGAGATTTCAGCACTACAGAGATAGAGATAGCATCAGGAGAAAGCGAGGAGCCTAGGAGAGAGGAGAAGAGATTAAGGGCATGAGACGGGCAGGGCCCATGGAGAGCGTAGCCGAGTAGCATGGCGTTCCATGCAAAGAGGTTCCTGTGGGGGATATCATCGAACACCTTGCGGGCATCACGGAGGCGGCCGGCACGGGAGTAGAAAGAGAGGAGCTTGGAGGCAAGGTAGTTGTCTGGGATCACTGAGAGGAGAATGAGACGAGCGTGGAGTTGTAGGCCTTGTAGCTTGAGGCCATGGTCGGCGCAGTGCTGGATGAGCAGACCGAACGCGCGGAAGTCAGGCGCGCACCCTTGCGAGACGCGCGCCAGCGCCTCGCGCAGCACGAAAGGCCCGGCGGAGACAGGTACCCTCATCCATTCACTGACGCACCGCCCGCCTTCTCTGGTGCGCTTAAATTTAAATTAAACCCCTGAATTAATAAATCATATCTCACCATGAATCACGTTGCATGAGTTTTTTTTAAAAAAAAAAACTTCCGTGTTGTGGGGTTATGCACCAGAGGATAGGAATAAATTTAAAAAAAATTTAAATTTTTTTTAAATAAAATTTTTAAACTAAATATATTAATGATAAGATAGCAATGTGTCCTTTATATATTGGCTGGTTATATTTTTAAATCTTGATTAAAAATTTTAGTGAAAATTTTTTTATGAAAAATTATATTAAGGATTAACCTTGGGGATAACACCCACCAAAAATACTGTAGTTGCATTTTTATCAAAACAAAAAAAGTAATGCATTTTTTTGAGAATTATTTGTGATATCTCCTTCCTCATTATCTCTTGGTTGGATGCAGCTCCAATTGCAAAACGGCCAAAGCTGAAGGCGGCAGCAAATCTGGTCAAACGCACCCTGGAATTCTCTACTACCACCCCTAGACACGATGGCGAGGGAAGGGACCCCTTTGAAGAAGATCCAGTTGATCAAGGAAGGAACTGAGAAGACTCGCAGAGGCCTACTCCAGATCAGGAGAATAGATCCATATGAACAATGTGCTTTTTTTATTTTTTCCTGATCAAGAATTATTCTCTATACTCGACTCCTACTATCAATTATCATAAATAAAATGTGGTTTACCACTTATTCAAAAAAAAAAAAAGTAATGCATTGTTTTTCCAAATATTGATTATAAAAACAAATCTCTTCTCATTGTTTGAGTTGAGTACTGAGCCATACTTGTTTAATCATTTTAGTTAAAAAAATATAAAACATGATATGAATATGAACCAAAACTATTACTTTATATATATAATTTTTTTTATTTGTTTTGTTGGAAAGGTTTAACCACGTATTAAAACTTAAGCTTTAATGTGACATAGCCGCCTAGTAGAACTTCAAGGAGAAGAGTCGGATTGTAGGTGACTAGCATCGCGGAAGAAAGTGAGCTAATGATAAAAGTGGGGTAAATTTTTCAAGTGGGTAACGTATTATAGCTAAATCTTATTTTGAGCATCAAAATTCAATTTATATATTTTTGGGTACTCTGTATCGATTCGGTTTCACAAGGAGGGTACTCGAGTGTTTTTTCGACGATAATTTAATGATGTGGATGTCGGAACTGCCATGTAATTAATTTTTTTTAATCCACGTCAGCATCTCTTAAACTCCTTTCTTTCCTCATCCCACGCTCATTTCCTTAGCTGAGAACCCTCACCCCCTGTCGCCGGCGGGAACGAGAGGATGAGGCACCGAGAACCTCGGAAGCAAGCGTCGTCATCGACAGGAGCGAGAGGACGAGGCACCAAGAACCTCGAAAACAATCCATCCACACTAGCACATACCCTCCCTTCTCCGTTCTCCACCGCGAACCCCGATGCGTAGGCATTGTCCTATGATCTCGATCCGGTTGTCGTGGGGCTCGAGGAGGACAGACACATCATCGAGGAAGAGATATAAGGGGGAGGAGGGAAAAGGGTTCCGGGAGAAAGGAGGACAACGGATGAAAATCAAATCAGGATCCAAATCCAAATCCGGTGATGAGGATCAGAATCTTGGATGGTCGTAAGAACTGGCAGTGATGAGGTTTAGATCCGGATCTCTACTCCGAGATAGATCTGGTAGCTCTCCCCAAACCCGGAGGCGATGACGTGATAGGAGGGAGAAAAGGAGGAGACGACGGGGAGGAGGAAGAGGATAGGGTTAGGGCTTAGTTAATTAGTTATTAATTAGTATATTTAATATAATTAGATTATTTGTTAATGTCACGCCCCGACCCCAAAATCCCGGGCCTCGAGCACGTGAGCAGACCGGCCGTACCCAAGTGGAGGCGGGCCCCGCTCGGATACAAGGCCTGAGTGATCACAAAGCAACAACACAAGTGCAGCGGAATAATAACAATAAGTCAGATGACATAAATCAGAGTATAATATCAGCGGAAGATAAGAACCTAGGGTACAGGCACCCTAATAGTTATTACAAGTCTGATCCCATACGGACCCAAATAGGATGTCCTCACACATAAATAAAATGCATAAGAGGTCGCCAACCTCGGCTACAACCCTGCCCCACGTACGATCCTGGTAGCTCACGTCGTCTACTCCGCGGGATCTGAAAAGGGGTGAGAACAAATGTATGAGCTTTCGGAAAGAAAGCCCAGTAAGCACCTCACAAGGTGAGTGAGCAAGTCATGAATGTCAGGTGATAAGCAAGTAAGGCAAATCAATGAAATACGATCGAAGAGTACACGGGTTCAAGCACCCCTCGCATAAACCAACTATCTAGGAGTCTCGGAGACGAGCAATGACGAGGACTCCTTATCTCAACTACGGCCTCAAAGCCTGAAAGGTCATCCAACAGAAGAGCTCTGAAAGTATCCCCGTCGGTCTTCACACATTTGGAATCCTCCGTGGTGGGAATTTGCGCCGCTACCCTTCTACATGTAAACCGCGGCCAAATATCGTCCCCACCGATAAGGCCGGACGGATGAGTATCGCCCCCTGTCGGGGAGATAGCGAGAACGCCAGTGGTGTCCTCTACCGAGACGCCCAAGTTGGAGCACCCACACTCCAATCGATCCAGGAAGGTAATACTAAACACACATCCAGCAGATGCCAACAACCAATGCACATAATTATGGAAACAAATAATCCAATGAAGTTTACATATGCATATCATCAGCGATAATAGAGAGATATCAACTAGATAATCATAACAGATCACATCATCAACAAGAAAGGAAACAGGATAAGCAATAGCACTTGCGTGCACAAACATGGAAATCGAAAGATTATCGAGTAATGCCAATAAAGCCCATGTTCGGGCGGGAACTAGGCAAAGACACTTACCTCCGTCAAGGATTTGGGTGATGATTCACGTCCTCGCTAGCGAAGCTTGACGCTCCACATCAGTATCTGGCAATCACAGATCTCGTCTCAAATAACGCACACATGTAATTACAGCTATTTTAACTTGAATCATGCCAATTAAAGCATTGTAAAAGTCAAACCATGAACCCTTAATCAATTTAAGTCGTGCTCATCAAGGACTCAACAGAATCCTGCACACCTCTAGCCAACACCCAACTATCGAGCACTATCATCATCAAATTCACAGTCCATATTCACTCTTTGTTTCTGTCTTCCGAGACAATTTCAAGGAACTCATGTGTTCTCATATCCATCCACGCCAATACCATGGATTTCTATCTTTAACCAAGCCTCAAAACCTCATCAAACCAACCCGCTTCTCTTCTACCAAACCTAATTTACTCTAAGCACCCACCTGTGCACCCTTACATCATCCCTGCTAAACATATCCTGGGGACTCCTTAAACTCTTCAAAGCAAGCATCACTTCATGCTCAGGCTATCAGCATCTCAAGGCTCTCATTAACTCGACTCCCAAGCCCTCCTCTAAACCACAACGCCACATCTAAAATCAGGAACCCAATCTATTAATCCTATAAGATTGACTCTTCACCTAGTCATCTACTCTCAACTTCCTTCCTTGCACCTAGACTAAATCATGCTAATCCTACATCTCATCCTCGACCACTTGCTTACTAGCCTATACACGTTCTGGCTACATTCTCTCTCTCTAAACTCATGCACGCTCTCTAAAACCATCCACTATTATTATACGCACTAATCTCTCAACAGCCGTGGGACAAGAAACCCTACCAAGATCTCATGCATGTATGGCTTTGAAACGAGGTTTGGGAGTGTACTCACCGAGCGGTGGCCTTTGCAGTGGGCTCGCTTCACCGGAGTTCCGGTCTCAACGCTAGAGCCACCCGCTTCCGATGGTCCGCCGTGTTCTACCGATGCCCTCCCCCCTTTCCTCTCTCAGGGACCTCTAGGAGCACGCGTGGGAGTGTTCAACAGCGCCCCTCCCTCTGGTGTTCTCCTCACACGATAGAGACGGGTTGCACCGAGGTGTTTCCTTCTTGTTCTCCTTCATAGAGTAGCACCCTCTTCTTATCCTTGCCTTCGCTGTCACAAAGGCCTCGTGGCTCCATCAATGGTCTCGACTCTAGCCGCTGGCGCCAGGCGAGTGAGGCCGCTATCACCTCTCTGTCTTAATGGTGACAACCCCCGGCCATGTGCACCTCCCTCCCTACCTGCCTCGCATACCGGGTTCCGGTGGAGTGAGGCCCCGCGAGGCGTTGACCGTATGTACGTCCGCCTCTCTTCCCATTCACTTGCACCGCTTTGGGGTAATGATCACCCAGTGCCGCCTCGGATTCGCCTCCTCGCCGGATGGACTACTGCACGTAATGTAAAAGATCACGGCGTAATGCATGACCGCTCCGAGTCTTTCACAAAGGCCTCTCCTTCTTTGAGTTTACTTCAAAGTATTAGTTATGAGAGCGGGTGATATTTTAACTTAGTCCCTGAGTCCCTTTTTAATTATCTCCCTAAAACCATGGCTTGAGAGGGAGAAGAGAACAATTCTTTGCTCTGCAACCCTTGACTTCTAGCATTTTACACCCGGGTCCCTGCCCTTTTTACTTGTGAGAGGGGAATATTACTTTCACCCCCTTTAGTATTTCAATAATTAATCTCATTCCTGGAAATTAACTCAGCATGTAAATAGGGGAGTTTGATCATTCATTTACCAAAGCAATAAAATAAAAATTCGTGGCTTTTACAATCTCCCCCCCTTACGAGAATTTCGTCCTCGAAATTCCTCGCTATACTCATCCTTCGGCACTAAACAACTCCGGGTAGCGTTTCTTCATTTCCTCCTCTTGTTCCCAAGTTGCTTCTCGGGCCGAATGGTTGTTCCATCTCACCTTCACATCATGGATGACCTTGTTCCTCAACTTTCGCTCTGCGTGACCCAATATCTCCACGGGTCGCTCTTCATAGGACATGTCCTCTTGCATCTCCACCGGAACATGCTGGATCACATGGGAGGGGTCGGGGACATACTTCCTCAACATTGAGATGTGGAACACATTATGGACCTGGGCCAAGTCCAGGGGTAGAGCCAACCGATAAGCCACTGCCCCAACCTTTTCCAGAATCTCAAAGGGTCCAATATAGCGTGGACTGAGCTTCCCACACTTCCCAAACCGCATAAGACCCTTCATCGGCGATACCTTCAAAAGTACTCCATCGCCCATCTGAAATTCCACATGAGAGCGTTTCGGGTCTGCATAACTCTTCTGCCGACTCTGAGCGATCCTCAACCTCTCCCGAATCATCCGGACCTGCTCCTCCGTCTCCCGGATAAACTCTGGCCTCTCGAGCTTTCGCTCGCCAACTTCTCCCCAACATATCGGTGTTCGGCACTTCCTTTCATACAAGGCCTCATAAGGTGCCATCTGGATGCTCGCCTTATAGCTATTGTTGTAGGCGAACTCTGCTAAGCGTAAGCGCTTGTCCCATGCCTCCTTGAAGTCCAAGGCACATGCCCTCAACATGTCCTCCAAGATCTGAATGGTCCTCTCCGACTGCCCATCCGTCTGAGGATGAAATGCCGTACTAAGTGCCAGACGGGTGCCCAAGGCCTCATGTAGGCTCTCCCAGAACCTCGAAACAAACCGAGTGTCGCGATCTGAAGTGATCGACACCGGTACTCCATGCAGTCGTACCACTTCATCAATATACAACCATGCCAGTTGCTCCAGTGTAGCACCTACCCTCAGGGGTATGAAATGAGCGGATTTAGTCAGTCGATCCACTATCACCCATACGGACTCATGCCCCCTCTGAGTACGGGGGAGTCCAGTCACAAAGTCCATATTGATGTGCTCCCATTTCCATACCGGAATGGGTAAAGGTTGAAGCTTCCCTGCCGGCTTCTTATGTTCTGCCTTCACCCTCTGACAAGTCAGACACCGGGCAACAAATCTTGCGATTTGCTTCTTCATGCCGTTCCACCAATAGTGATCCTTCAGATCCAGGTACATCTTGGTCCCTCCAGGGTGGATCACATAACTCGAGTAGTGAGCTTCTTCCAGAATATCCCCCTTCAACTCAGGGACATTGGGCACACACACCCGATCACCAAACTTAAGCGTGCCCTCTTTGTCGATACGAAATTGTGTCGACTCACCCCTCTTAACCTGATCCCAGATCTCCCGTAGCCTCTGGTCTTGCAATTGTGCCTTCCGAATCCTCTCCAACAAGGCCGGTCGGATGCACAGACTAGCCATACTCACCTCGATATCTGGCAAAACCACCTCCAGCTCCATTCTCCTCATGTCCTCCAACAAGGGCCTCTGAGATGTCAATAGTGCGCAACTCCATGACTGGACTTCCTACTCAAGGCATCAGCCACCACGTTGCCCTTCCCCGGGTGGTACTGCACGTTCAGCTCATAGTCTTTAATCAACTTCAACCACAGCCGCTGTCTCATGTTCAGCTCCTTCTGCGTGAAAATGTACTTGAGGCTCTTGTGGTCTGTGTATATGTCACACGGTACACCGTAGAGGAAATGTCGCCAGATCTTTAATGCAAACACGATCGCTGCATGCTCCAAATCGTGTGTGGGGTAGTTCTCCTCATATGGCTTCAGCTGTCGGGAAGCATATGCAATGACCTTCCAATCCTCGCAGACGTAACACACCCCAAGCCTCGCCTTGTAGAAGCGCTACTATATTAATCAGATAACCCTTTCCGCTGAAGGCAAGGATCGGCAGTAAACCAACCTGTGCTTCAGCTCCACGAAGCTCCGCTCACAAGCTTCTGTCCACGCAAACTTCTCCCCCTTCCTGGTCATCGTCATGGGGGATGCTATGCGGGAGAAACCTTCCACGAATCTTCGATAGTATCCTGCCAGTCCCAAAAAGCTGCGAATCTCCCTGACTGTGGTCGGTCTCCTCCATTCCACAACCGCCTCGATCTTCTTGGGATCAACCGACACTCCAGCCCCACTAATAACATGTCCCAAGAAGGCCACACTATCTTGCCAGAACTCACACTTGGAGAATTTCGCATACAACTGATGCTGCCTCAAAGTCTCCAACACCACCCTCAAGTGCTCCACATGTGCCTGGTGATTCCGAGAATAGATCAAAATGTCGTCAATAAAGACAACTACGAACAGGTCCAAATATCTCCGAAATACTCGGTTCATCAGATCCATGAACACGGTCGGGGCATTGGTGAGCCCAAACGGCATTACCAAGAACTCATAGTGCCCATATCTAGACTGAAAGGCACTCTTCGGGACGTCCTCCCCTCTGATCTGCACCTGGTGGTACCCGGATCTCAAATCAATCTTCGAGAATACTCGTGCTCCCTGGAGTTGATCCATAAGATCATCAATCCTCGGCAATGGGTACTTATTCTTGACTGTCACCTTGTTCAGTTCTCTATAATCGATACACAGTCTCAAGGACCCATCCTTCTTCTTGACAAACAGTACTAGGGCTCCCTAGGGTGACATACTCGGCCGAATAAAACCCTTCTCCAACAGTTCCTCCAACTGTTTCTTCAAATTCCTTCCGCCATGGGTGCCATCCCCAGACGGGGCCCTAGACACGGGAGTCGTACCAGGAATCAACTCAATAGAGAATTCCAACTCTCTCCCTGGGGGTACGCCCGGTAAATCCTCAGGGAATACATCGGGGTACTCGCTAACTACTGGAACGTCTGAAATGACGGGGCTGGTCCTTTGCTGAGCCTCAGAGATTGAGGCTAGGTACCCTACACACCCATCATCAAGTAATCTTCGCGCTTGAACTGCCGAAATTTCTCTCATCAATGAGCAATCCCTGCTGCCGTGGAAAATGAACTCCTCATCATGGGGCATCCTGAAATGCACTCTCTTCCGGCGACAATCTACCACCGCATACACAGAAGAGAGCCAATCCATCCCCAAGATAACATCATAATCTCTTAGATCCATGACATGTAGATTAGCCGGTAATTCCCGGCCCTCAATTACCACGGTACATGCAGGCGCCATCTTGCTCACTGTCAGCCGCCTCTACCGGTATCTACACTCACCGGTACGAAATGACACTCATCGGTAGCGAGTGTTTCCTTGCAAATAGTGCGGAAATAAACGAATGTGTAGCACCCGGATCAAACAAAGTGCAGGCATAAAATGAACTAACTGAGATTGTACCTGCGACGACGTTGGGGGATGCCTGTGCCTCCTCGGTGGTGAGGTGATAGACCCGCCCATAGGTACAAGCCTGGCGTACTGGCGGTGACTAGAGGGAAGCGAGGCTGCGTTGCCTTCCCCTTCCTATCTCCTCCCTCGCCTCTGCCCCACGGAAAGTGCGATCGCCTCGAGGCCTCGATGACCTGCTGTGTATGTGCCCCTCCATTCCGCCTTTGTCCAATCTGGGCTGTGGGCCTGTGCCCCTCCGGTCTGCGCCACAAATGAAGCAACCCCCGGTGATGCTCGGACACTGAGCCTTCTTGTGGGGCCCCCCACAAGTGTAGCATTTAATCGGCTGGGATACACTGCCGGAAGAACCTCTACCTCCAGAGTCGATTGATGATCCAGAGGACCTACTGTACGGCCGCGATCGGTACTCCGACCTTGATCGCCCTGCACTCTTACCGGATGAATGGTTGTTGCTGGCTCCCTGCCCCTTGTCCTTGTTCTTCTCCTTCTGTGGCGGCCCCTGTGGATCCCCCTGATTAGATGCATCGATGTACTTGGCCCTAGCCACAGCCTCAGAGTAACTGGTGCACATAAATCTTGATACGATCTTCTTGAGTGATGGCCTTAGGCCCCACACAAATCTCCGCACTCTAACGGCCCCTGGCCCAAGGCACTCATGTGGGAACGGCCAGCTAAGCGGGTCGAACTCTGCCTCGTATTGCTCCACCGTCATTCCACCCTGGGTAAGATGAGTAAACTGCTGCTCCTTCTGCATGAGGCGTCCCTGAGAAAAATACTTTGCATAGAAGGCCGTTTTGAATTCCTCCCATGTTTTGAAGGTTCCCCCATTCCTGTTTCATACCTCACCGAGGTACCAATCCTCTGCGCCGCCCTGTAGTAGGTAGGCGGCGGTTCTAACCTTCTCGGCCTCATCTGTCTGGACATAGTCAAAGGCCTTCTCCAGTTCCCTGATCCAGAGCTTTGCTGCCTCGGGGTCAGCAGCTCCCTTAAACGGTTGGGGCGACGGCCTCCTGATCTCCCCAATTAAACCCCTACCGGTGGTTGGTGCGGCTGGTGCGGCTATAGTAGGAGGGGTGGCATCTGCTGTTGCCTCTGTTCTCTGATGAGGGAGTGCATCTCCCTCATTAACTCGAGCATAGTGATGGGGGGTACCTCCCCCCTTGGGTCTGGACCTCCCGCCTGGGGCCCTGCGATGTTGGACTGAGCAGGCTGGTCCTGCTCAACCTCCATCTCCTCAGGAGGTGGGAGCACCTCTTCTGCTGGAGGCGGGGGTACCTCGACTCATCGGGGTCGCCCCCGTCCCCGTTGTCCTCTGCCTCTCATCATGTTATCTGCGTACATTCGTAAAAATTAAGTTTCAAAAGAGACAACATGTATCAAAAGTCAATATATCACATTAAGGAAAATAGGATTCGCATACATAAATAATTCATACAACACACAGGGTTTATATGACTACGAGTACACCCAAAATAAGTGCTGTCATCAGCACTACACTACTAGCACATCCTAAGCTAATACTAATGCGACTGCGGGCTATAAGTTGCCTGTGACTCGTCGTCCCCTGTGGATAACCATCCCCCCTGTCCCGGTGGCGGGTTACGCACACCAGAGTCAAACATGTCGGGATCGTATCTGCACTCCTCCCAGGTGTGTCCGTAGCCCCTGCAGTGGGGGCATCTCTCGACCATACACTGCGCCCAACTGTAGGACCCCCTACACCGAGGGCATCTCTCTCACGCCGGGTGCGCACTGAAGTGGGGTTACTGTCTGACGATGCCGGCTGAAGCCGCGAGGGTTTTCAGCGATACCGTGGCTTTCGCATGGTTCGTCTGGGGCCTCTGCGATCTCGGTCTCCCTCTCGCCTCCACGAGATCTAATTCCCAACTCAAGGCCACGTCCAGAAGCTGGTGGATCTCCCCCAGAGACCTCATGATCTCGAGCCTCCTGGGATTACATAGGTTGCCCCAACCGCGCCGCTTCCGGCCGCTTCAGTTGACGGTTGACTCTCTCCGGTCTTGGCGGGACGACGTCCCTCTGAGCTCTCTCCCCCTCCTCCCCTGAGGGTGCCTTGAGGCGTACGTAAGGACGGCATCGGTACACAATCATCGGCCTATCCGCTGCGAGATAATAACTTGTCAGTTTATTATCGCAGGGGCCAAGGTCAAACTGATATGAAACACGATACGATTCATTACTTCAAGAGAAATTTTCCATAACACATAGTGTTCATACGACTATTACATTGTCCTAGATAGATGTCCCTATAATGTCTTGATCCTGTCTTAGCCCCTCGGGCGCTACTGGATCGCACTATTCCTCTTAGTCTCCCTCGGAGGGTGTGTACGGCTCCTCCCAATCGTCCTCAGAGGATACATATAGTTCCTCCTGACTTTCTAGAGATTCTTCAGAGCTTGTCGACCCTTCCCTTGCTTCTGGTCCCAAAGTGTCCTTTGGGTGATGCCCACTCTCGCAGCTAGGGCACTCACAGGGTGAGTCACTGCTGCACTCAATTCTCCGGTGTCCGAAATCTCCACAGCGAAGGCACCACACCGCCCTACACAGGTTCAGGTCATGAAGTCCTCCACAGAAGTGGCATTTGATCTTTCCGTTCACCTTGGGCATCAATGTTACCGCCTGGAGGTGGTAGACGGGAGCAAAGGGTCCACGTATACGGGCTCGCCTCATTGGCCGTGGCAACCTCAAGTCGCTATCCTTCTTTATTCTCTCCCATAGCGCATCGTTCCAATTCACCCTTCGCATAAACCGTCTCACCCTATGGTTTGCTCCCAGGGCGAGGTCAGAAAGAAAGTTCGCGAGCTTGTAGGAGTCCTTCACTTCGTCAGAGATTTCCTTCTCGTTCTTCGAACCCGACATGATCAGCTGTCAAGCCAAAGCATAGTCAGTTCCTTATGTAAAATACCTAGTCTACCCAACCAACTCTCAGTCAATCCTAATTGACTAATGTCACTAGGGCAACTAGGGTGTCAATTAATCCGCTTTACCGGTTCTGATACCACTATAATGCCACGCCCGGACCCCCAAGATCCTGCCCTCGAAAGCATCGCTGAGAAGCGAGACCGGCCGTATGCTAAGTGGAAGGAGGGCCCCACTTTCGGATACAAGGCCTGAGTGATCACAAAGCAACAATACAAGTGCAGCGGAATAATAACAATAAGTCAGATGACATAAATCAGAGTATAATATCAGCAGAAGATGAGAACCTAGGGTACAGGCACCCTAATAGTTATTACAAGTCTGATCCCATACGGACCCAAATAGGATGTCCTCACACATAAATAAAATGCATAAGAGGCCGCCAACCTCGGCTACAACCCCGCCTAATGCATTTATCCTCGGTAGCTCACGCCGCCTACTCCAAGGGGATTCAAAAGGGGTGAGAACAAATGTATGAGCTTTCGGAAAGAAAGCCCAGTAAGCACCTCACAAGGTGAGTGAGCAAGTCATGAATGTCAGGTGATAAGCAAGTAAGGCAAATCAATGAAACATGACTGAGCAAGCACACGGGGTTACACCCCGCACAACCAACTATCTAGGAGTCTCGGAGACGAGCAATGACGAGGACTCCTTATCTCAACTACGGCCTCAAAGCCTGAAAGGTCATCCAACAGAAGAGCTCTGAAAGTATCCCCGACCTTGACCTCGAATTTGGAATCCTCCCGGTGGTCGGGGAATTTGGCGGCTACCCTTCTACATGTCTATTGCGGCGATGTATCGTCCTGACAAAATTTTGGGCCGGACCGGATGAGTATCGTCCCCCGTGAGAGATATGTAACGCCAGGGTGTCCTCGGCCCGAGACGCTCCAAGTTGGAGCACCCACACTCCACTGATCCGGGCGGAAGGTAATACTAAACACACATCCAACAGATGCCAACAACCAATGCACATAATTATGGAAACAAATAATCCAATGAAGTCAGACATATGCATATCATCAAGCGATAATAGAGAGATATCAACTAGATAATCATAACAGATCACATCATCAACAAGAAAGGAAACAGGATAAGCAATAGCACTTGCGTGCACAAACATGGAAATCGAAAGATTATCGAGTAATGCCAATAAAGCCCATGTTCGGGCGGGAACTAGGCAAAGACACTTACCTCCGTCAAGGATTTGGGTGATGATTCACGTCCTCGCTAGCGAAGCTTGACGCTCCACATCAGTATCTGGCAATCACAGATCTCGTCTCAAATAACGCACACATGTAATTACAGCTATTTTAACTTGAATCATGCCAATTAAAGCATTGTAAAAGTCAAACCATGAACCCTTAATCAATTTAAGTCGTGCTCATCAAGGACTCAAGCGTAATCCCCGCACACCTCTAGCCAACACCCAACTATCAAGCACTATCATCATCAAATTGTTCACAGTCCATATTCACTCTTTGTTTATGTCTTCCGAGACAATTTCAAGGAACTCATGTGTTCTCATATCCATCCACGCCAATACCATGGATTTCTATCTTTAACCAAGCCTCAAAACCTCATCAAACCACCCGCTTCTCTTCTACCAAACCTAATTTACTATAAGCACCCACCTGTGCACCCTTACATCATCCCTGCTAAACATATCCTGGGGACTCCTTAAACTCTTCACAGCAAGCATCACTTCATGCTCAGGCTATCAGCATCTCAAGGCTCTCATTAACTCGACTCCCAAGCCCTCCTCTAAACCACAACGCCACATCTAAAATCAGGACCCCAATCTATTAATCCTATAAGATTGACTCTTCACCTAGTCATCTACTCTCAACTTCCTTCCTTGCACCTAGACTAAATCATGCTAATCCTACATCTCATCCTCGACCACTTGCTTACTAGCCTATACACGTTCTGGCTACATTCTCTCTCTCTAAACTCATGCACGCGGCTCTCTAAACCATCCACTATTATTATACGTACTAATCTCTCAACAGGCCAGGGGGACAGCAAACCCTACCAAGATCTCATGCATGTATGGCTTTGAAACGAGGTTTGGGAGTGTACTCACCGAGCAGGGCCTTTGCAGGTGGGCCTGGCTTCACCGGAGTTCCGGTCTCAACGCGCCGAGCCACCCGTTCTGATGGTCCGCCGTGTTCTACCGATGCCCTCCCCCCTTTACTCTCTCAGTGACCTCTAGGAGCACGCGTGGGAGTGTTCAACAGCGCCCCTCCCTCTGGTGTTCTCCTCACACGATGGAGACGGGTTGCCACTGAGGTGTTTCCCCTTCTTGTTCTCCTTCGATAGAGTAGCACCCTCTTCTTATCCTTGCCTTCGTTGTACAGTGGCCTGTGGCTCCATCAATGGTCTGACCTAGCTGTGGGCGCGAGGCGGAGTGCTGGCCATCACCTCTCTGTCTTAATGGTGACAACCCCAGTCGCTGCACCTCCCTCCCCTACTGTCTGCACATACCGTTCCGTGGAGTGAAAAGTGAGGCGCTGGCGGCGTCAGATGTATGTACGTCCGCCTCTTCCCCAGATTCACGGCGCTGTTTTGGGGTACGATCACTCCAGGCTGCCTCGGATTCGTCTCTCGCTTTCGAATGGGCCGGCGCCAGAATAAAGATCATGGCGTGCATGACTGTTCTGGAGTCTTGCACAAAGGCCTCTCCTTCTTTGAGTTTACTTCAAAGTATTAGTTATGAGAGCGGGTGATATTTTAACTTAGTCCCTGAGTCCCTTTTTAATTATCTCCCTAAAACCATGGCTTGAGAGGGAGAAGAGAACAATTCTTTGCTCTGCAACCCTTGACTTCTAGCATTTTACACCCGGGTCCCTGCCCTTTTTACTTGTGAGAGGGGAATATTACTTTCACCCCCTTTAGTATTTCAATAATTAATCTCATTCCTGGAAATTAACTCAGCATGTAAATAGGGGAGTTTGATCATTCATTTACCAAAGCAACAAAATAAAAATTCGTGGCTTTTACAGTTAATTAGGACGGCTTTGTAATCCAGCCTAGTCAACTTCCATGTCAACGCTGACATGGCACTTCCAGCGTCCACATCAATAAATAATCACCGGAAACCCTCGGGTGCCCACCCGATGAAACCAAATTGATGCAGGGTACCCAAAAAAATACAAATTAAAGTTTGATGCTCAAAGTGAGATTTGGCAATAGTACGATACCCACCTGAAAAATTTACCCGGCAAAGGTGTGTAAACGCTAGGCTTCATCGGAGGGTCAAGCGAATGGTGACAAAGCTAATCCCCAACCTCTGGAGCCCACATTGTCCACTGTGAAGACAGGGAGTCCTCGCGCGAGAGGGGCTCTCCTACGCCAGAGCACTCAGAAGGGAAGAATGGTCAAACTTCATCAATGCAGCCCTCACGACCCCGTACAAGCCATTTGAAGCTAGCTCAAATGAGGAAGAATGGACAAAAGTCCATTTTAAACACCGTCAGAATCACAGTGCCGATGAAAGGTCGAGGGGAACGGAGCCAAGGATGGGAGTAATCCAACGATACTCCCCACCCATAATTCACACCCCATGGCCCCGTGTAGATGTGTAGGCAGTGCTTATGCCCCAACCACCGAGCAGATAAGTGGCGGTGGGCCATGATGTGCCGCCATTGGGAAGGAACAAGGCACAGAGGATCACAATGCAGGGGAGGAGAACGGATGCTCAAGGGGAAAAGGAATAGAAAAGAACATAACAGAAGAATTAGAGTGAAACCAAGACAGGGAGAGAAAGAAAAGGGGTGGCGAGATCTCTGTAACCACATAGGGCTTGTCTGAAAAAAAACAAAAGAACACCTTACTAGAAGAGCAAAACTTGCACCATATCTCACTATCGCTCGATAGTGAGATGACCAGGGAAGAAAAAGTTCTAAAAAGCTTTTCAATTGCAATGATAACGGAGACTAGAGAATGTATTGTTAACGGAAACACCCTCACAACAGCTCTAAAGGTGATACTCAGCTGGAATTGGAGTTGGAGCTCAAAATAATCCTGGGATGGTCAATTCATAGTCGCATGTCCCATGCCGGGGGAGGCATGAGAATTAGAAAGGGTGGGGACATCCATCTACCCTAATTCTCGCTCAGCTTCGAGCTATGGACACCGAACATCTGGAGGTCGGAGAAGGCCAATAGAGAGAGGCATTGGGTACTAAAAGGTCTCTCACTTTTCTATTGGCATTGGGATACTACCTCTCTTCTTCTAAAACCAATCAGGGAGCTAATTTCATTGACAAGAAAGATGTTGTCTTTGTTAACAACTTGAGAGTTGTCTTTGTTAAAACCAACTGGAGCAGTGCTTCCGCAGGGAGAAGCAGCAGCGCTGGTTCACGGACAGGGAGGGCGGCGAGGGTTGCAGGGGGCGCAGGGATCGCGAAGGCACCTTAGGGCTGGAGCATCTCCTGATTTCTTATCAAAGGGGCGATCCAGAATTCCATCGAAAGTGGGAGGGCATATGGGTAATTGACAATGTCTGGAATGAGAAATCCGAGCTTCTTGCGAGGAATGAAAGTTCTTGGTCTTCGGTGGCTGAATTCCCCTTCATTCCCAGCAGACTCCTCCCAGCAACCAAACGGGGGAATGGAATGGGATCCCATTCCATTCCATTCCCATTCCCGGTATCCAAAGGCCCCTTAGCATCCTAACAACTTTATCTTCAACTTTTCCTTTTCTAAATAATGAGATTTTGGGAAATCATGTTCTTCTAAGTCTTGATCTTCATTTGTATTCTTAGAAAGATCATATAAAATTTTCTTAAAAAATCTTTATAATAATAGAGCGCGTAAATCTCTTTTAAGGACAACAAAAACGCACTTCCCATTTGATTTTATTCAATTGATGCACTTTATGTGACTTTTTCTCTGAACACGAGAACGGACTCAGAAAGCAAATCGCAATAATGACAAGGAGCACTTTTAATTTTAAGTACACAAAATATCAATATATCTTATAAATGACATCACTGATTAGCACATGGGATTAATGAGAGAGGCCTGCAAATTTGTTCCTAGTGCTTGACAGCATTCATTGAATATGTTTTTTCAACACAAACCTGCCAATTTTTATCACCTCCGAATCCAGACGCCAAAACGGCCGAATTCACTGAACCCAACCCCCATATAAACAACTCCAGACCAACCAGGAATCCAATCCACAGACGCAGCGGTACAGAGAGAGGGAAAGAGAATGGCGACATTGCCGACAGGGTAAAGTGATAGAAAGAAATTTGTCAATTTTGATGGAGTTCTTGATATTAGTCATGGTTTTTGATTGATCAGTGTTGGTTTGTTGATGATTTGCATAGGTTTGTGAACGAGGTGCTACCACCTTCGTTGGATTCCACTTCCAGCCCACCAAATTTGTTTGATGGTACAACCAGGTGAATTTTGCTGTTGTTTTTCCTTGTTGTGGATTAAAGTTGTGTTTTTGTTGTGTAATTTGATGATATCTTTGTGATTTTTTTGGGTTTGTGGTTTGAAGGTTGTATGTATCTTATATTTGCCCTTTTGCTCAACGTACCTGGATTGCCAGAAACTACAAGGTGCTTCATTTGCTCTCAAGGGGTTTGTGTGTGTGTGTGTGTGTGTTGGTGGTGGTGGAATGGCTTGAGATTGTTGAGAGATGAGGGTTTTGATGCTTGACTTTGGTTTGGTTGTTATTGTGAGCAGGGACTGCATGACAAGATAAAATTGGTTGCTATTGATCTGCAAAATAGGCCTTCTTGGTACAAGGAAAAAGTTTACCCTGAAAATAAGGTGGCTTTCAGTTGTTTTCATTTTGGTTTCTGCTCTGACTTCACTTGTTGATGCTTTAGGAAAAGAGCAAAAGTTGTGCTTTAGCATTAAATTGTTCTTTTGGATTCTGCATAGCATAGCAGGACTTTTGCTCTTTCTGTTAATTTAATGTTGCCATTGTCTGTCAACTTTGTTCTGTTTGTGTATTCTTTCTATGAAGAACATGAGTCTAGGGCTCATTTAAAGATGATGTTTCAACTTTAGGTACCTTCTTTGGAGCATAACAATGCAGTAAAAGGAGAGAGTCTGGATTTGATCAAATATATTGATGAGCACTTTGAGGGCCCTGCTTTGCTGCCTGATGTAAGTTTAAGATGATCCAAAGTATCTCATTACTGAAAGAAAAAGAAAAAAGAAAACTTACAAAGTGTTGAAAAAAACCTTAGACTAAAGATTGTGCTTAAAACTTGTAGGATCCTGCAAAGCAGCAGTTTGCAGAGGAATTGTTGTCTTACACAGATACCTTCAATCAGACTTCTTACAAAGCCTTCACTTCCAATGGAGATGTGGAAAAAGAAATTGGTAAGAAAGATCAGCCTTGAGTTTTTCTATTATCGTTGACTCCTTGATTATGATAAGACCTGTTTCATATATTGATTTGCTTGGGTGTTTTATAATAGGTCCTGCTTATGATAAGATAGAGGACGCCCTTTCAAAGTTTGATGATGGACCTTTCTTCCTCGGTCAATTCAGTCTGGTAATGACCTAGTTAGAGATTATGTACATCTACATAGTTCTGCTTGTTTTCAATTTACTTCCTTGTATTCAAGATAATGATTATTAGATTATATGACATTTGGCTTCTGAATTGTCATGTTTAATGACAAATTGTTGTCACTTGGTTGTAGTGCTTATTTTTCTTGTCATAAGATAAAAATTTGATACGGCAAGATTCTTGGCTTGCTGTTTCCTGTTACTAGATATGCACCAGGGAGATTTTAAAGCACAACTTTTGACTTAAACTTCTTCTTTTATCTATTTAGAATTCTGATGTTCGGTTAATGATACTTTCAGGTGGATATTGCATATGCTCCATTTATTGAAAGATTTCAGACTTTTTTCACGGAGGTTAAAAATTATGATATTTCTAAAGGCAGGCCCAAGCTTGATTTATGGATTAAGGTATGTTCAAGATCATATCTGCATATATGCCAATTTTAATTTTAACATCCTTCATGTCTGACTCCTTTAAACCAGTAACTGTCATATTCCCATACTACATATCTTAATCCAAAAACCACAGCTACGTACGTTGTCTAATAGGGTTCTGATGTCTTGTTTAGCAAATACTTGAGAAGAGTTCATTATTTTGGTTGTATTCTGGCTTTTTTTCTTATGTTTGTTAATTATAACTAACAACTTATTTTTTTTAGGAGTTGAACAAGATCGACGCCTACACTCAAACCCGTCGTGATCCTCAGGAGCTGCTTGCCATCACCAAGAAGCGTTTTGGGGTGCGTTGTACATCACTTGTCTCAGTTTCAAAAATTAGTCATTCATTAAAAGTTTTCCTGATTCATTCTCTTGTTTTTCTTGCTCCCTTTCTTCCCAGATTGAATAAAGAGATCTCCATGTTCTTCGCATGTTAAGTTAAGCAAACTCTTTTAATTGTTTAAGGTTCATCTGGTTATCACTACTTTCGAGATTTGTATCATCGAAGTATCTGATCATAATAAACATCTTATACTGCAGGTTGCACGAATATGATTCCATATCCAAGGCATTTCAGAAGCATTAAGAGTGTCATCAAATAGAAGGTTAAAGTTTTCAATAAGGAATCCCATAATCACAGAAAGCAGTCTGCTGCACCATTGTCTGCATAGTTGTAGTAGTCTGATGTATTTTTCTTATGGATTTCAGATTTTAGTTGCATTGTCTGGCTGTTTGATGTACTCAAATATATAATAAATGGTTTTATGGTTTGTTTCTTCTACTGTTGTATTCTTTCATCCTAATAATGCTTGAAACTTCACAAATTGAATTCCGGATGTTAATTCTGAGAAGAAGTTGATAGTTATTATTAATCATTCAGAAAGTTTATTTTGTTCACCTTTTATTCTCTATTTGTAATCACCATTAGATCAAATCTCATCTTAATTTGTGATGCTTCATGGGTTGAAGCATCTGATTCTTTCCTGTAAGTTAATGCCACAGTGTACCAATTGAAGAAAAAAAAAACAAACTGTAGATTCTTTACCAAGCTGCTAATTAAGTTGTAATTCAATGTTTTTCAAAAAAAAAAGTTGTAATTCAATGATCTCAAATTGAATCTGTTTGTGGCCCAGGAAACACTGATCTATGACTATGATGGCATGGAGAAACCTGGATATGGGCAAGATTATAAAAATAATAACAAACTCCAAATACATTTAGTTATGTGTAATAATATTTTAAAAATGAGGGAAAAAAATTCTCCTTTCCACGTTAGCCATGTGAATTCTCAATTGAATATCAACATAGCCTATTTAACTTCAAAGGGTGTGGGATTTAATTGGAAAAATTGAAATTTCAAAGTCTAGAGTTTAAAAAATAATTTGTCCAAAAACCAAATAAATTAGATACATTTAAGTGTTTAGTTTTAAGAATAAATCTAAATAAATAAATAAATAAATATATATATATATATATATATATATATATATATATATATATATATATATATGATTTTATTTTCTATTTATGGACATAAGTGATGAATCATTTGCCTCATAAATCAGGGTGATAATTTTAAAAAAACTTTTTATTTTGTATTGGGAAGGGAATTCCAAAAAAAAATCTAGAAAGGACTTAGACACGAGAGGAAATAACTAATAATTAGGTTTTTTTTTTAAAAAAATATTTTGTTTACAAAAAACAAAACTTCAAACAATAGATGGTAGCTTATGAAGATCTATAGGAGGGGACTTTTATGAGTTAGGTGTGCCTACCAGCCACCAACACCATGGGAGGATGTTGTATAGGATGGAATGGTGCACGTCTCAACAGCATTGACAACACCATTGAGTTTCACTTAGTAACTGTAACCCTCGAGGACAAACTACATAATAATATGAAGTGGAAATGCACAACAGTTTATGGGTCGTGTGAAACAGCCCAAAGAAACACATACTGAGAGGAAACACTGAAACGGAGGTACCACACCAACTTCTGCAAGACTAAATAGATTGTTCCTCACAACATATTAGGTTGCATCTTTTTCCGATATCCCTAAAATTTGCTTTTACCAAGGATAAGATCATATCATGTCCCCAAATGTCTGGGGCGATGCACATAGACCATAGACATATCCCTTTCGATTTATCAGGCCCTACATGGGTCCTACAAACAAATTCTCTCACACTCAACTTGAGGTCCTCGTACCTCTCCATCCTATCCCAGTCCCACGCGCAGTCCCAAATCTTGAGCCATTTGTTCCTCTTAACCTGGAAGAGAAAAAGAAAGTGAAGTGAGCTTTCAAAATGAAAGCTCAGTAAGTGCCCTGCAGAGAAATCACGATAAGCACCGTCCAAAGGGTCAAGATAGACAAATCAGGACATTCAGTCAAGATATGGATCATATCAAGAAAATAACCAGATCAGCACAAGAAACCAAACAACGGGGCCCCCTAAACTCATCCAATCATACCTCCACGGTCAGCACAAGTGCCGCGTGCCTCAGTGGTCAAGTGTCGGACGATAGGTGGCTATGCTCCATGGGTACGCATACCCATCCAGATGCATACCGACCCAACCTAAACACAAGCACCACTAGTCTCACAGTAATGTCCCTGTCCACAGTGGCATGCTCAGTGAGCATCCAAAGACAACTTGTCCAAACAACCAATCACAGATGTGGAAAACATCAAACAAAACATGCATACTGGGAATCAACAAATCATAACCACAAGCACAATCATGATAACAATCAAGAATATACCAAACCAGGTAATAAGAGGGCCAAAGAAACCCATTTCTGGGTGGGAGCTAGGCAAAGACACTTACTCTAATCGCAATCCAACCGACTGATCTGTACTTGTCCTCACGTACTCCATATGTCGATATCGAAGTTCCGCCAAGTTCTCCGGCCATGAACGTGGCCAGGGAAGGCTTTCTTTGGCGGCGTTATTGCGAGGTGCAGCTCCCCTGCGTCTCCCTTCCTCCACTTGCAGATGCCTGGATGCCCACTGTGAAGAACACCCCTTCCCCTCTTCCTTTCTCTCGACTTCTCACGAAGAAGTGGATGACTCGCCGCCGCTCAGAGAAAACAATTACTGCTAGCGTTTGGAGACATCTCCCTTCTAATATCTCTCTATACTATGTAGTTATATATATGTATACATAAGGATGGGATATTTCTCTACAATCTCTCACTCTATATATAGTTATATATATCTACATATATAGTATAATATATCCTCATTTAATCATCCACGTGTTTTCAATCTTCTTGATTCGAAACCAATTCAAAACCAATTCATACACTAAATTCAAACAATGACTCGTATATATATATATATATGTATATATATATATATATATATATATATATATATATATTATAATTCCTCCACCATATACGTCCCACTCTCATTCCTTATAAATATATTTAATTTTTACAATCTCATCTTCACGCGTTTTGCTCAAAAGGAATTCAAAGCATTAATGGCAGCTCAATATATATTCATATTTCATTTCTGTCATTACTTAATTTCTTTTTCTTGAATTCCAAAAAGACTAGCATCTATCCCATTAATCAAATCTTTTAAATTTAAATTCTTATCTTTAACCAAATCAATTTTATAAAGCATATCCATCAAATCGAATCAACTTTAATGTATAAATATAGATTTATATATACATCATTTTAATACGTAGATATAATTCAAACATTAAATTTCTTCTCATCCGATTTCATCAATAACTATTTATTTATTTGTATGTTGAATCACATCTTTAACCAATTAAATATTTATAGAAATTCTTAAATTTTTAATTATTTCACATAACATATTTATATATCTATACTCACTCTCAAATAAGACCAACAATTTTTGTACCCTTAAATCAATCAAATAACTAGGAAATAATAAATTTATTTCAGTCAAGTCCTTAGTTTCTCTGATATTACTAATAGGTCCCTGATGACCCCAAAAGATTAGTCAATTCAATCATTTATTTACAATAAAATTCAGTTACATCCAAACCTTGAAACTTTTTCTAATTAATCTCAGATTTTAGGAAAACAACTAGAATATTTAAATAACCTAAAATCTTCGGATTTTACAATATCATTGGCATACAAAGAGAGATTAGATACCAAACAACATGGAAAAGGCTATTGATCAGGAATAAGTCCTGAATTGACTTATCCCACTTAAATGCCTCACTCTCAGAAGATGAAATAAAACACGGTGGTTATCAAATCGGGAGCCGGACAAAGCACCTTGACCTGATTCTTTCCTCCTAATGGGCTTCTACCAACAAGGGTGGGAGACCATAAAAGGACACTACATAAACATTTCATGATCTTTAGTAGGAAACCATAAATATGGAACATGTCAACCGGGTGCATATACTACTAATCCCCAAAACTAATACAATCGGAGAGGATGGCGGACTCTTCAATGATAAGCCTGTTAAACTGCTCCACCAAAATTATCTCAAAAGTGCTCTCAAACAGCCTCAATCTTATCACTGGGGATCTGGTTGACGAATCACAAACAACTTTTATCAAGGAATGGCTAATTCATGATAACATCATCATGGCGGAGGAACTTATACATAAAATGAAACACAACGGAGTTAGCAAATCAATGATCAAAGTTGACTTTGAAAAAGCTTTTGACATGGTTGACCCGATATTTCTACTTAAAATACTCCAAGCAAGGGGATTTGTCCTAAGATGGGTCCAATGGATTAAGACGATATTGTTCTCATTCAAGGCAAACTTCCTGATTAATGGAACACAAAAGGGATATGTGAGACATAAAAGAGGACTAAGATAGGGAGACCCACTACTACCACTTCTCTTTCTGTCTTGTTTTAATCTTGAGTTTGGGCATCAATTCGATCAAGAGAGTCATTGTTGTTTCTTGCTTGGAGATTTTAGTGGATTACTTGCTACCTAGGTGCCCCGTGGTTTTCCCTTGTCTTGTAGGGTTTCCACGTAATTTTGTGTGTGATGTCTCTTGTGTATTTCTGCTTTGATCTTTCACTCGGCAACCTTTTAGCAGAATTGTTTCTCTGAGAGAGTGTGTTTCCTTTCCTCTATAAGATCCGAGTGAAATCGTTTTTACTCTTCCGAGCCCAACATTGGTTTAGGTTGAGCATAACAATAAGTAAAAGGAGAAAGTCGATTTGATCAAATACATTGATGAGCACTGTGAGGGCCCTGCTTTGCTTCCTGATGCAAGCTTAAGATGATCCAAATTATCAAAAAAAAGAAAGAAAAAAAAAAGAAAAGGGGACATATACACTGTGTTAAAAAATAAAATAAAAAAAAAACCTTTAAACTATGTTGTGCTTCTAATGGCTTGTCCACATTTATCAAAAAAAACAACAACAACAACAACAACAACAACAACTTTAAACTAAAGATTGCTCTTAAAACTTGTAGGATCCACCAACCTTCACAAAGAAAGTCGGTAACTCATTCCTCTCACAAAGAGAGGGTGACGGGTTCGAATCATGTCTATGATGTGGTTCTAACGGCTTGTCCACATTTATCGAAAAAAAAAAAAACTTGTAGGATCCTGCACTTTTTTCACTATTATCATTGACTCCTGGAATGAAAACAGGTGCAAACCAGATTCTGATATATTGATTTGCATTCGTGATTTGTACTAGGCCCTGCTTATGATAGGATAGAAGATGCTCTTTCAATATTTTATAATGATCCTTTCTTCCTCGGCCAATTCAGTCTTGTAAGAACCTAGTTTGAGATTCTGTATCTGCTATATAGTTCTGTTTCTTTCAATTCACTTCAGTTTTTTCGAGATTTTGATATGTGGTGTTTGGCTTCTGAATTATTCATGCTTAATGACAAATTATCCATGCTATTACTATATTTTTCATCATAAGAAAACCATCCCTGTTCTTCCATTGAACAATTTAATGCAACACAATTCTTGGCTTACTGTTTCTTTTTTTCAAAGTTTTCCACTAGAGATGTTTTAAAGCATGACTTTTGAGTTAAACTTCTTGGTTACTGATAGGTTAATGTTACTTTCAGGTGGATATTGTGTATGCTCCATTAATTGAAGGATTTCAGCTTTTATTCATAGAGCTTAAAAATCACAATATTTCAAAAAGTGTAGGGTTAGTAGTAAAGCATATCTCCATTTAAGTAGTGGCTTTTAGGTTAAAGCAAGAAACAAAACCGTCTTGGGCTCGGGCCTAAAGCGGATAATATCACTACTTAGTGTGGAGATGTGGCCCTGGCAGATAGTGGTTACAGTTGGACCAATAGGGTCCGGCCAGTGATAGACTGGGTGATTTTGAATTTGGAGCCAGGTTGTAGACCTGAATTGAGTTGGTAGTTGGGCCAGGCGATAGGCACTGGATTGAGTTAGTGCCGAACCGGTAGGGAGGATGTTAGAAATCAAACAAAGTCCACATTAAATAATAAAGCATATCTCCATTAGTAGCGAGGCCTTTTGGGTTAACGAAGAACAAAACCGTCTCTTCCGGGCCCGGCCGGACAATATCACTACTTAGTATGGAGATGTGACCTAAATTTCGATAGTGGTTTTGGTTGGACCAGGTATGGTCAAATTAGGCAGTAAAGATTCTTGATTCAAACCCTCAACCTCTCCTTGTGACTTGTGAGTGTACTTCCAATGTTTGCATTGTTCGGCTTGTTTATGTATTCAAAGATATAATGCAAGGTGTTATTGATGACCGATGATAGTAATTATAAGAAAATGTTAAATTGTTATTAATTATCCTGAAAGTTAATTTGGTTAGTCCTTCGCCATTTATAATCACCAACAGATTGAATATCATCTTAATTTGTGAATATTTCATGGTTGTAAGCATCAGATTCTATCCTTTAAGTGTACCTTACAATGTATCAGTTGGTCTGCTAATTAAGTTGTAATTCAATGATCTCCAATTGAATCTTTTGCTAAATGGCCACGTAAGGTGTAAACACTTCATCTATATAAAAAAAAAGGTTAGAAACCAACCAATTAACCCAACATCTTATTGTTTTCTTGGTTCTGAATCTTTAAGTAGCACAAGTGAAACAAACTGTAGAGCAAACACAAGCTCATTTCTGTCCAGATAACTAGAAATAATAAAACAACTAAGTTTTTCCATCGTAGTGATCCCAATTTTGAATCACACCTTGGCCGCTGTCAGCCCAGCTCCATTGGCATCATAATCTGTCGCAAGGACTTGGCCATAATCACCTTTCGGATCATCCTCATCAAAGTAATCAGCTCGCACATTCTGTGTCAACATTTGGCATACGAGCCAGAACAGGGAAGCATCAAGGGCCAAGAATGCAGCTCCGCCAAAGAGGCCAGTCTTTGCAGTCGGGCATTGTGTCTGAAGATCATGATGCACATTGAGAGATCGATGAAGGCCTTCGGTGATGGTAGCCCACATCATCATCCCCTCAGCTAGAACAAAGACTACCCTGAGTTCACAAAGCTCCAAGGTATCAGTATAATTATCATCGAAAAGACATGAAGATTTACTATATGTTTATCAAGAAGAGAGAACTTACAGTGCAACAATGAAGAACACAAGCAATGTCATGTTTTGGAACAAAATACTCTTTTTAATAGCCTTCCCTTTGTATGGGAAGAACACAGAAGTAAATCAATGCGGTTGATATGAGAAGAGAGAAAATAGATAAGATGCCCAATGCAATTGTCGGATCACTTGGGTACTTGCAGATGATCACATCTTTTCCTTGGATTGGTGTTCCAGCTGCAGGCTGCATGGACATGAATGGGAATACAAGTACACAAAAAGAAATAAGTAAAAGATCAAATGAGAAAAGGGACAAAATGAACATATATTTTATTAACTCATAGTAGAAGGGCCAGTAACCATAAACAAAGAACAAAGAGCACTGCTAAGGGCATTATCAACAACCCAAAACAATTTAAGATTTTCATGCCTAGATCCAGATGTTTAAAATAATTTGTTCAACATGACTATTTTTCTGCAAATAAGGTAGGAAAATAAATGGAATAAAACAAAATACAAAGTACAAACAAACTATGAACAATCAGAAATCTAACCTTCTTATTTTCAGCAATTACTCCCAAAATAAAGGCCAGTGTTCCGAAGAATGCCACAGAAAGAGCAAAATGAGCAATCTGACTAAGAGCCATGGCTTATCTAGCAACTCCCCCTGCAAATTACAATTGTTAGTGAAAAACATAAGGAGAAAACATTCCCAACCCTTCAAATAAATGAAAATGATGAAAAGCATGCAATAATCAGAGTCTACCAACAACAACAGACACACTTCTAAACAATAATAATAATTTTTTCAGACACAAAATCACACACGTATACCTTCTTGCGTTTCTGATTTCATACTTACAAATACAAATAAAGGGGACACATCATGCAGGAAAATTAATGATTCAAAATCTATGGCTAAATCTCTACAAGTTACAAGAAGTAACTCCAACAAGATTCTACCAAGAGATAAATATTGGGGAAAATACTAAATCTCTACAATTTACAATGAAAAACAAGTTTGATGCCCAAAAGTATCCTTCTCTGATTTATCTACTATAAACTTAGAGAAACAAAGACATACAAACACCAGTGCACCACCATAGATGATCACACAGAAGCACACCCCATGTTGAACATCAACTAGATCTATATAAGAGATAAACATTTGGAAAAGAAAAAACAAACTCTAGAATTTACAGTAAAAAGCCAGTTCGATGCCCTAAAAACTCTTGATTTATCAGCAACAAACTTAGAGAAACAGGGACATACAAACACCATAATTGATCAATCAGACAAAGAAACACAAAAACATCTTTTCACAACGAATCCAACAAAATTTAAAAGAAAAGGCATAAAATCCATACTTGAATTCAGGAAGCAACAATGGTTGAGAAATCGAGGCTCAATCGGAGAAAACAGAGTAGGAGAGTGGTTCATCTATGGGACCCCATATATAAAATCAAAAGGGTATTTTCGTAATAAGATACAACTCCGGGGTATCATAAAAAAAGTGTGAATTTGCTGGCGTGGACACCGTAGGATTCCAGTCGCCAACTGGAGCGATTCCATAGATTCCTCCACATTATCTTCCAAAATTAACCCTAATTTTCTCTCTAAATTACAACAATGGCAGTAAAGGGTGTCCAAGGCCGTTTGATTGATGCGAATCTTTAATTGACGGCTTAGATTTTTTGTCTTTTTCTTTTTGCTTTTTTATTATCCTTTTGAAAGGTTTTGAAATTAAATTTTCACGCTATTTTTAAGTTATCATTGGGACTCGATAATGTTTGATTTAAAAAAAAATTTAATAAATAGATAAATTAAGTTCTAGATTGTGTATATTTTTAATATTCACAAAATTCAAGACTAATATTATTTTGAAATTAGTGATAGAAAACAATTTAAAATTTTTTTCCAAGGGATAATAAAAATTAATTAATTAATTAATATAAGAATGGAAAGGTTGACAGCTAAATTACATGTTGAATAGGACATATATAGTTGGATGAACCCGGACGGCAAATTGATCACATTTATGAGGTTATATATAATTGGTAGTTTTATTTTTGTTATACCGCTAAATTTAACTAAGAGCATCTTACTTGGCAACGTGGCGGCTCTCAATTGGATGATAGGAAATATTTAAAAAAAGAAATAAATAAATAAAATGTCATATTCAAAATGTATCTGTCTTGAATTGTATTGTTGTGAAATAATGCATGAATGGCTGATTTGGGGGAAGTGTACATCTCCCTAAATTTTTAATTTCTTGGAATCTCAAAATATATTTGGAATGGTGTTGCCAAATTTGGAGGATTCTATTTGGGGGATTGATGTTATGGTATGTATTTTGAATTACAACCACTCTCTGGTTGTCAAAAGTCAAAACAAATTTCTATTATTAATAATTATTTAATGATGCTTTGATATATAAAAAGCATAATTTACTTTGCCAAGTTTGTTCACAAAAATAAGATTAGATTCAGTCAAGTTAATTGGATGGATGGAAATAGTTTTTAAATACATGTAATTTTTTTGTTTTTTTTTTTTTGAAAAGGTGGATAAACCACTTGTATTAATATCAGAAAGGAAAAACCGGTTCCTAGTCGAACCGAGGGTACAAGTATTCCTGGTCTTAAAAAAACCAGTATTACTTTCTATTACAATTCAATGATCAGTGGGAGGGGACTACATCCCCATTCTCTTGCCGGTTTCCGCTCAGCCGCTCGGCCATATACTTGTTACAATTAGCATGTACTCTTGCTGTAAGAGCGTTTCCGAGGAGTATGGGTTCCAAGTTGAGTGTCGGCCTGATACTTTTTGTATTTATAAAAGTGATGTTTTGTTGGAAACTTACAACCAATATATTTTTTATTTTTTATTTTTTATGAAAAATTAAAAACAGATGATTCCTTGCCGGGACTTGAACCCAGGTCTCTCGGATGAGAGCCGAGTATTCTAACCAACTAGACTATAACAGAAACAATTATAATTTGGCGATCCTAAAAATTAGATTATTAAATACAAACATTTAACAAGCACCAAGCTATCTTATCAAATTTCACCCGTTATCTAATCAAATTTATTTTTTTAGGAATTTAATTTTTAGTGTTTTAGAAAATTTTAAAAATATACATAAGAAATTTTTTAATGATATATAAATGAATTATATCCATTATCCACCCATGCAAATAGTGATACATCTCCTCATGGGAATAGGTAACCTTTTGTTTTTAAATATATATATTTGGAGTTTGATGCATGATGATAGTAATTACTATCCGCATGTGTCAAACTTTAAATGTCTCCCCAATTCTTTTATGGGTTCATGGATGATGAATTCTAAGATACCTTGGGTAGTATTCCCAAGATAGCATACTTACGTGTGTCATGACATACAATTTATATACATTTGCACACAATTGCTATAGTGTTGTACACACATTGCTACAGTGCCCACCGCTATTTGTGTGTGCTATTTGCACACAATTTGTATACCTTGCACACAGAGACAAGCATTGTGGCAAGGTATATCTTAGAACGCACCGTTCATGGATTCAGGATACTAACATTAGTATTTTCTCATTTTAACCCCACAACTTTCTTATTTTTGACTATATTGTTAGTGCAAGAAGTACTTATGTTGGCATTATTTGATAACAGATGTTACAATGGCAAATGCAACATCAGTGAAGTTCTCATGGCCAAAGTAAGTGAAGCATGTGTACAAGCTGATACAACAGAAGATGTAACTGAAGCTCACACAGGTTGATAGTAAGAAGATTGATGCAACTCGGATTACAACATGAATGCAGCTCAGTTAGTCCGATAGGAGAAGAGAAATGATGAAGTGGAAATTAATGTGACAGCTAGTGACTGAGCGCGTGATGGATTGACAGTGACTGTACGCCTGATGAGTTGGCACATAATGACTTGGCGTGGGATGACATGGGACATGAGCATATGGACAGTGACATGGCATGTAGCACATGGCAAAATCATGAAGATCTTCCACAAATCATCAAGGATATTTTTGGAGCTGAACTATCTTTAGGAAGAGAGATTTTTGGGAGTAGCTAAATAATATACTTGGGAAGCCGTTGGTAACTTGGATTGCAAGCTGGATCACAGGCTATATTTAGAAAGCAATCGACAACGTGGAGAGCAAGCCTAGTGGAGCATATGTTTAGAAGGCAGTTGCATCGCGGAAAGCATCCAAGGTGTTGCACATGTTTGGAAAGATTTGGCGCAGTCTATATTTGGAAACAAGATCCAGCTTTGGAGAGGAATTGATTGAAGATTTGAAGAACATATTTTGAGTTGATTGAGAACTAGATATAGTATGAGCTAATATTAGTATGTTGAAGATTTGAAGACTCAAACTTAGGATAAGTTTGGAAGGAAATCATGAAGACAATCTAGGAAGATTGTGTGACTCGAACTTAGATGAATGGAGATCAAGTTTGGAAGGTGCATTGGAGCACCTAGGTGAGGTGTGGGTTGAAGAGGACATCAGCGTGACATAGAGAGGTCCAACAAGTTGCGTGGTCAAGATCAAGAGGATTTGACATATTTAACTTGGGCTTAGACCAGGAGGGCTGGAAGAGTCACGAGGTCAGTTGCAATATGCGCTTCTGATCTCGGTCGATTCGGCTTTTCAGCCACGCGTTGAAAGTCCGTGTGTGTGACAAGGATTGCAACGGCTATTTTTGGAAGGTTTCCAAAATAGTTCCTGCTGAGATTTAGGAGATTCTAAAAGAGGCAAGTGATATATATGGACGTGGTGATGTCTATATAAGGCTGAGCTATGAATGTTGAGGTTGATGCCACCGGAGAGAACCTAAGGGAGTTAGGTTGAGTGGTAGTTGGTCAATCTAGAGTGAGGTGTTTGTATATTGTGAGATGAGTGACAAGAGAATTGTACTCATGTTTCCTTCCCTCTTTTAGTGGATCGTTTTTCCGGGCTTGGCCCCCCAGACGTAGGCTTGGAAGCAGAACTGGGTTACCAAACTTTTGTGTCTCTTTTCTTCATGCTTTTCATTGTTTTGATTGTGTGTGTGTGTGTGTATGAGAGCTTGAGTGTATTCTGAGAGACTGTGGTGCAACCACCGTTACAACTACATCATACAACAACCCGGCAGGAACTCACAACTTTCTTATTTTTGACTATATAATATGTCACACTACTACTTATCATCATCTTCTATTAATGTTTACTTTTTTTTAAAATATGGATAAACTATATTTATTTAGATTTAAAAAGATGACAAGTAGTACATGCATCTCTTGTTACATATGTGTGGAAATGGTAAAAGCGTAAAAACAGAGGGTATAGTATGCGACATAGCTTAAGCCTATTCCCCACTGGACATCCCTTCCCCTTCTCCCCAAAGAGGTGGGCCCGCATCTTTTGTGAATCGGAGGCTTCTTTTTACTAGGACTTGGGTTGCCTTCAACTTGGACTTCTTTGACGGATGAGCTGTATTGAGCTAGGATAAAATGAGGAAGTTAGTGTCACGAATAATTTGTAAGAAAACGTGTTGTTTTTTTCTTGAAAACATCGCCTATTTCGTTTTATCCATATATTTCAAATGATTGTCATCATCATGAGTTCCCATCCTCTCCTCAAAGTCTTGTGCACTTTGTTGGAGAGGGAGGCAGGCCCTCAAACTTCGTGTAGGGAGTTGGGAGAGAAGTTCAAGCCATATATCGTTCAATAAAACTCCTAGATGCTTTGAGCAAAAGGGCATATGATGACGAGATACGTCATTGTCTCATCAGCAGAGTCGCAGAGGAAACACATTGTGCTGGTACCCCTCAAGTTTCTCTTGTATAGATTGTGTAATGTGAGGATTCGGACTTCCCGCGTCAGCCACGTGAACAATTTGACTTTTAGGGGGCATGGGGTTTTCCATAAGCCGATTTTTAGAACACTTTTGGTACCTCTGTCCATCATGAAAGGTAGATGGATTTAACTAAAAAGGCGACAAAGCTTGTGAGTTTCCATCCTCTCCTATTTGCCCCCGACCCATGAAGTTCTTTCAAGTAGTTTCTCAGCATCTCTTATGTATTTGTTTCCTCGAGAGATGGTGGTCCAAGGTTTGAGGAGTGGTATCCCCCTATGATGGGAGATCCGGGCCTCTTGGATTGAAGTGGATCTTTTCCGAATTAGGGGGTGCAACAGGGGAACAGATTCAACAATGACTGACCTTGAATCCAATTATCAAGCCACAAGTTAATTGTTTTCCCTTCTCTTGGATAGGAGATGATATTATGGAGGGTGACCGCCCTTTCTCTGCATATACCTTTCCAGAAGTAGGGAGCCCACCTCAGTATGCTTTTGTGGGGTCGAGAAAGGTGTTGTTGAAATATGTGTCTTTAATGATCTTAAGGGCAAGTTCTGCTTCCCTCGTAAGGAATCTCCACCACAATTTCCCTAGTAGGGCTTTGTTAAAACCCTAAGGTTAGGGATTCCCTAGCCACCTTGCTCCTTTGGTTTACATATACACTGCCAATTAACTAGGGGGTATGCCAGCTTGCCTATGTTTGGTCCTTTCTAGAGGAAATTTCTTCGTATCGCATCGAATTTGATTATTATCCACTCTAACAGCTGGTAGATGGACATCTTGTGTATAGGGATTGATGATAGCACTGAGTTGATGAGGGTTACTCTCCCCCATAGACAAGAACTTCCCTTTCTATGATGCCAGTCTTCTTTTCAGGATTGATATAAATCCCTAATAATCTTCCGTCCTTGGGTGGCCCCCTGTGATTGGGATCCCCAGGTACATGAACGAGAGAGCAGTTATGGGGCAGTTGATGATTTGTGCGGTGTCCTGGGATGTGCCCTAGACTCTTCAGGGGGATTATCGCACTCTTAGAATAATTCATTCGGAGACCCAACAATCCTTCAAAAAGGTAGAATATTTGCTTTAGTGTCCATAACAGGGATAGTTCACCAGTGGAGAAGACCAGCAAGTCCTCAATGTAGTGCAGGGTTGTAATATCCTCCTCTCTGTTGGCCCTTATTGGAATTCCATTATAAATGTTCTCCCTGGAAGCCTCCTTAAACATGGTAGGTAACACATCCGTGGCGAGGGTGAAGAGTAGTGGCGAGAGGGGTTCTCCTTGTCTTAAACCTCTTTTGTGTCTGATGTAACTAGTTGGCACTCCATTCAGGATGAGTTTGGCCTTGGAGCTTTTTAGCCACATTTATATCCACCCCACCCATTTGGGGCCGAAACCTCTTGCCTAGAGGATTTTCAGGAGGAAATTCCAGTCGACCGTGTCAAATGCCTATGCAAAATCCACTTTGATCAGAGTTCCATTGGAGTTGTTATGTTTCATCTTGTGCATGAGTTCTTTTTAAGCAACTATGTTATTGTGAATCATCTATCTCTTGATATATAAAGGAGGTCTATGAGTCATCTACTAACTCCCTAATGATATCTCTTAGAAATGAATAGCGAGGACTTTAGTGATTATTTTTATGGAACAGTATAGCATACTAATGAGCATATAATCTTTGATCCTTATTAATGTATTATTCTTGGGGATGAGCAGAATGTTCTCCCAAATTAGCCTTTCAAGGTCTATATTACCCTGAAAGAGGTCCTCGAATAGTTTGAGTAAGTCTGTCTTGATGAAATCCCAGTCTTGTTGGTAGGGGGTCATAGGGAAACCATCTGGTCTTAGGGCCACCTTGTCCGTACTGAGCTTATCTACCACTGATTTGATCTCCTCTTCTTGAACAACTTATCTATGTGGGATAGGTCATGCCAGGCTTTGTGTCAGAACTATTTTTCTCAGGAGGTCTTGTACCTCATTTCCTTTTCTGTTCCGAAGAGGGAGTTGAAGTGGGTTATTAACTTAGCATGTATCTCATCAAACCTTGTAATAAGGTATTCTACTTCTTGTAGCTGCCTTATGCAATTTTTGTTTCTCCTTTGGTTTGCCACAACATTGAAGTACTTAGTGTTTTGGTCTCCAAGTTTCAACTAGTTTATTCTTACTTTTCGTCACTATATGGCTTCCTCTTCAAGGTTGATTTTCTCACAATCCAAGTGGGCTTCTACCTCTTCTCTCAGTTCCCCCAAAGTCAGTCTCCTAGTTCCCTTTGTTGTGTCCAGATATTCAATTTATGTCAGCAAGCTCCTCTTTTTATCTTTTTGAATGTTGGGTGTTTCTTTCTGCCATTACTTGAGTTTTGCTCTTATTGTTGTCAGTGTTTTGGCTATGATGAAAGCTTCGCCCCCTGCCAATTTTGGTACATCCACTATTCCTTTAGCATTCCTAGGAAGCCTTCCATTGTGACCCAGTTTCTGTTGAACAGGAAAGGTCGGGTTGGGGGCTATCTCTCCCGCATTCCAGGCATACCGATGTGTGGTCAAAGCGGACTCTTGAGAAGGTTGTTTTCAGGATCCACAGGAATTGAGCTAGCCATTCACTGGTTAGGAGGAATTTATCTAACCTTGCATATGCAGGTTTGACCCTCCAATTTTCCCATGTATATTTCCTTCCAAAGAGGGGAGGATCAAGTAGATGGAGGTCCTGTATCAGCTCTTCCAACCCTTCCCCTCCTCTTATGTTGTACATTCATGTATTTCTATCTTCTGGGGTTCTGGTGGCATTGAAGTCACCGCATATTGTCCATGGGTCATCTGCTCTGGATCTGATTGACCTCATTTCATCCCAGAACCTATCCTTTTGTGCTGGGTCGCAGGGGCCATATATCGTGGTAATCATTCTTGGGCGTTATTATTCACTTTGTCTTTTAGGGTTATAGTGAGCGAGAATTGATCAATGTATTGTCCCTTTAGATTATAGTTAGCACCATTGCATCTAATACAACATCCCCCTCTTGTTTCTATGGCTAGTAATGATACCCATTATTCTTAGATACCTCCCCCGATGGACATCCAGATAAAATTATTCATGTCCGCCAATTTTGTTTCTTGCAAACAAAAGACGTCCGGGTGATGGCTTCTGAGGAAATCTCGAAGCAGGAACCTCTTCCTTCTTTTCCCTAGCCCCCTAACATTTCATGTAATTATCATAATCATCTAAAGCTATTGTTACCCAGTTATACAGTTATGTGGAGGTTCTTAATTGTTGCCCTTCCATTCCGCTATGTGTTTCCTTTCAAATGATCGCATGTGGTTGAGATATGAGACCTTGTTGTCTTCATTATCCCCAAAGTCAACACTGACTAGGAAAGCAGCAGATAATAGATCTCTGTCGGGCCATACAAATAAAGTAAGATGAATTGGGTGTAGGTTAGATTCCATACCTTGTTGTTAAGGTACATGAGCCATAGGGCTCTTCCTTAGTGAGTTAGGTGGTGCTATGAAACCTTCTCTTTCTAATCTGGCGTTGCATGGCTATCTGGTTCTCCTGCTTTGCCGCCTGGGTTCCATGTCTTGGGCTTCCTAGTGTTGTTGAGCTCGCTTGTCGTCATCTACTATCCGCTTCTCTTTATTTTTAATGTTGTTTCCCTGTATTTGGGCTCTATCTTCTTTGATCTTTTCAATTGTCACGTCTGATATCGAGCTTTATGCTCCATCCATGTATCTTAATAAAACCCTTTGAGTTCCAAGTTTATGCCATTTCCCAAGCCCAAGATTTGGTGGTTTGGGTCCACCTAGGTTTAGGCTTGGTTGGGACCCAACTGAACCAAAGAGCTATTATAAGGGAATACTAAACCCAACTACTGTGTTGATAGGCCAATTTGGTGGGCTTGATTCCATCTGGATGAGCTAAAGGGTTCTAGGGGGTTTGATTTCATATAAGAGCCTATTCCTTGTCTCCTCCTCCCCAATAACAACATCAACATATTGCTAGAGTGCCCCCTCATCCAGTATAATCACTGCAAACTCTTCATGAGATATCCCTTCACCTATGAATGCCACATCATCATTGATGTGGGCTGCCATGTTATTGCTGATATGGGACACCATATCATTGTCCAATCGTCATGCCACATCATCATCTTTAATCAGAAAGGCTCTGTGTCATCCACACAAGCTTCCACGTCATCCTTATCACTGATGTGGATCATCGTGTCATCACCATCACTGATATGGACATCCATGTCATCCCTCATAGTTGCTTGGGTACCCATCTTATCCCTCTGGTCTTCCACCTCAACATTCCGAGCTATTTCTTCTTTTTTTTTTCATAAATCCCTAATTTCCACCTCCATTTCCTCAACTATGTTCAGATCCTTTCTTCTCCTCTCATCCACACCATACGTGTATGCTTTGTTGGTCGGGTCTTCAGGGGCCAAGTGTGCTTCAAGATCGGTGTGGAGAAGTTTAGTGGGGATAACCAAATCATGCGTTGAACCCTTTCCTCGGACCTCGTCTAGAACCGGGTTTCCTCGAACTACTTTCTCTGGGTTCATGCCTCGAATTACATGGTGAACTGGGTTTCCTCAAGTGGCTTCATCATCCCAAGTTGAAGTCAGTGGTAAGAGTGAAAGCCACTATCACGTGCTTGCTTGCTACCTTGCCCGCGACCAACCCTAATTGCGTTATCCGCACCTTTTCGAATGCATGGCCGTCTTGATCCACTGAGGTTCTAATGGTCCCGTGTTCTTACGAGGTTATCTCAGCCTCTACTATTGCCACATGTCCCTCAAGCCCTCGCTCCTTTTCGCCCCGTAGGAATTCATAGCCACAACCACCAAGACCGCCTTATGGGAATCGGACACATGGTGGTCCAAAATATAGTCAACATTTACCCATTTCTCTAGTTCTCTGGGCGATTGGGGTACGATTTGACCGAAATAGGCCATTTTCTCTGCAGGGTTTGATCAGCCGAGGCTGCTTACTTCCCACCGCATGGTCCCTCCCGAGTGTCTATGTTAAAACGGGTAGTACCTGCCAGTTCTCAGAGGGTTCACCTGGCTGCTCGCCGCTCCCTCGCAATTCTCCTCCCTCTTGGTGGCTAAGCTTCGCCATTTGTCCCCAGTAGGGTTTTTGTCCCCCGTCATCCATGGTAATGGTTGCTCCCCCTTCTCTAACTTGATCTGTATTACATGATAACGGCTCCCTATACTATATCTAACGGTGTAGGGAAGCCTCCTTCTCTAACGGATATAGAGCACCACCCTAGCCTAGTCGGCAATGAGTGTCCCATGGCTGTCAACAGGGGCGAGGCCACGTAGGGGCCTGGGGGGCACGTGCCCCCCCTGGATTTTTGGGAAATTTTTTTTTAATATATATATATATATATATATATTGTATATATATATATATATATATATATATATATATATATATATATTGTATATATAACATATTAATGATTTTATTGGTTTGAAATTTGAATGTTTGACTTTGATGGCCGAGTGTCTCATTTATATAACATATAATATTATAATATATATAAAAAAAAATATAAAACCATGTTTGAGTGACGTGCTGACGAGTGACGTTTGACTAAAACTATGGAGTTCATGAAGCTTTGGATAGTTGGATTTGTCATCTGAGAACTGAGAAATGAGAACTCTTGGATTATTTGGATCTCTTTATCTGAAAAGAGAAAGGAAAAAAGAAAAGGGAACTCATGTGGCGGAGTCATGGACAATGGACATCATCATGATTAGAACTTCTGAGATTCTGAGGATCAGGTCCGAATTCATACTCGCATTCTTCTTCTACTTTTTCCAAAATCCGAACTTGTTTCAGTTTAGAGCCTTTGATCAATGATCTGCTATAAAAAATTGAGTCTTTGGTGATTTTTGTTTAGACTTTAGCTTGGTGTTTTAATCAATTGATGTTTGATTAAATCATTGGGTTTGGATTGTAACTAGATTGGCATCATGTCTGATGTCTTTGGAGGGGAATTCAGTATAGGACTATGGACCATGGTGTTCAATTAATTATTGTAGTTTCATTAATGTGTATTGTAATGTCAATTATTTCTTATATTTTGGAAACATGTATTAATTTCAGTCTACATCTACGGATCAAGTATGTAGATGTAGTTATCTAATTATCAACTTTTCAAAGATCTTCTTTGTTACCCAAAAAATAGATACAAAGCTCAAATATATTCTAGCTTAAAGTTTGTTTGAGAGGAGAAGTTATACTACATGAATAGATTATAGAAATAAGATTTGAAAGCATACTGCAAGCTTGAATTTCATTCTATTGGATTCAATAATTAAATCATTGAATTTTATTCTATTTTATGGAGTGTAATTACTACTTACTAGCTAATTTTTAAGTATTCACTTATGCTACAAGCCTACAAAAGTCTATGTTACTGAGAATGTTTATGTTTTAGCATTTAAATAAAAAAATTCTTTTCTCTAGGGCTTTATCAAGTTATGGAGAGATATTTTAAAAGAAAGGTGGAATCAACGATCCCTATAGAAGAAGAACATGTTCAGAGTGCAAAAAAGAGTAATGTGGAAATAAGAAGAAATGTTGAGAACTCAGAAAAAAGTAATTTGGAAGTCAACTTGGCAGAACTTCCTACTGATCTTGGGTTAAGAATTCCAATTATGAATTATCATGCTAATGATCAAGATGAAGTACGAAGAAGATATATGCTAAAAGGTCCTTGTCAACCACATAGCCATGTTTTTCCACTCACACAGTTTGGAACGAAATCTAGACGATTCAACCCGGCTTGGTTTAAAGAATATCCTACTTGGTTAGAGTATAGCATAGCAAAAGATGCAGCTTTTTGTCTATTTTGTTATCTTTATAAACAAAATATTGGGGAGCATGATTCTTTTGTTTCTAAAGGGTTTTCAAATTGGAAAAAAGAAAGAGAAGATTCAAATTCATAGCCGGAGGCCACGATAGTGCTCACAACTATGCTTGGAATAAGTGTAGTGCTTTTGATGAACCAAAAAGCAACACATTGCAACATTTCTTCTCATCCAGTCCAACAAAAGTAAAGTTGATTATCGTATTATTATTGGCTTGGGGGCATTAGTTGATTGTGCTCAATTTCTTTTACGACAAGGACTTCCTTTTCATGGTCATGATGAATCTTCTAGTTCAATTAGCCAAGGAAATTTTCTAGAGCTCTTGAAATTTATGGGTAACTTGAAGCAAGAAATCAAAGATGTGACATTAGAAAATGCTAAATTAATATCATCTGATATCCAAAAGGATATTATAAATGCTGCTGCAACTGAAACCATCAATGTGATTGTCAAAGACATCGGAGATGCTTTATTTTCCATTCTAGTTGATGAATTTCGTGACATCTCAATGAAAGAACAAACGGCGGTTGTGTTGCGCTATGTGGATAAAAAAGGGTGTGTAATTGAACGATTTGTAGGCCTTGAGCATGTCACAAGTACCATCGCTATCTCACTTAAAGCTGCAATTGATATATTGTTTTCGAGATATGGATTGAGTATAGCTAGACTTCGGGGACAAGGTTATGATGGACCTAGTAATATGCAAGGGAAGTTCAACGGTTTGAAAGCACTTATTTGGAAGGAGAATCCTTGTGCTTTTTACATTCATTGTTTTGCTCATCAACTTCAATTAGCTCTTGTTGGTGTGGCAAAAAAACATGTTCAAGTTGCAAACTTCTTTTGTGTGGTAGCTAGTGTAGTGAATGTTGTTGGAGCTTCACCCAAGCGTTTTGACATTCTTCAAGAGAAACAAATCGCTCACATTTCTCAAGCATTACAAAATGGAGAGGTTGCAAGTGGTCGAGGCCTAAACCAAAGTACAACTCTCAAACGTCATGGAGACACGCGTTGGGGCTCACACTATGGTACATTACTTAGCTTGCTCACTTTATTTTCATCCACAATTGAAGTCCTTGAAATTATTGTTGATGATGCATCAAATTCTGAGCAAAGATACGAAGCAACTAATTTATTAGACAATATGCAATCATATAGATTTGTATTTTGTCTTCATTTGATGAGAATTATATTGGGAGTTTCCAATGAGTCTTCAAAAGCATTACAACGGAAAGACCAAGATATTGCAAATGCCATTGGCTTAGTTAAAGTTTGTAAGCAAAGATTGCAAGAGATGAGGGAAAATGATTGGGATTCTTTTATTGGTCAAGTGTCATCATTTTGTGAGAAACACAATATTGATGTTCCTAACATGGATGATATCTACATACCTCGAGAGGTAGATCACGGCGCAAAACTTATGAGACTACAAATTTACATCATTATCGTGTGGATTTGTATTATTCCATCATTGATATGCAACTTCAAGAATTAAATGGCCGTTTCGACGAGGTGAATACTAAATTACTTCTTTGTATAGCATGTTTGTGTCCTGATAATTTGTTTGTTGCTTTTGAGAAGCAAAAGCTACTCCAACTTGCTGGGTGTTATCCAAAAGATTTTTCTGCAATCGAGCTCATGGCACTTGATGATCAACTTCAAAATTATATTATTGATATGCGCTCGAGTATAGAATTTTCAGATTTGAAGGGGATTAGTAATATTGCCAAAAAGATAGTCGAAATGGGAAAAGATAAAGTGTATCCCTCAGTCTATCGATTACTGACATTGTCACTAATTTTGCCTATTACTTTCGACCCTTTATTGAAAAGAGTATTTTAAAGCAATGCATCTTGTGAAGACCGTGCCGTGCATAATGCGTATTGGAGATCAATGGATTTGAATAGCGAACAGTTGTTTACATTGAGAAAGACATTTATGATAATATTGATAATGGAAGTCATCATGCGGCGTTTTGAACATTAAAACTTCGTCGTGGAAACTGTAACTTTTTATTAAGTTTAATATTTTGATAATATGTTTTGTGACATTGTGTTGTTAATTTTATTGGAACTTTGTTTGGGTGCCCCACGAACCGGTCTGGCTTCGCTTATTTGGCTATCAAGGTGCACTAATTCACCGGTAGGCTTCATAATCCTCGTCATAGTGTCCATGTGTCTGCGAAAGAGCAGGAGACCCCATACGATAATCCAACGCAGTTCACCCTCGACTCATTCCAATGAGCCGAAGTCCGACGACTACAGTCGAAATCATAAGATGAAGCCAGGGAGCTTCATGTTCTCCCGTTTCTTCACCTCTTGAGCCAGTGTTTCAGATGGAAAGCCCACCAAAAAGCTTCCATTACTAAGAGGTTTCGCTGACTATGGCTTCACCGACACGAATCCCGCAGATGCGGCCATGCGCCATCGGGATGGAACAGTGGTCAGCAACCCTTGCGACTATCTTGATTACATTCGCTATTGGGAAGGGGCGGAGCTGCATCTTTCCTTCCAGCATCTAGGTGCCCAGGGCAAGGACACATGGTGAATCTCCTCCTCCGCCTCCTGTCGTTCTCTCTGACGACCTGGTTTCTTTCCTCCTGTTGTCCTTTCCCCCTTGTTGTTGGGTAGGGAAGCATCATATGCGCAAGCCGAGGCTGCTCCCATCGAGGCCTTCCTCTCTTCCCTTCCAGATAAGTCGGTCCTCGCACCCTTTGATGAGGTCCTCCGCGAGAGTCTTTGGAGGTCGAAACCTCCCTAGCCTTCAAAACTTTCTCCTGGGACCTTCAATGGGTCTCTATGCATCAAATGTTAGTTGTATTAGGCATTTGCCCTTACCTGTGAGGCGTCAAACCTAGCTTCGCCTCCAATAAGGCTCGCCCGGCCAGTCACAGTTTTTGTGGCCTTCACCTCCGCATGGGTGGCATCTTGTCTTCCTTTTACAATCTACGTTGCAAAATGCCCCTCGAGGAGGCAATTTCCATACACTTATTCTATTCCTCGAGTTGTAATCCTCATCGAGGCGATCGTTGAAGTTGTGTCTCCTTCCCTTAAGCTCGGCTTGATGCAGAGTGGCATGGGAGGTCCTCTTCCTTTTAAAGTGGACTTCAGTCCAGTTGTCCTCCTCTCAGGACTTCTTTCCCCTGATATTTTTCGGTGGGTACTTCAATGTCAAAACTCCGATCGGTGCTAGGTTTTTCTTTCCTTGGGTGTGACTTCCTTGATCACACCCAGGTAAGATCTCAGCCGCATCATGGCAGGCTCCCACCTCAAGATTTTGTTCTAGGTCTGTGCAGCCGGGCCTCCCTTGTTCCTCACGCCCTTAGCCGTTCGCTTCACGTCTTGGAGGACACACGCCACCACATTTGAGCCATCTCTCCTCTTCGCCACACTCAGCTATACCATTCCCCCACTTCTCTCACTATTAGAGACTTTATCCTCTTTCTCCCTCCCTGACATCTAGCCTGCAAACCCTACTTTTATTGTGCCAATAGATCCATTTGGATTGATGTTCTATGGCTTGTTATTAATGCTTAGTTTATCCATAACCAATGCATGAGCAAAATCTAAATCTAAGCTTCAGATCAATCAATTCTTGATGGATTTATATATAGTGTTTAGCTTTCTCACAACTCTAGCCTCATAGTTTTCATGGACATGTGAATAATTCATACCATGTACTACTCATTAGGGAATCTAAATCATGATATACTACAACTAAATTACTCAAACTAAACTGGCTAAATTATTAAAAAAAATATGACTTTAATCGATTAGATTCCTGATCATTATTATTCACAGTGGCATGATTAGCAAATATCTCCAAAACCAGTGGCTTTCTCGTCTTCTCTTCAAATAACAAAAGGAAAGAAAGCATCACAACGTCCTTGCCGCGCTCCAACGGTCGAATTAGAAGCCCAACGGCTCACTAACGCCGTCTGAAATGCCATTCATTAGTTTTCAAGAAAGTAGTGTCTGATTTAACGGCGTTAACACTGGATAGTTTGTCTATATGTAAATCTAAACTGAGAGTGAAGGCAAGCAAGGTCTCCGAGCTCGACTCTCTGGTTCCCTCTCTAATCTCATCGTCGTCTCCAAAACCCTCGTCTTCTAGGCATTCAAATCTCTCCTCGAGAGTTGCACAAGGCCTCAATCTCCAGGTTCGTTGTTCTTTGAACTTGATTTTTGGCGGATTTTTTTGTTCTTGGGATTGTAGAATGAGTTGAGCCCCAAGAATCTAGAGCTTTGGGGCTAGAAATGAATGGTGTTTATTCGGTTTTTGTAGAGTTTTTTAGGTAGTTCTGAGGTTTCTGGGCTTGGATTGGAATGGAGCATAGAAGAGGGGGCTCGGTCACGATATCGCCTTCACTGACTCCGAAATCGAGTGAGAAGTGGGGAAGGGATCTCCGATCTAATGAGAATGGGAGCTCGAGCAAGCATGATAAGGAGAAGGGAGTCAATGTCCAGGTCCTTCTCCGATGCAGGTATTGGAACACGAAATGCATTTAAATTTTGAGGAAAATTGGGATGTGCGTGTCCTTTTCTTGATTTTTAGTTGGTTTTTCATGGTTGAAGACCTTTGAGCGAGGACGAGTTGAGGGTGAACACGCCGGCGGTCATATCGTGCAACGAGTTAAGGCGGGAGGTCACCGCCATCCAGAACATCGCCAACAAGCAGATTGACAGAACTTTTGCTTTTGATAAGGTTTGAAACCTTTGTGTTTCTTTTTTACGCTGTGAATTTTGGTTTTTGTTTGTTTTTGGATGATCTGCTATCCGGTTGTGCTTAAAAATTTGTAATTTTGGTGAATATATGTAGGTCTTTGGACCAACATCTCAACAGAAGGATTTGTTTGATCTTGCTGTTTCTCCTGTGGTGAATGAGGTTCTTGAGGGCTACAATTGCACCATTTTTGCTTATGGGCAGACAGGAACCGGAAAAACTTATACAATGGAAGGAGGAGGGAAGAAGATGAAGGTAATTTGGTTATGATCTTTTCATATTTAAATTTTTTGATTTTATGGTCTACAGGTAGTTATATAAGTGTGTTATCTTGGAGTGGCATTGCAGGATGGAGAACTCCCAAGTGATGCCGGTGTTATCCCAAGGGCTGTTCAGCAAATATTTGATATACTTGAGTCACAGAATGCCGATTACAACATGAAGGTTACTTTTCTAGAACTATACAATGAGGAGATAACTGACCTTTTGGCAATGGAAGAATCAAAATTGTCTGATGATAAGTCTAAGAAACCAATAGCTCTCATGGAGGATGGGAAGGGATTGTGCTTGTGAGAGGGATTGGAGGAGGAGATTGTTATCTCTGCTGGTGAGATTTACAAGATATTGGATAAAGGGTCTGCAAAGGCACTGCAGAAACTCTGCTCAACAAGCAGAGTAGCAGATCACACTCCATATTTTCCATCACAATTCACATTAAGGAGTGTACTCCTGGGGAGAGGAGATGATCAAAAGTGGAAAGCTTAATCTTGTGGACCTTGCTGGCTCAGAGAACATTTCAAGATCAGGTGCTAGAGAGGTGGGTGGAACTCTCTTCCTATCTGAAGTAGGAAGGAATACACTGCTTTTGATTTCCTATCAGAAAAAATAAACAAAGTTTTTATCAACTATAAACTTGTGCAAATCATTACCATTGTGCTTATTTTGACTGGCTACCATGTTATTTACTATGGCAGGGCAGAGCAAGGGAAGCAGGAGAGATAAATAAGAGCTTGCTTACACTTGGACGTGTTATAAATGCTCTTGTTGAGCACTCTGGCCACATTCCATACAGGTGCTTCTGTTAACAACCATCTTGGACTAGACTGTTATTGGTTCAAGTTGTTTTGAAGTAATCCTTGTTAAAGTTTGCATGGTTTGATGTTTTAGGGACAGCAAATTGACTAGATTACTGAGGGATTCATTGGGAGGGAAAACAAAAACTTGCATTATTGCCACCATATCTCCCTCTATCTACTGTCTGGAAGAGACTCTGAGCACCTTAGATTATGCACATCGTGCCAAAAATATCAAGAATAAACCAGAGGTAAATGCTTTTTTTTATGGTTTTGGTGATAGTAAGTTTAACTTGCATATTCTAGTAATTATACCTCAACACTGTATTTATCTTTATTATTCAGATCAACCAGAAGATGATGAAATCTGCACTCATCAAGGATTTATACACAGAAATTGACCGCCTTAAACAAGGTTTGTGTAGCATTACAAAACGAATTCAATCTCATCTTTTTGTATCTACAAACACAAAGCTCCATCTTGTTCATCATCTTGGCTCTCCACAAAATATTCATGCAAGTTTCCAGCTGTGACTGGGGACTACCCTGTTATTTAGTTATGGTTGTTCTCTGAACTCATCTAGATATACAGTAGAACTTGTCAAACATTTATTCTAATTGATAAAATCTTCAAATTAATCAACCCTTTTCTACCAAGAAAAGAATTAGAAGGCACCCATATCCAAGGTAAGATTCAATAGCAGTGAGTATAAATAAATCAGCTGCTAGAATTGTGCTCAACCAGTACTACTTTCTGTAATCCCTGCATCTTGGTTATCAGGTGGATAATTTTTTTTGACATATTTGTCTTTTTCAGAGGTCAATGCTGCAAGAGATAAGAATGGGATTTACATCCCACGGGATCACTACCTGCTCGATGAAGCTGAGAAGAGGGTTGGTATTTCTAAGTTGTTTTGTTTTTCATTTTAAAGAAGTAATATGGAGTTCTTTGAAAAAAGTGTGTTAATCATTCAGATTGTGAAACCTCAGTGCCATGGCAGAGTAAAAGGAAAATGGAGCGCTTGGAAATTGATTTAGGAATCGAAAAGATAAGGTAGATTTTGGTAATTTGCTTCCTCTGGTTCTTATGAGTAACTTTTGGTTGTAGTTCAACCCTCGATAGTATTTGGATCCAAAACAGAAATTGATTGGGCTAAGAAGAGAGCTCTATGATTCTCAGTTATTGTTAACTTCTTGAGGTTAAGTGGCAAACTGGAAAGAGTCCCAGGTAATATACCTGTTTTATGTCTCCGATTAAAACTGTCTTGAACCTTGCAAAAGTAATTCTACCTATACTTCATCCTCCCATAACAGAAAAGGCTGGAAGTTACTGAGCCGCCTCTTGTTCGGAAACTTAGAAGGAAGATATAAAACAGGCAAAACTCCTTGATTAAAGAAAAGGAGATATTTAATTTCTAATCTTCTCAAATCAGGTGAGCAATGTGCTGGAGATCCTATGGAATTTATACCTTATAGCAAAATTTGTAGGTATGCGTTTTGCTGAGTAGGCATTAAATACTCATCTACACATTTGAATCCTATGGCTCATCCTGCTTTTGCAAATCCAATATGTTCCTTAAAAGCACTTCACAAACAATAGTTGAATTATGATGTTTGGATGCTTTTTATTGCAGAGAAAAGCACTTGCTGAATTTCATACACATGAGCTTCGATCTGAGCTTGGAAGAGAAAACTGCATCGGATGTTTCTGGCTTGTTTTCTAAAATTGGTCAGTCATTTTAATCTAAGAAGTCCCTTATGTTGTAGGTGTTATAAGCTTTTCCTAATTCTTTTTGCTAAAATTACCATATCTTGTTGTGGCTCAGAACATAAAGATAATATAGAGGAGGAGAAAACAGGATCCTTTGTCCAGAAATTCCAGTCTCAGTTAATTCAGCAGCTGGATATGCTTCATAAAACTGTCTCTCAGGATTCTGTGAGGTGCATCAGGAGACCCACACTAAAAAGAAATGGAAGAAGAAATGAGATCTTTGTATCCACAAAAGCTGAGAGTATTTTATATGTTATCCAATATATTTTTTAGATGTAATCAATGAGTTACTGTTGGTATTTTACTGTTGATTCCACTTTAAATTCTTCTCATTCGTATGCTGTTTGATGCACAGGCCACAGAAGAAGAGATTAATGGAATTGGGTCAATAAACTGCAAACCATGTATTGCTCTGGCATTAGAACATGTTGTTGGATAATTCTAGCTGGTGAACTTGACAAGAACTCTCAATTAACTTGTGCAAAACTGAATTCTCAAGTACTCTTACACTCTTCTGCACTTGATGATGTAAGTATCACCCAATTACTCTTCAAGTTATTCCCTTCAGTTCAAATTTTAGTGGATTAGCTTCACATTTTTTCCTATTATACAGTGCTTCTAAGAAAATGGTTGCAGAAGCTGATCAGTTAATTAATGAACTTCAAAATAAGACCTCAATAAGCAAAAGAAGTTGATAAATTGGCTGCTTTTGCACAGCAGCAACAAGAGGTTTGGTCGATATTAGAGAGCTTGATAATTCTACTTGTTAAGCTTCACTCTAAAAGCTGTGTATTTATTAAATCAATATATTTGTTTTTCTTCATTATAAAACAAGGGACATCTCAGAGCCGTGGGAGATGACCACGATCTATTTTCAAAAATTACTACTAATTTTTTCCCATACCTGTAGATGTACATGCTTCTAACTTGAGTAAAAGTATTAAAAGAGCACATGCTTCATACAAGACCAGCAACTCTCTCAGCTTGAGAAGAAATTTGAGAGTAACATTTTAACCCTATAAAAGATTTGTTGGTTGGGACAATCTGAACATCCCTTTGGTTGGAATTGTGTATGAAAAACCATGCATGTGCTACTTGCAGGACTGTGCTGCTAATGAAGAAAGGCAACTGCTTGAAAAAGTAGCAGAGATGCTAGCTAGTTCAAAATGCCAGGAAGAAGAAAAACTGGTACCTGAAACCTGTTCTCCAAATATTATCATTTACTGATTATACTGAACTTAGTGTGGTGAAACTACTTCTATTCAAAACGCGATAGTCATATCTTCTCTTTTAGTAGTAAATTATTTTAGGTTTTTAGCATCATGAACCATATCTTTGCATGTAGCAAATGTGTGTTCAGGAGTTTTTTACCTGCAGGATTCTTTAAATAATGTGAATAACTGTTATTCTTTTTAAAAAACAAAAAGAAGAGACAGTTAGTACACATTTTCATGGATGTGAGTACTCAAAATATTCCACATTTGTTTTAGGTTCAAACAGCAGTTGATGATGGTCTTCGAGAGACTGCTGCAGAGAGAACAAATAGTCTACAGAAAGAAATGTCCCACTGCTCCAGGAATTCACTTTATCAGTCAAAGAACAATGGGCAGTTCACATGAAAGAAAACAGAAAAATAACTATAAAGAAGATACAGCTGCAGTGGAAAGCAGCAGATGCTCCATGCTGAAGAAGGTTTTGGACACTGTGGTATGTGCAACTCTGGAAATCTTACTTCTCTCAGCATTTACTCAAAATTTTGCCCTCTCTTATTTCTAATGTAAAAACCTTTGCAGCATGGTCAATATAAGAATGGGACTGCAGAAAAATGGCAAAATGCTCCAAAATTCCCTTGCTCAGTCTTGGAAAAAGACAAAAATCTCTATCATCTGTAGAATTCATTATCAGAATTGGGTTCATCACAGTTGATTCTTCTTTCTCACTCATCATTTTGAACATAGAAGTTTCCATTGGGTGTTTTAGAATCACTTTTTCTACTTATCAGGAGGCGACAGTAAGAAACCAATCAACAATTGCATTCAAGATTATCTTCTACAGCCTCAACCACTCTGGAAGATGTTGATGTTGCAAAACAACAGCCTCCTCTCCTCCATCCAATGTAAGACATGTTTCTGCTTTTATAAAAATGCATTCACCTGATTCCAGAATTTTAAAAACACGTGAACTGTTGTTTCCAGGTTCTCTGAAACTTGACCATGATGCATGCACCAATGTTGATTCTATGATTGTCCCTGCTCACGAGAAGTTAAGGGAGTTGAAAGGTGTGCATCATCACAAGATCATAGAGCTTTCTGAGAATGCAGGGAAGTGTTTGGTTGATGAATACATGGTAAGGCATCAATCATCTTTCTTCATCTACTTAATTAGAAAAAATAACATTTACAGAGGAGTCATATCATCCTCATGATCTTTTGTTGCCCTACCTTCTTCACTCAGGTGGATGAACCATCTTGTTCAACCCCAAAAAGAAAAGGGAGCTCAATCTGCCCAGCATTGACATCTTATAGAGGAATTAAGAACTCCACCTTTTTGAAGAGCTATTGAAGTCATTTTGGGAGGCCAAGTCTCCTTCCAAGCAAGCCCAATGGAGATGTAAAACATAAATACATGGTACTCATGACTCCAGACCACCTCTTACTACCATAAATTAAAGAAAAATCTCAGTCACTATATATACTATATGTATCCAACTGAGTGGGAATATTTAATTTGTTCTGTTCTTTTGAAGCTTTTGATGATGTCACAGAATGCTTAATCGAAAATATATATATATATATATATATATATATATATATATATATTATCAGATTATTATTCTCTTGTATGTATAAGCTGTAATCCACTCTTAAACTCCTTCCAATTATTTTTTTATTTTCTGGCTTACCTTTTTTTAATGTTTTGTGTAAATTAAGCATTCTCATAATTAACTGCTAGTTGTGGTACATGTGCAAAATATAATAACTTATAAATGAGTTTTGACCTGGTTTTATTTCAATGCTCCTAGGATTTGAGAGTAAAAAGCAGCATAAAAGACAAACTTCAATAAACCTAAAGCATTGGGATTAATGCCCTAGCTAGAAGTCTCCTACAATAAACCCACAAACCCTAATTCTTATAATTCTTATTTTCTTTCCCAAGAACCTGTGCTTAAAGCATCAACTGCCTTACAAACTGAATGTGAGCTCCATTGAAGATTCAAAACTGCATGGTGGTAAGAGAGAGGATTAATGAATGCATCTCATGAGTAGTGAAATCATCTGAACCCTAATTGTAGGGTTTGAATTCACAAGAGGAGGAGGGAAGACTTTATTTCTTGTCATTTTGAACCCTGCCGTATATATGTATTGTACTAGATTCTAGCATGCTACTTCATTATTATATAATAAAGTATTTAAAGGACTTTAAAAAGCTTGCATTTTGTACCAAGTACTTGACTGTTAAAAGCACCAAAACCCAAGAGAGCTTCTTATGTAGCTTGGAACCTTGTGTGAATTCTTTCTTTCCTCTTCTCCCTGTTTTTCTCTTTTTTTGCTTTACTTGTTCCAATAAAATGCATGCATGTATAGAAGGGACACGAGAGAGAGGAAGAGATGAAACATACAGAGAAGAAAGAAAGCCTAGGTTTTATGCGTAGGATTGACTACTAAATTCAATAAAAAGCTGGTTTCTATACTAGTCCCTCCTCAGGGTACTTCTTGGACTGACCAGCTTTAGAAAACAAGAGAAGCTTAGACACTGATAAGTCTCTCCAATTTGTTAAGAGGGAACCAAAATGCAGTACTGCATGTTGATTGACGTACCAACTTTATTAACAATAGTAGCTTAACTTCTTTCTTCATCCACACTAACAGCAACAACAAGAAGAAGATCACAAGAACAGCAACAACTAACAACAACAACAACAAGATTAGTGTGATAACAATATATGGATGGATATTATAAGATGGATAACAAGGGATTAATATTGGAATTTAGTTGGATTTAGAAGCGGAGACAGGAGGAGTGACTTGGAGGTGCTGCATTTCATCTCTCTAAGTCCAAGTGCTCTTGAGTGGGGAAGAAAAGCTCAAGAGTCTTGGAGGAGGTCTGCAGCATGGAGGTATCCCACCAGTACTGCCACTGGCATTCGCCATCATCGCCAACATCCATTCATTCTCATAAGTATTCATGCTGCTTGTCGATGCAGCCGCTTCTACGTTTTCCTATCCCTTCCTTCGACCTCTAACTCTGCTCTCTTTGCTATAGAATTCATTGCTTGGTTTTGCATCCTGAATGAAAATTCATAATTAAACACTCGTAAAAATGCTTGATAAATCATCAATGTCTAGCCATGAAATATAGCAGTTATATTTTGTTATCCAAAACCACAGAGCCAAACCTCGAGTCTCTACTACTTCTGATCATTATAGTTTGTTCATTGTAAGAAGATTAAAGGGAGAAGGAAAGGAAAAAGGACCTGAGTGAAGAAAAGATCAAAACCCTAAAAACCCTCTTTAAAGCTCAGTCTTTCATTATAAGAAAATTGAAGGAAAACTGAGTAGGCAGTGCTTCTGATCATCTCCAAAACCCTGAAAACCTCTTGTAGAGTCTCTTTTTACTTGTTTTAGTCCTCTTCAACTTGATTTCATATTATAGGTTGTTCAGTACTTCAGGATCAAAAGCCTAAATACCAAACCCTAAAATAAAACCTCCATCTTGTAGCTAGAGAGCAGTAAAAAAATGATCAGTCTCTTTCAACTTGTCATTGTATATATATATATGGTTTGTTCATAATTAATTATATGAGAATTTAAAATCAAATTATAAGGAGCTAGCAGCAGCAAAATTACCATTAAAAGGAAAAAAATAGGAGCCTGCTGAAGAAACTGAGATGGATTATGGAGATGATGAGGAAGAGAAAGAAGGAGTAGGAGGAGGAGAAGCCTGATCATCCACAAAAGTGTGGACCTTTAGTTGTTGTTGGAGTAGCTGATGGTGCCTGCTGAGAGCTTCCCTCCTGAGCTTCTGCCTGTCCCTGGCCTTGTGGTTCTGGAACCAGTAAAAAAGACATTCTTCCCTTCTCTATCTTGCCATAGTGCATTAGGACAAGTGTGTGCTGTTATCTGCTGTATCTGGAGAAGCATTTGGAGTTCTTATCCCACTCCTGTGTACATCTTCCTCCAGAATCATCAGTTGCTCTGGTGTTGGACACCTCACCTTGTTGAGGGAGCCTGAGGCATGATGATGATAGATAAAAAAATATATATGTTATATCTTTGTCTCTTTGTCTCTGTCTTTTCTAGATCTCTTATGAGATGGTGGTACTTATAATCCCTACTCTATAATAATATGTAGTAGTGGATTGTTTGTTTGCATGCGGACGCATAAGTGAAAGGAGGAGAGGACGAAGCAGGATATAGAGAGATGGGGTTATAGGGAAGGGAAGGAGACAAGAGACAAAAGGTATGGTTGAGGGCCAGAGGAGGGAAGAGTTTATAGAAAAAGTCTGGGTGGAAGGAGAAAGGAGATGGAGTACTGTCATGCTGATGTTTGCGCTGATCACAGAGGGGCATTCAATTTTGGTTTCAATGTTTTAATTAATTGCCTCTCTCTCTTTTCTCTTACCTCTTTTCCTTCTTCTTCCAATTCCTTAATTAATGTCTTGTTGCCTTGTTAGCAATTGTTCATCTTATTAATTTATGTATATATGCTTTTCTTTTGTAATATAAGAAAATATTACTAATGAATTGCTTATAAATACTGTTAAAAGTTGTGGGTGAAGAGAGAGAAGAGAATTGGAAAGTCACATCCTGCTAACTTAAGAAGGTGTAGGTTGGTAGTGGGGGTAGGGTGTCATTGATGAGAGGGAATGACACGCAGCTTAAGCGCACTCCTTTCTGTCCTCCATATTTTTAGAGTTTGGTTGGCTATGAATTATGAGATCATGATGGACTAATGCACATCTCTCCTCTCTCTTTCTCTCTTATCAGAATTCTCTCTCATGCATGATTCATATAAATCAAGTTTTATATATTTACTGCATGTAGAAGAATGAATCAAATACCATCTTTGTCAAAGATATATATGCATGCATGCTTTAATTAGAAATTTAAAAACAAAAACACACACATTTATGTATGAATAGATATATACTTGGCTAGCAAAGGTTTAGTACTATAGCAGAATTGTATATATATAAAATATAATTGTTGTACTTGCTGCAGAATAATAAAAGTAACATTGAATCTCAATTGACTGATAAATCATGTAGCTGAAATTAAGTGATTTGAGTTTACTAAATCCAATGTGGGGATTCTGCATGTATAGAGGCTTGAATTGAAACACTGTAACCCCTTGTAGCTGAATTTACATTCCACTGGGACAAGATAATAATATCATCCACTTGTAGTTCAACTTATTGATTGACACCATTCAATTAATGTTTCTTTTTGGCAATTAATCAGCTTTGAGCTCCTCACTACCATGATCAACTTTCTAATCTCCTAATTAATCAGTTCAAGCAAATTAAATTAACTAAACTTGCTTTAGTTCTCTAAAGATCAATGGCGAAATTAACTTCTAGAAGAGTTTTTACTTTTTATACAAGTGTTTATATAGGATGGATACAAAATTGCTTAGGAGAAACACATAGGTTTGAGAAGATCAGTTTAGGGTGGGGAATCCAAGAAGAAATCTATCCAATATCCTATCTATCCACAGAAGTAGGTAGAGTAGGTACATAAAGTGTTAGAAGCTCTAGGGTTAGGGTTAGGTTTTGGGAACCTAAGACATGGAGAGAGAGAGAGAGAGAGAGAGAGAGAGAGAGAGAGAGAGTGATGTGATGTATAACTGTCTGAGTCACACTTCAACAACAGACTAAGGAGTCCAAAAACAAAAAGGACTGGTTTGTCTTATCATCAGAGATTACGTTGCCCTTTTCTAAGGATCTTTTTCATTTTCCAAACCCTAACCTGACCCCCAAACCCCTAACCCTAAAGCATATTTTTCAGCTTCTTGTCTCCTCTGATAGTAGAAAAGGGAAATTCTTGCAATAAGGTCCCTGTTAGTGTGCATTTTGGGAAGACAAAAGAAAGCAAAGAAGAGGACCTGAGGGACGTACTTGGGGTGGCCCTGATGAGAGAGTGACGCATGCAACTCTTGATTTGATAGAGCATGGAGAAGCAGAGTTGACCGAATATAAGTAGAACAAAACATATACACATTTAAATAAGTATATATTTTTTTATATAAAAATCATCTTTTTATAACCTAATGCATGCATTTCCACTCTAATCAAGGTTTTGTTTAATTAGTCATTAAAGTTATATATATATATATATATATATATATATATATATATATATATATTTACTAAAAGGCGATGGCTTGATCAATCAATGAGTTTGTTGGCACAAGAGTTTCAGCTTTGATCCCGGGGCTTCACCTTTCGGTACGCACTGCCTCTTTTTATCGGGCCTCTCAAGATTTCCACTTTGGATGTACTTCTTTACCGCCTTTCGGTTTTACCTACTTGGTCCAAAGACATTTAGCGAAAAAAAAAACTTAGTGCTCATAAGAATTTTGTCAGCCCTCTACTGGGTGGCCTATGTCATACACCCTCACCTCCTGCAGCAAAGATTTGAAATCGGGTCTTTCGTAAATCGAATCCCTTACAAAAGGGACCATGCCACTAGGCCAAAAGGCCTTTGGTGCAAGTTATATATATATATATATATATATATGAAACATGGTTAAATTGTTCTATCAAATTAAGGTTTCAGAGTATGTTTGAGATATATATCTAAAGTTGAATATTTTGACCGTGGGAAATAGTATATTATATTTGTGATCATGTCAATAAAAAAAAAACACATACACACATTATTGCGGTAAATTCCTCACTAATATATTTTGTGGCAATGGATTTATTTGAGAGTAGTATAGAGAATTATAATGTTTTAAGACATTAATTAATTATATTTTTTTAAAAGGACTAATCAATTATTTTTAAAATGGTGTTATGAAGAGGTTTATAGATTATATGCTAAAATATCAAGGAAAATAAAATAAAAGAAGTGATTCTTAATTTGAATGGTGCTTATGAAAAATAGAATAATATGTCTGTGAACATGTCAATAACAAAAAAAACCACAAGCACACATTGTTATGATGATAGATTCCTCACTAATGTATTTTTGTAGCAATAGTTATTTGAGTAGTATAAGGTTATAATGTTTTTTAGACATTAATATTATTTTTAAAAGCATTGTTAAACTATTTTTAAAAATAATATTATGAAGAGAGGTTTATAAAGCATATGCTAAAATATTAAGAGGAAAATAAAATAAGACAAGTGGTTCTTAATTTGAATGGTTGAGTATGTGTGAGTTTCTAAAAAGGCTGCATGAATTTGTTATAAAGAAGTTGAAAGATAATATGGGAAACCACATGAAAAGAACTAAAAAGATGGCATCCAACGGCCATTGAGTTGGCTTGATGTAACATTTACACAATTTTTATTCACCAACGCTGAGACCAAGATCTCATGTGTCTCTCATGTCACATGTGCAACACCCTCCTATGTGAAAGATACCTAGTACGGTGAGGCTTTTAGCATCATCTCCTTTTTATTTTAATGAGATGTAGCTGAATAAATAATATATCTCTACTTAAAATTAAATACAAATGAACATATGATATGATTCAGACAGCTAAAAGCGAGAAATTTGGATAATTAATCATCCAACAATAGAAAAATAAATCCTCTTCTATGAAAAGAACTTTACAAGTCAGGTTAGGAAGCTATAAAAGATATAAGTAGTGGTAGGATGAAGCTCTCTTATGAAAATTTCTCTTATGAAAACCTTCTCCCTTTCGGGTTCTAACTTATTGTCATAGAGTCCCCCACCCACCACCCTCCACCCCCACCCCCCATCCCAGCCTTAGTGTTTTCTCTCCTTGACTCTCTCCTTTCGAGGAAATAGGGTAGGATATGTGAGAACCGATCCTAGAAAAAGTCCTCAATCTAGATGGTTGATGAGAAGAAAAGAATCACTTGGAAAGATGGCGACCTCTTTACCAAAAAAAGACAAGAATTCCCACCATTTTCAACCCATCTCTCTTGTTGATCAAGATCCGCTCAAACCCAAGGAAAAGCAGACATTCGCATCAACAGTTTGGTGTTGTATAAGGGAATGATCATCTTCTTGAATAAGATGTCGTAAAGCCCAACCATGGCAAGAGACAAGCAAAATCACGTCTATGATCAAAATGAAGGAAACACCACAGGGTGCAATGGAGTCCAAGAAGCTAAAGAAACTGCATTCGAGATCAACCCACGATCCGCAGAGATGAAGTTCAAGATTCGAGATATAAGTTCTTGAAAAGAAAAGATAGAGAACTAATAACTGGCGAGCACTTCAAAGCATGGAGAAACATGCATCTAAACTTTACGCCAACACCATGAAACACTATGACAGGACTCATTGGAGCGGTGGCCTTTCGGCAAAGAACTCAAGCCTCGAAACCCAAAGAGCGGTATCCATATGAGGAGGAAAGCGAGAAATTGCCTAGTCAACTAATAGCACAAAATTACCTCGAGCGGCATGACCAAAATTGTCCAAGAGCACCGGTTCAAGGTTTTAAGCAAAAACAAAAAACAAAATCATCTCATAAATCCTTGATGCTTAAGCTCACAGCGGGATTCAAAATACCTGATAAGACATATAATACTTTTAACTTTAATCCTAGCGATCATTTGGAGTCCTTCAAAACTATGATGTTGCTCCATAGAGCTGGCGACATCATATGCAGAGCGTTCGAGGCCACACTATATAGACACGACCGGATGTGATTCTCTAGTCTCTGCTTGAAATTTATCTCTTCTTTAGAAGAGTTGAGCAAACTCGCCGTGAATCATTTCATCGTGAGAAAGAAGAAAAGAAGACATAGAGTCATGTTGATGCGAGTGAAGCAACATGAAGGAGAAAACCTTCCAAGCTATATATGTAGCTTTCAATATGAAAATGCTCAAAGTCCACGGTCACCAATCAAACCTTCGCCGTATACGCACTAATAAAAGGGTTATATGCGATCTTCTTTCTAGTTCTTCATTTTCAAGAAACAACCTAAAGACTTGGGTGAACTCTTGGCTAGAGCAGAGAAATATATGAACGCAGGAGATATGTAGTGAGTGGGAAGAAACTAAATAAGAGAAACCAAAGAGGGAACTAAATAAAAGCCAAGAACCTCAAAAGCATTCCAAGAAACCAAGATTCTATCCCTAAGAAAGGAGTCAAAAGGGAGTAGTTGCTCGTTTTGAACTATCCCCATTAAATGGCAACCAATAAGAGATCCATATGCATCCGTGGATCATAGGATCAAGTAAGTGGTTCACCAAAATGAAATTCATTTCCGACAGAAAAGATATGGGAAATATTGCAGATTCCATCAAGATCAGGGTCATGATACTAAAGAATGCATACACCTGAAAGATGAAATTGAAGACCTAATCCAACAAGGACACCTCTCTTAATATCTTTGAAGAGACCTACAAAAGGAAGACTCATCTTCTCTAAAATAAGGTCGACCTCCTACTAGAGTTATTCATTAAATTATCAGGCCCGCCAATAGATACGAAAAGTAGCTCGATACAAAAATTATGCTCGGATGTCCACCGAAAGCGTATCAACCGAGGAAGAAACCCCGAACCGCTCAACCTATTACTTTCTCTGACGATAACCTCGACAGAATCCATTACCCCCACGATGACGCTCTAGTGTTCATTGTTACGATCGCCAATTTAGAGATTAGATGTGTTCTCATCGATAGTAGAAGCTAGGCCAACATCATATTCTAGAAAAGACCCTATACTATTACAGGGGTTGTCTGACCTGACATATATAAGATAATGGACTTCAGAGGAAAACTGCTTAAAAGGTCATTCCATACTGAGTATCTGAGGGAATATTATCAATATATAATTGTTGTGACACTTTTCGTAAAGTCAATCCAATACCATTTTATATGTATGATTAGATAACCACTGACTGGAGCCCAAGCTCAAGAGTCTCCACTTATTTTAGAGCCGAACATACAGATCGTTAGTTCCCACATAGATATCCCTCACCCTTTTCAGGGCTCTCGACTATCTGATCATTTTTAGGGCACGAATTCGGTCCTGAGAGATCAGATCTACCTCATCCCCTTTCAGGGCACTCAGAGATTGATCGCTTAAACTATCATGATTTTGACAAGGATTCAGTCCTTAGGGATCAGATTGTCCCTATCCCTTTTTAGGGCATATAGAGACCATTCAGGACTTTGACACGAATGACCATTTTCAGGGTTCGATCATTTGGCCCTTATTAGGGCAAGGACTAGGTCTAGAGGGATCATATCGTCCTGCCCCCTTTTAGGGCACATAGAGATTGATATATCGCTAAAACTCCCAGGACTTTGACACGGATTCAGTCCTCAGGGATCAGATAGTCTTCGTCCACTTTCAGGGCATATAAAGACTAATCGCTAAAACCTTCAGTACCTCGACACAGACGGCGCTTTTCAGAGTTCAACTATTTGATCCTTTTCAGGGATCCTTTATTAGGGTACAAATTTAGTCCTCATGGATTAAATCGTCATCGTCACTTTTTAGGGCATGCAGAGACTGATCGCTTAAACTCTCAGGGCCTTGACACGGATTACGTTCTCAAGAATTAGATCATCCTCGTCCCATTTCATTTCAGGGCATGCAGAGACTAATCACTAAAACCCTCAAGACCTCGACTGGGACGACCTTTTTTAGAGGGCTCTTTTTAGGGCTCTACTATTCGACCCTTTTCAAGGCACAACATTGATCCTTTTGGGGCCAAATCATCTTCACCCTTTTCAAGGTTTGATCAAACTAATCCTTAAAGCCCTCAAGATCTGTTTGTTTCTAGTCTTTTTCAAGACTTAGGAAGAAGATCTGAAGGAGTTGATCACCCCCATCCTTCACAAGATGCAACTCATCTCTATCTTGTCCAAGCTTAGGAAGTTAAGTTGCCTACTCATATTTGCCTGGTTGTATTCAAAGAAATAAGTTACCAAGGCCTAAGAGACTATATTACTTCAAATATGGTTGGGCTCGGAGAGATCAAGAACAAGCATTCATTCAAAGAGAGAAAAGTAGACGAAGTAAGTCAAATACTATATTTTTATTGGTTGAATGAATCTTTTGTAAGTTTATAGGTAAAAAGAAGGAAACAAATATACAAAACATGAAAGGTTTATTCTTGAAGAATGGATTGGGGTGCCTTAACCTCGATTGAAGTAGTAACATCAGACTTCGCTTTAACTTCGGCTTCAGTCTGACCTACATCATTAACAGGATTGAGGGGAAGATATTGGAGGGCATCCTCGAAGTCTAGAGATAAAATATTAAACTT